>OZ030015.1:99894648-100289648 GCA_964023405.1 Apodemus agrarius
CTGCAAGTCACGAACCCAACATCCGACTGTGGGTGTGTCTTAGTTGGGGTTTCACTGCTGTGAACAGACATCATGACCAATGCAAGTTTTATAAAAGACAACATTTAATTGGGGCTGGCTTACAGGCTCAGGGGTTCAGTCCATTGTCATCAAGGCAGAAACATGGCAGCATCCAGGCAGATATGGTGCAAGAGGAGCAGAGAGTTCTACATCTTCATCTGAAGGCTGCTAGTGGAAGACTGACTTCCAGGCAACTAGGGTGAGGGTCTTAAAACCCACTCCCACAGTGACACACCTACTCCAACAAGGCCACACCTCCTAATAGGGTCACTCCCTGGGCCAATCATAAACGAACCATCACAGGATGCTTTCCTCTTTCACTACAGTACAAGGACCAAGAAAGATCTTCTTTGCAGAACTAATTTCAAGCTGGAAGACTAGAGATGTTCCCTCGCTGGTACTTTTCTAAGGCTGACTGACTGGCCCGACTGAGACAAAACCCAGGCAGAGACAGGAGGATGGATGGGATGACCCACCCCCTTCCACAGGAAGGCCCCTCCAGCCAGGCGTTCTGGCGATCATAATGTAAAATGGGGCACAGTGCTGCATTTTAATTAATTTTAGTCCCTTTCAAGACCACAGTTATTATTGCGAAAACACCGATAATACCGAACATATGTGGGAAACGCACAGCCAGCTGCGGCTCAGGAGACCCCGGGACGTGCTAAGTCATATGTCACCTGGAGTGACGAGAAGTCAGTGAGGAGGGGGTGCTCCCCAGTGCCCTCTGGGACTTCAACACCTTTTTCGACGTGTCACTGTCTGTCCACTCTTTCTGTCACCAGTCAAGCCCCTTGCCAACCCAACTTCTCCACACCCCATAGAAACAGCCAGGGCGGGTGGGGTAGTGGCCTTTGGAAACCCTGGGTTAATTATTTTATTGGCAAAGGGGGAAAAAATAAATAAATAATAAAAGAAAAGGCGCATTCTCTCACTTCGGAAGAATGCCTCACAGCCAGCCTTTGCAGAGTGTGAAACTCCTCGCTTGCTGTAGCCGGCCCTGAGTTATGATGTGAGATCAGTGTTGTCTGCGGTCCCTTTCTTTGATATCTCTCACCTGTCCCGTCGGTGTGGGGGTGGGAGTGGGGGTCACCTTCCCACCTACAGGTGAAGTAAAGGTAGCGCATTTGAGGGCTGGTGTCCTGAGGGTGTCCCCTTGGGATCTGCTTCTTACCATCTCCACTCCTACAAGAAAGACTATCTCTCCTGCCCCCTTGGCATTTTGCTAGACACTTCTGGTTCCTGGGCACCCCTTGCCTCGTGGCGAGAGGCTCGTGCAAACTGAGCTGGGAATATCTATGCTAGTGTCGCACCTCATCCTTATGAGACTGAAAGCATTTGGTATCCACGAGCTTGCGTCATCTCATCCTGGAGATACAGCCTTAGTCCCCGTCTCCAGAAGGAAAAAAAAGTGAAACCCAGAAAGGTTAGGTACCTCCAAGGTCACGTAGCAGCATGGTTGTGGGGACTCCTGCACAGCATATAGACTTTCTATAGCCAGCACTAATCTGTCCAAGGGAGATAATCCCCACTCTTTTAATACCAGCTAACATGGAAATTCTTCCCAAGCCCCAGAAGCATGTGGTCCCTGGTGCACTGCACCTTGTAATTGCCAGGATCCAGGTGACTGCCTTTACCCCCAGCTGGTACCCACCTTCCACTGAGTCCTGGATCATTCTATGCCCAACTACCAATCATAGCTTCTTCTGAGTCCTCTCCTAGAAACAGAGGCTAACCCCCTCTGTACTCAAACGTCGCTAGGCTGCCCCTATTCCCAGGCCATCCTGGAAGGTAATTTTGATGTCACAGATATTCCAACTCCATCAAAGGCACTAAGGGCCAGGCCAAACCTTGATTTCATGTTTGTATTAGTCAGGGTTCTTTAGAGGAACAAAATCAACATAATAAAAAGAATGCATGTTTTTCTTACGCACATTTGCGTTGAGGGGAATTGATTCAATAGGCATATACAATAGGGACAAGGTAGTGCCTTCTTATTGTAAGTGGCTGTGTTCACATCAGAAAGGGTAGATGCCTCAGTGGTCCCAATCTGGAGCTGTAGGCTGGGTGGATTCCCAGACATTCTCTGGACTTTAAGCTGTGTTGGAAGACTGAAGGAGCTAGGTTCTGATGTCAACAAAGGATTGTGGCAGCAGTGGCTGTGACAGGGTCCACAAATGCATCAGTAAGAAGCAAACAAGTAAGGAAGCACTCCCCACCTCCCCAGGACTGCTTTATACCTGGGCCTCAGGCAGAAAGTGCTGCCCACTCCAGGAAGGTTCTTCCCAGCTCGGTCAGTTCTTCCTGGAAAGGCCTTCACAGAGTTACCCAAAACCACATGTTAGCCGATTCTAGAACCAATGAAGTTGTCAATCAAGAGCAACCATGACGTCGTGTATGGAGAATTGAGGTCTTATCTCTGCCTGAGTTGTTGGGAGTCTAGATGGCCTTGCTTCATACCAAACTCTGAGTGAGAGAAAGAAGAGGGAGCTAACAGGAGGTCCTGGTCCTGCTAAGAGGGTTAATATCATAACTATTTCATAAAACAAAGAAAAAGAGGACCAGAGTAGTCAGGTTGTTTGGCCAAGGTCACATAACTAGCAAAGGACGGAAACCTAATTAGAGTATTGTAAATAAAAATAAAAATAGCAAAAAAAGAATGCCTAAAGCAAAAAGTATCACTAGAGAATGTATCCAGCAAGGGCAGAGATGGTAGCCATTTCCCTAATGGACCCCTAGGGGTATAAAATCATTTTCCATCCTCTTAAGGTGGGAAAGCAGGGTGGTATCCCTGTGGGTTAATCTAGCACACAGCTTGTTATTTGTATACAACCATCCTTTTCTCCCATTGGTCTTGTCTACAGCTGTCTGTGAGTAGTCAGAGCTATCTGTGCTCGCCGCTGTAACAAATACTCCCCATATCTGACGTCATAGCATAGAGATTCACCGTTAATTCTTCTCATGCATCCAAATGGATGTTCCCTAAAAGGCCTCCAAGTGGGATTCTGAACGATTCCCAGAATCCAGCTCCTTGAATTTTGTCTTTCTGCCATGCCCCTCGGACAACAGAAGAAAAGAACACAATGTGGTCTCGTGAGGATACCTGATAGGACAGGCTTGGCATGGAGCCTGTCAACATTGTCCATAGCCCTAACTTCATCAGCCTGCAGTTAGTCCGTGATCCAACTAACTAACATGGGAGGCTGTGAAATGCTGATTTCCAGGTTGTCTAGGAGGCGCTAAGTAAGTATCCTGTTGGTCCCCAGCATTCCCATGAGTCCACTGGGGTGTCTTCATTCACTCCTCCAATGCATATCCCCAAGGGTGATTCTTGATCAGTGTGATACTTAAGGCTGGATGTATTCCTGTAGACATGGTCTGCTCTAGCCAGAAGACCCTGTACTGTCACCTTCCTGGATCTGCATGCCGTCTGTCTGCTAAGGCAGCCTATGAGTATTTTCCTGTTCTTAGCAACAGCCACACTGGTGGATCCTATTATGCTTGTGGTCAACGGAGACGTCCAGATCCCTTTCATGTGAGCTGCTGCCAACTCGGAGCTCTCTAATCTAGTTCTCGCGCTTCTGAATTTGAAACCACATGAAATTGAACAGCAAGGGCAGAACGTCTTCCATCTTGTGGGCTTTGGCTGAACACTGGGGTCTGTAGAGATTACCAAGGACCCCGACACTTGCATCATACATGCCGGGCTCTGCTCCTTGGCCTAGTGTCATCTTTAGACTTTCTTGATCTTCAGTCAGTTCACTGATACAAAGTGAGGCAGGGATGGAGCCCCCACAATGCAGCTGACTTGAAATAAGCCTTTGATGGATACCTTGGGCATGCTTGCTTAATCATCCGGGAAGTTGCAGAGTGGGACCACTCTCCAGTCCACGTCCACTCTTTTAAGCAGACGGTCAAATAAAACCTCATTCATTTAGCGCTTACTCTTTGAAAGCATCTAATTTCCCCAATCTATCATTCTCACGGAATTCAGCACGCTATAAACCCAGCTAATCCGAAGCCAGAGTGACTTAGCTGATGTCCCACAGTTTATTATTAACAGAACCCAAGTTGGAATTTAGGTATCCTGAACCCTGCTTCCCCACCCCCCCCCCCCCGTGAGACTTCCCACACAACCAGGAATGTAATGTTCACTCGATGTACCAAAACACATGGCCTCCACATAGAAACTGGCACTCACGCCGTACCCCGTGGCCAGCGGGATTCTGAGATGTTCACGTCTCTCCCGAGCTTGCAGCACCCCATCCATCAATCCGTCTTGCCCTTCCAATTAGGAGGACAAGAAGCACAACCTGCCAGATGCCATGTTGGGTAAACTACTTGGAGTCATTCTGCATGACTCACATCACGTGCAGGTCTGTGCTCATCGTGTGCTTGCGGGGGAAACACCCCCCCGCCCCCACCCCAGATCCCAGGATGTCCATCAAGTCCCATCTCCCTCTCACAGCTTCCGAGGTCAGCTCTCGGTGAGGAAGACTGCTCCGGGCAGCCAAGGCCCTTGGTCCCCGATGGATGCAGAAGTAGAAACACCCAGGTTATATTTAAGTTCAAGGTCCTTCCGAGGCTGCAGCCAAGAAGAGGTTGTGTGGATCTGATAAGAAACTGCGCTAATTAATGCTAATTTGCTGGTAAGGAGATGTTTCTAAAGGTTGGGGAAACTTGTTACTTCAAGTAGACCAAATAACCTCCCCTTCTCCATCCAATATTGTTTACATCATTAGTTCTTACTTAATCCTTTCATCGCAAAACATTTAAAGGCAAACCTAAACACAGTGAAATGATTCTGAAGTCTCAGTGAAAGAAAGAAATCCTTTGTAATTACAATATGTGCATATTTAAATCTGTGCTTTTCAGGCTCTTACTGGAGAACAGGAGAAAGTCATCAGAATTCAAAAAAAAATATTTTGTTTTTCCAAATTCTAGAATCTCGTCTTGTTCAATTGAATTTTTAATGCTCATGTGTTTAACCAGATAACTCTATTATAAGTGGAGTCAAGTCCCAGACTATGAAGTTCCTTTCATTACCACAGCTAACTTTCCCAACAAATGTAGAAATAAGGAGAGCAAATTAGCCCCATTTACAGATGGAGAAAGTGAGGCTTGAAGAAGCCGTACAGCAGGGAACTGGAGAGACTGCTCAATAAACAAGCACAAAGACTTGAGTCTGATCCCCAGAAGCTGTAAGAGAGATGGTACACTCTTGTACTTCAAGAGCTGAGGATGTGGGAGAAAGGAGGGTCCCTGGGCCTTGCTGGTCAGCCAACCTAACCTACCTGGCTAGCCCTAGGTCTGTGAGAAAGCCTATCTCAGAAAAGGGCGGGCAGTACCTGAGAAATAGACCTAGGGTTGTCTTCTAGACTCATTGATATACATGCATACACACCTCGTACACATGTGCACAGGAATATGCACATGCACACACACCTCATATACATGTGCATAGGAACACACACAAATACACACACACACACACACACACACCTCATACATACACACACCTCATACACATGTGCACAAGAACACTCACCACATGCACACATACCTCATACACATGTGCACAGGAACACACACACAAACACACATGCATACACACACACCTCATATACATGTACACAGGAACACACATGTGCACACATACCTCATATACATGTGCACGGGAACACACATGCACCCACATACCTCGTGCACATGTGCACAGGAACACTCATACATGCATGCATACCTCATATACATATGCGCAGAACACACATACACATGTATACACACACCTCATACACGTGCACAGGAACACACACACAAACACATATGCATACACACACCTCATATACATGTGCACAGGAACACACACAAATCTCCGCACACACCTCATACATATACACGCCTCATACACATGTGCACAGGAACACACACACATGCACACATACCTCATACACATATGCACAGGAACACACACACATGCACACATACCTCATACACATATGCACAGGAACACACACACATATGCACACATACCTCATACACACGTGCACAGGAACACACACACAAACACACATGTATACACACATACCTCATATACATGTGCACAGGAGCACACACATGTGCACCCATACCTCATACACATGTACACGGGAACACACATATGCACCCACATACCTCATGCACATGTGCACAGGAACACTCACACATGCACACATACCTCATACACATGTGCACAGAACACACACATGCATACACACATCTCATACACATATGCACAGGAACATACACATTTGCACACACACCTCATACACATGTGCACAGGAACACACATATGCACCCACATACCTCATGCATATGTGCACAGGAACACTCACACATGCACACACACCTCATACACGTGTGCACAGGAACACCACACACACACACATACACACACACACACACACACACAACACAAGTCACCTGTTGCACAAAACTTGCAAACCTCAACCTGGTTCTAGCAAGATCTTTTTTGAGAAGACACAGGCAGTGGCTAAGGAATTTAAGGACCCATGGACACACTTGAAACTTTCTTTAAGAAAGAAGATTATTGGTTCCCAATTACAGAGAACTACAAGATCCTTTAATTCCCCTTCCAGATTTTCTGTCACCTATTTACCAGATAGTAGTGTCTGCTGTGATCAATAGTCAATTCTCAGTTATAAGGAATACATAAAATAAAATAAAATAAAATAAAATAAAATAAAATAAAATAAAATAAAATAAAATAAAATAAAATAAAATAAAATAAAATGCTGAAATCGCAAGGTTAAATTCTTTTTCCTAACTCTCAAACCAACCAAAAGGTATTACACTCCCCCCATCCCCCCTTCTCTTATGAAATTACACTTAATATGGGGTGGAGTGGGCTTTAATGTCCTTGGGTGGGATCCCCAAAACTAAGACGCCTTGGAGACTCCTAATTTCCTCCACTAGTCGAGTGGTTCTGAGCCTTGCTACACTATATTGCAAGATCCGAGTGAGTAAGTAACTCAGAGCCTATGACATCACATTCGGCCTTTTGTTCTTGATATTTTTATATTAATCTACTCATCAATCTCTCCCATACCTTCCCTTGTAGTATATACTCAAGTTTGAAGGTAGGAAGCCTTATTTCTTTGGAAAACACCCAGCAATACTCTACAATAAAGGATCTGGAGTAAGCCGGAGGCCCTGGGGAGATGGTGCTATTGGCTTATATGGTATTTCAGGATGGCTGGGACCAAGGCAAGACCAACGGGGGACTGGACTCTGTCACGGGTTCAGCAAGAACCTGGCCCAGCTCAAACAGACCAGCTCACCCCTGGGGGCAGGACCAGGCTGTTCTAGGGGAGTTGGATGGGTCATTGAAGCAGGAAGTTTGCCAAACGTCATGTCCATCTGTCTACAGAGAAGTCACATGCAGTGTGCTGGTCACCACAACCTCTGCTTCCCTGAGGTAGCATCCAGGCCAGGAGCGCTGGGCTTTTGCCCATCTATCAGGAGACTCCCTACCCCTCGCCCTCACCCTCGAGAAGCCCTTGGTATCTGTCAGAAGCCAAAGCAAACAAACAAAGCAAACTTTTGATCTAGAGAGGGTTCTAGACAATCCAGCTAAGGGGAGGGAGGCAGTGGGGAGCTTCAGGGTGGTGCTCCCATGAGCACCCCGGCTGAGCACCACTCCAACCAAACATCAACAGCCCCTGACTTCTTCCAGTATTGGGGGGAAAGATGCTTTTGGGTAGCTGTCCTGAGACCTCGGTGCTACTGTAATTCTAGTGGGTTTGAGAGGCACAGTTTTGCATTTTCAATAGGAAGGATCCAGGGCCTGGAGAGATGGCTCAGCAGTTAAGAGAACCGACTACTCTTCCCAAAGTCCCCTGAGTTCAAATCCCAGCAACCACATGGTGGCTCACAACCATCCGTAACAAGGTCTGACGTCCTCTTCTGGAGTGTCTGAAGACAACTACAGTGTACTTATATATAATAAATAAATAAATCTTAAAAAAAATAGGAAGGATCCAGAGACCCCCGAGTGGCTGGCATAAAGATATATGGTAAGGCAGGGGTAAAGCCCTCAGTGAAGCCAGGATTGCTATCCTGAGAGTTATTAGGCTTCTACAATTGCTCTGGTGTCCCTCCAAAGAGACGTGACCTCCAACTTCCACTTTGGAATACAGAACCCCAGAGGTTGTGGGTCCTTCTGGGAGAAGGTCCCCAATGATGAATAACCCAGGTTTCTGACTCCCAAGTAATGTTTGTGTCCTTAGGACCTGGTGACTTAGATGCTATTTGTCATTCTCATGCTTTGACTAAGCCAGGAGCTGACTCATGCTGCATGAGTGGGCAGGTGTGGCCACCCTACCATCCACCCCTCCCACACACAAACACTGCAGCTTCTCCTAAGCTGGCCTCCCCACACCCACCCACCCACCCACTCACCCACCCACCCAGGCAGGGCAGCTTCCAATCCAGGTGAAGCCCTTTTCTTGCCACACATTGGAAAGTGGCCATTTAGCACCCATCCATTCAATGGACATGTATAGGGACCGCTTCCCATCAACCAAGGGCCCTGGAGGCACCCGACACAAACAGCCTGTGCCTTCAAGGAGTTCTGGGGCTGGTGAGTGAGATGTTTAAGATGGATTGGGGCTGGGGATGTCGCTTTGTTGGCACAGTGCTTGCAAAGTATGGCTTGAGTCCTGGGTTCATTCTCCAGCATCACTAGATAATCCTGACACTTAGCGGATAGAGGTAGGAGGATTACAAATTCCACGTCATCTTTGGTTACCCAGCGAGTTTAAGACCAGTCTGGACTATATGAGATTCTGCTGCTACCATCCATCCCCCAAAATTCAGGGCCTGCAGAGATGGGCCAGTGGTTAAGAGCACTTGCTGAGAAAGCATAAGCACCCACATGAAACCCTAGGCGTCATCTGGGGCAACCCCATTTCTGTGGGGAGCAGAGACAATAGATCACTGGGACTGCTGGCGGCCGGCTGACAGCCTAACCCCTAGGTCAGTGAGGACTCTGTCTCAAGGTGGAGAATGATAATACAAGATAGTCAACGAGTTCCTCCGGCCTCTGCCCTTGTGTACACAGATGCACACATCTGCATACGCCCCTGCACATAGTTCAAGTTTAAAAATTAAAACAGACTGATGGGGGGAGTGTATGCCCTACAGCTCAAAGCCAGAAGAGGGGACTTCACAGATATGGATAAGGCAGCCTGGAGTGATAGCAGCATAACTCACTCTCCCGCCCACGAAATGTGCCCTGGCAGACTAAGCCAGGAGTTGCAAGGGAGGTGTTGCTTGCAGTAGAATCTAGAACCTAAAGCTCACCTCTACTGGCTCTATTTGATGTGGCCTGACTAGACAGAAACTCACACACGTTCACATGCAGGAGTATTCTCCCTGAGAAATCACAAGGGTCTTCAGGTCCTGTCCCTTGGGCTGGTAGCAGATTCTCTAGAACCAGGAAGGAGGCTGGCTTTGAGGGTCTCATCCAATGGAATGTGTGTCACCAGAGGCAATATTCAAGTCCAAAAGACAGGCTCAGAAGTGTACTGTTAGCAGGCCGGGGCAGGGGGGGGGAGCAGTGTGGAGGGTGAGATTTCCTTTTGGCTGGGTCATCTTTCCCATGGTCATGCTAAGTCTCAACTATTTCCAGTAAATGTGTCTGTACACAGGACAGTGGGTCACCTTCTGGTCCCAGCTGCTGCCAGGAACAGTGTGATCAACAGCGCGATGTCTGATTGCCAGCCTAATCCCGTGACTCATTCATCACGGGCTCCAGAATGAGTTGGCCGAGCCTAGGCAGGCTTCTTCCAATAAGAGGGCAGACACCCTCAGGTCCCTCAGCTCCAAGGTGGCTCCACAGAATAAAGGCCCTGGGGTAGTGGGCACGCAGCAGAACGTATATTGGAGGTAGAGGCTCATGAGATATGAGGTAATCTTATGCCTTTCCTCTTGGCTGACCAGAATGCTAGGCACTAGGCTACAGATTCAATAGCATTATTTCAGCTCCATCTAGATTTTCCCCTCCATCTAGAAACAAAGAAACTGAAGGCCAGTAGCAGAAGGCCAGTAACCCTCCCCGGGCCACCCCATCCAAGTGGCTGCACAGAGGACTTCAGCTGGTTCATCTGACCCCAATGTTGTCTCGCCTACAGAGCTACCTTCTGCCATGTGTCCTACAGAAAGGAAAGCTTTTCTAGTTATTCTAAGGGCAGATGGGCAGGACTGGGAAATGGGTTAGTGAGTTAGGGGTGCCAAGGGCTGGCGCAAGGCTTGAAATGCAGGCAATCGGCTTCAGTGTCTCCCACCTGCCTTCACCTGATGCTCCTTCCCGCCAAGGAGTGGGCGCCTTTGTGCAACCAGCTGAAGCTTGTGCCTCCACGTTCCGCTTCCCATCTCCTGCCAACTCCGAGGTGCCAGGCAGCCACCTCCCTACCACCCAGAGAGTACGGAGAACACCAGTGCCTGGCGCAAAAAAAGCCCGCCTCAGGAGCCTGGTCCTGGCTCATTGCACTCAGCTGTCGGATTAAAGGGGTGCAGAGTAAGGTCGTCCTGCTTGGGGACTGGCAGGCCTACCCCACACCAAGGTAGGAGGCCCTTCCTTCCTCTGGGCTATCCAGGAGGCCATCAGACATCCCGAAGGAGCTATGGACAGAGAACACAGAATCAGCTTTTCCTTCTAACCACTGCAGAAGGCAGGAGTCCTCAGAGGCCCCAGGGAGAAGAGAGTTCAGAATAGTTGGGAGTTCCTGGCTAGGGGACACTGGCCCAAACCTTAGGCGTGTGGTCTCGCCCCCAGGGAGGCATCCTGCTCATGGTTTGTTTAGGGTAGATCACTTCAAAAGACCTATAACCATGTCATGAAGAAAATCATAAACTATGATCCAGGGGGAAAAATCCAGGTCAAGCTGCGTGGAACTAGGCCACCAGCAAGAAATGCCTGGAGCCCAGTATTTACAAAGTGTCTCCAGCCGGGCACTCATGGTACATGGAAAACATCAGCCATCCAGGGAGGTTAGGGTGAGCCTTTTTTTTTTTTTTTTTTTTTTCAGATGGGCCAAGGTGATGGTTACAGACTCAGCAGATATACAACAAGGATGTGTATCCAGATCTACCAACTCCAAAGCTGGTAATTCCACCCAAACCATTGGTAAATAATCCCAAGGGTGCCTCTCCATCACCGACACCCTCTTCCAAAGCCGGAGTTGGAAGCATAGTGTGTTAGTTCGTTGTTTTCT
Source organism: Apodemus agrarius (assembly GCA_964023405.1). NCBI lineage: Eukaryota > Metazoa > Chordata > Mammalia > Rodentia > Muridae > Apodemus > Apodemus agrarius. The sequence continues at coordinate 99,905,985 of OZ030015.1, forward strand.
CGTCGCTGTGATCTAAAGCCTGACAGAAGACATGAAAGAAAGGAAGGCCTTGTTTTGGCTCACAGTGTAAGAAGAGACGGAGTCCATCGCATCAGGGAAGGCATGGTGGCACTGGTGCGACAAAGGCCGATTGCATTGTGTCCACGGACAGAATGCAGCTGTGAGCTTGAGTTCTCTGCTGCACACCCCGCCCCCGCTCCATTTTGTTCGGAATGACACCCCAGCCTCCAGGACGGTCCCACCCACCTTCAGACCATGTCTTCCTTCCCCAGTTAAGCCTCTCTGAAAACTCACAACACCTCACAAAAAAACCCAGAGGTCTGTCTCCTGGGCAACTCCAAATCCAATCAAAATAAAGATTAATCACACATAGTCGTAACCATAGGGGGCTTCAAGACCACTCACTGTGAGGGTTCCAGACTTGCAAGCCAGCTCAGATCCTGTCTGGGCTCTTGTGATCCTGAGCAGGTGACTGAGAAAAAGAGGAATTATGGGTAAAGTGTTGAGGCTGGTTGCTCGGATACCCTAGAAGTTGCATACAACATAGCCCTCATTCCTATCCTTACTATCAATCTGTACCTGACTCTGAAAGACCCAGGGCCTACGGTCAGGCCTGCCTGCACTGCCTCCTCTAACCCTCAGCCTAGGAGCAGGTTTTCTGACAGGCAAGTGGCTGATGGCTCAGGGCAGGCGGGGGAGGAGGGGCTGGGAATCTAAGCATCAATCACATCTGCACTCGACATGGTCACCTGCCACCTCTTCCTCCAGCTACGAATGACACAAATTCCTCTACCGGGGCTAGGAAAAGACAGATGTGTTTTAATCCCACAAACTACCACCTTCAACTTCATCTGCCTGTTGAGTATAGCCCACCCGAACGTTTGTCGAGAAGCCAGGAGCTGGGGGACATGGGATCACCCATGGGTCTGTGGAGGGGCGGGGCCAGAGGTGGCACTGAAGCACCCAGAGCAGAGCAGAGCAGAACCACAGAAACGCCTGTCCCTGGGAGAACTACTTTGGCTTGTAGGCGAACCACTCCTCAACCCGACATTTGCCGAGAGAGAGAGAGAGAGAGAGAGAGAGAGAGAGAGAGAGAGAGAGAGAGAGACCCTGATGCCACCATAAAAAGTCCTCCAAGACCGGAAGCTCCTTTACACCTGTTGGGGGGCTGTGCCTCCACCATCTAGGCTATTGGAAGAACGTTTTGAGTGACAAAGGCACATTTACCTCACTCTGTCCTCCTTGGTCTTCACAAGGATGCCTAATTTCCCCATCACTGTATAGACTTCCTCGAAGTCACAGGTTCCAATACTTATCCCATGTCGCCTCTAAGAAAGAAGCACTGTGCCCACGTAGATATCCCAAGTCCCTTCTGCTTACAGTCTCCTCTTCTGCCCCACTGGATTCTCATAGCCCAGTGATCTCATAACACCCCGCCAGCCAACCCCCAGCCAGAAAGAACCCTGGGTCTTGGGCATGCACCTAGCTCAGACGGAGCTGGGCTCTGAACAAGGAAACCTTCCCTCCAGCTCCACGGCCCACCTCCTCAACTTTGTCTCTGCCCTTCCCTGTTCCCCCTCAGCGTGGCAAATAACAGCCCAGTTTTATATGGAAAACACTAAACTGGAACTGCACGTTTTAAAAGATATTTCCATTTCGCAGCTTGAAATCATATTTTACCTCTCTCCCATTCCCCACAACCACCTCATGGCGCACACCACACACACACACACACACACACACACACACACCATGCACATTTCGCTACCAGACTTCTCTAAGCCACTCTAATTGAAAAGGCATGATTTAGGCTAATTGACAGCAGATGGGATCGGCTGCGAAATTTGGAGAAGCTTTGGTTGATCATGATTTACAACAATGAGGCAAAACTCCCCCTCCCCCCCTTTTTATATCTTTCCTCGAGCTCCGTGGCCAGCACAACTCAGCAGAAATGAGAGGAGGGGGAGAAAAAAAGTAATTAGTGTTTAATTTTTTAACAATTTTTAACTCCCTTTTTAATTGCTTTACATAAACCTGTCCTAGAATTTTACAGCCTTCAAATCTCTGTCTAAATCTGGTCCCTTTCTGGTTTTAATTACAGGGAGGCTTGTCTGGCACATTAAATTAGAAGGGGAAAAAATGCACACACAATTTCAGAAATATTTTGCTGCTGGACTCCCAACTGAACATCTAATATTTCAGTGTGAGAAGGAGAAGCGTGGCCTGGGAGAGCCGTGGAAGGAGCAGAGGGGGGCCACGGGACTCTGCAACATTGTCATGCCAACCAAAACCCGCCTGCTGGAGTCCCTGGGAAGGAATGAGCTTTCTGGGGCAGCACCTGATGGCTCATGGTGGCCCTGTAACTCGGTAGAACTCACTTCCCCAAGATCATATGGATTCTTTCAGACTTTGGCCAGGTTTTAGGCTGTGTGTGTGTGTGTGTGTGTGTGTGTGTGTGTGTGTGTGTTTGGGGAGGTGCTCATGTGTGTACTGTCATTCATTCAAGCACTACCTACCTATGGGAGTTTTTGGTTTGGTTTAGTTTGGTTTGGTTTGGGGTGGGGTGTTACTGTTGTTGCTGTTGGTTTTTTTTGGTTGTTGTCGTTGTTGTTGTTGAGGCAGCATCTCCCATCACAACAAGTAGGCTAGGCTACCTCGCCGGGAACCCACTAGGATCTTCCTATCTCCATCTTCTCAATGCCATGATTACAAGAGTGTGTCACCTTGACTAGACAAGCTCCCCCACCCCTTCCCCTTTCCGGTGAGAGTTCCTGCACTGGACCTCGGGGCCCTCTGATGAAGCCATCTCCCCTAGACACAGGCAAACTGCTTGAGTTTCTGCTCACTTCTCTGCAGAGATAATACAACACACAGAAAGCAGGAAGACGGGTTTCCTGAGTGCAGGTCTCCCGGGAGAAGGGGCTCCAGAAAGCAGATCCAAAGCTGTCTACATACACTCAGGTCTGCACCGTCTTCCCGGTGAGAGGCCATGTGAAGTCCGGAGCCTGCATCCCGCAATGGAACATTCTGTTATCCAGTATGGCGGCTGCCAAGGTAATGCGGCTATTAAAATTTTTAGACACGTCAAATACCGCCGAAAGTTCTCTTTTTGGTTGCCCTAGCCACATTTCAATTCACTCATATGGCGAGTGAGCTCTCGTGTGTGGGGGGGGGAAGGAGGGGGGAGGAGCTCTATAATACACTGGGTAGCACAGACTTGGGCATTTCCATCTCCATGGAGAGCACCTTGGGAGAGGACAGGGCTGCTCTGGACTGCTCTGTGGTTAGTGGAGAGGCAGCTGGCACTGGAACCAGTTAGAAGAGCAGGCGCTGGCAAGCTGGAACTTGCAGGGGTTTGGGGAGGGAGGGGGGAATGGGTAAGTGAGGATTCCAGGGTGCCTGCAAGGCTGTGGCCTGCTGCTGGCTGCTCTGAGGTCACATCTGAGTCTCCTGAAGGAGAGAGAGAGAGAGAGGAGAGACAGACAGACAGACAGACAGACAGACAGACAGACAGACAGACTCTGGGATTATGTGGGACTATTTCAATGGGAACTCCTCCTGAGGAACACACGGGAGGTCAGAGAAGACGCTTTCACCTTGTCTGAGGCAGGCTCTCTTGTTCCTTGGCCCAGGAGCGTCCTGTCCTCACCATGGTAACCCAGGGCTTAGCGATGCTAGCACCACAGTGCCCACAATTGTGATGCGAGAGTTTTATCCACCAAGCCAGTTCCTTAGCTCCTTCCCCATATTTTTGCTTAAGTGATATCTTCTGGATCTCTACAGTTATGCTTTTTTTTTCTCTAAACTTCCCCGGGAGCCTTATTTTTGTATTAATAAATAGCTTTGTCAAACACTGGCTTGCCAGAAAGGCTTCCGTGGAGCTGCGTTTATTGCAGGGAGTTGGTTGTATCTGTCTCAGGAATGCTGGGAGGAGGCTGGGTGAGCTGCAGTGGAGGGAGAGGGCCTCAACCCCGAGGCTTTAAGTAGCAGGCAGTGGTGCGTGGATTCCCTTCAAGAAGAGCGAGCAGATGGGGTTGCGAGCACCATGCCATCAAATGGCCTCGGAGCCTGAGCCTCTCAGAGCCTAGCCCCTCAGGCCCCTCAGGCCCCTCAGGCCTCTGCTTGTCTTCATTAGCGCTGAGGCCACACATCCCATGGGCAGACCCTGCTCCAGCCTGCCCAGGGTTTCCGCAGGACTCATGCTGGGGGGCAGAGCCCTGCCTGGCGCCTCTGGGCCAGCAGCTTTTGGGGATGGAGCCAGGCCAACCCTGGCTCCCCACACGCGGTCATTACCTATTGAGAAACCCAGGAGTCATTACAATTAAAACACATTGCAAGGGGTTTGGGGGTGGGAGTTGGGGGGTGGGTGGGTGGGGGGGGGCTGGGGAGGTCCCTTTAGGAAGGAACACTGGGATTAAAAGAAATTAGGGCGGTTGTCATGGCAACACAACCAGGCTGGGCCTACCCAGTGATTATTTCAATGGGAACAGGATGGAGGGCAAAGCCGGGGCTGGGGAGGGGGTTCTGAGCAGCCAAGCTCAGTGCACAGGCGACAGGCAAAGGGACCCAGTGGCCTGGGAGAGTTGTCCCCAGAGCTGAGGACAACTGCTTTCTTATTCTCAGTAACTCTCACTTACCATGGCTCATGGCAGGAAGCTCCCACGGAGACAGGCCTCTGTCCTTAGGGAAGCCTGCACTCTGGGTCTCTATTTAGAAAGTGAGAAACTCCCCCCCTCCCCACCCACCAAAAGGTCCCCTTCTCTCACTGTCCCTCTGGGGATGGAATGGCCTGGTTTCCTATCTCTTTAGCTTTGGCAAGCCCCAGGTAGAAACCCATCCATCCCTTTGTGTAAGTGGCATTCGGGAAACCTGAACTGGAAGGCTCAGGGGAGCAGGGGCGGGGGGGTGGGGGGTGGGGGAGACAATCCTGGGAGGGGACAGGTTTTGGAAGCAGGCCCATGATAATGAGCAAGAAGGACTCAGTGCCTGGGATACCTCCAGGTATCAGCCCAGGATTAGGGTCCCTACAGCATGGGAATCCTCGTTTGGCAGGCCTGAAAGGACTGCGCAAGAGAAAATAGCAATTAGTTCTCCCCTCTTTCTGTTTGTCTGCTCCTGGCTGGGCTCAACGGCCCCAAGCGAGTCTGGCAGATGGGCCAGGAGAACCTGTTTGGAACCTTCTGAGGAGAAGAGGGTGCACTGGAGCTGGGAGGAGCCAGCGGGAGGGACAGCCTGAAGGGGGACACTCTTAGGTTGCTTTTGCTGCCCCAGCCGCCCTCAGCGGTTCCTATGGCTACACCTCTGTGTGGCGGATGGAAGAAAGAAGGCTAGAGCTTCAGAGAATGTGAGGGGACTCGGGGATGCCAGGTGGCTGGAGCTAAGTCCTCAGTCCTGCTTAGAAGCCAGAGCTGGAGACCCAGCCAGGACGAACCATCTAGAAAATTCCCCTCCTCCAGGCCTCTGTGTTGCCCTCGGCAGATGATTGTTTCCAACCTCGGGTAACCACTGTCAGTCATTCGGGCTATCAACAGGGCTGTTGCTGACTGCGTTCGCAAGATATACTGTGTCCTTGTGGAAAACACACGAGCATGGCTTTTAGCCCAAGAGCGACCAAGTATGTCGGCTCCAGCAGTGCACTGAACATCTCCATTCCTGTATCTGTAAAAACACTGCCTCATTTACAGTGTCATCCTGGGGTCGGGAGGTGACAGATGCCAGGCCTGGCTCCAGTGTAATTGGCTTTCCCAATTTGTTTGGGTCTGAGAAGGACAAGGTTTATTTTAAAATGAAGACAATCCGGGGTAAACCAGAATGACCTGGTCACTTTACCAGGGGGACCAGCTATCATTGTATGTAAAGATTCCATGCCTCTGTAAAATTTTTTTATACATTATATATATACATGCTAAAAGTATATATAATGTATATGTATATGTGTGTATATGTATGTGCACATATATCCATGAGAATGCATGCATGTCTGTATGTGTGTGTATGTATGTGCATAATGAGAAACTGAGATGTTGTCATATTTCAAACGCATTCTTTGCCTGGTAAAAAAGATCAAATATAATGTCCCTTTATGTATGCGTGTGTGTACACACACACACACACACACACACACACACACATGAGTGCACATCTCCCACCCCATATACACACATACATACACATACATACATATTATTTTTACAGTATTTTTTAATTTACATGCTGATTTCATCTCCCTCTCCCTCCTCTCCTCCCAGTCCCTCCCTCTCATCTCCCCTCCCCCCCATCCCACCCCTGTCCGTCCTCCCTTCCCCCCTTTCTCCTTAGAGAAGAGAAGCCCTCCCATGGATATCAACCTGCCTCGGCATATCAAGTTGCAGTAGGACTAGGTGCATCTTCTCCCATGGTGGCTAGGCAAAGCAGCCTAGTTAGGGGAAAGGGGTCGGAAGGCAGGCAGGAGAGTCAGATGCAAGCCCTACCCCTTCTGTTAGGAGTTCCGCATGCAGACTGAGCTGAACAACTGTTACATATGCATATATACACATTGTTTTTAATGAAAGCATTGAGATGCATTGATTTCTGGAGAAAACCTCGGAAGGGGTTTGTACTGGCTCGTTTTATGTATCAACTTGACCCAGGCTGGAGTTATCACAGAGAAAGGAGCTTCAGTTGGGGAAGTGCCTCCATGAGATCGAGCTGTGGGGCATTTTCACAATTAGTGATCAAGGTGGGGAGTGCCCCTTGTGGGTGGTGCCATCCCTGGGCTGGTAGTCTTGGGTTCTATAAGAGAGCAGGCTGAGCAAGCCAGGGGAAGCAAGCCAGTAAGAAACATCCCTCCATGGCCTCTGCTTCAGCTCCTGCTTCCTGATCTGCTTGAGTTCCAGTCCTGAATCCCTTTGGCGATGAACAGCAATGTGGAAAGTGTAAGCTGAATAAACCCTTTCCTCCCCAACTTTTTTCTTGGTCATGATGTTTGGGCAGGAATAGAAACCCTGACTAAGACAGGGTTCTCAACCTTCCTAATGCTGTGACCCTTTCATACAGTTCCTCATGTTCTGGTGACCCTCCCCCCCACCATAACATTATTTTGGTTGCTACTTCGTAACTGTAATCTTGCTACTGTCCTGAATCATAAGGTAAATTTCTGATATGCACAGTATCTGGTATGCGAGCCCCTATCGGAGGCTCATGACTCCCAGGTTGAGAACCACTGACCTAGGGCTTAAAAGAGATGCCATTCCAATCCGTGTGGCTAGGCTTCTTCAGGCTGCAAGCTCCACAGTGCACTGCAGGGACTCCTCAGGAGCCCTTTGTTTGCAGAAACATTGTCACATCGTCCAGCTTGAGGTAGGGGCAGAGGACTCCAGGCCGTGCTCCAATCGCTCCAATCGGATGGGAGCTCTGACTCTGTGGTGGAGCATCTCTCGTCCCTCCTCAGAGTGCTGCTTGCCTTCCTGCTTGCTCTCAGCCCCTGGAGCCTTGGGCTGCACTGGCTCCAGTCAGCACCTAAATCCTGCAGGTAAAGAATGCCCATGCAAGAGCCGGGCGGTGGTGGCGCACACCTCTAATCTCAGCACTTGGGAGGCAGAGACAGGCAAACTTCTGAGTTCGAAGCCAGCCTGGTCTACAGAGTGAGTTCCAGGACAGCCAGGGCTAGACAGAGAAACCCTGTCTCAAAAAAAAAAAAAAAAAAAAAAAAAAAAAAAAAAAAGAATGCACACACAAATCCAAAACACCTCCATCATGGGACCTGGTGCTATCAGTCTGTTGATACTGGCTAGAAGATGGTGGTAGAAAACCCAGTCCAAAATATCACTGACCTAGAGAGTGAGTCCAAGTTCTGTCTGGATGTCATGATGAGATCCCATGTCAAAAACTACAAGTGAAAAGAGGAGCCAGGAGCCAGGGGAATGGCTAGGTGGGCTGGCATTTCTCAAGCAATGTCAGGATTCCCGACATCTCGGAGAACTTTTATGACTTCCCTCTTGGAACAGGAGATGGGAAGAGACGGGATCGGCCAGCAATGGGCTGCCAGTCTCTCCATCGAGCTTGAAACTCCAGAGGTATCGGCAGAGTAAGGCAGGCAGCTTGGCCTTGGACTGACCTGTCTATCAGAGCCAATACAGTCTGCAGGGCTGACCACATTGTGACTCTGGATATGGGACTAGCCACAGCGTAGCACAACATCCCACTCCATCCCCAAGCCAGGCTCCGGGACCAGCGGATGCAAGCCACTCTGTGTGGATCCTGCGGCTACCTCCCCCCCCCCCACATGTGGTAGGTAAAACACAAGGCATGTGGCCCAAACCTACTCCATCCCAATCCCAGAATGCCTCACTCTTCCCAACTCTCTATTGAGAAGAGAAAGGGCCCAACTGGAAACATCCTTGTTGGGACTCTGTCTGGACTCCACCCCCACAGTTACCTTGTACCAGCCCGGTATGCTTCTCCCTACAGTTACCTGGCAACAGCCAGGTAGGCCTGGCCCACTCACTATAAGCGGGGCTGCTTGGCCCCTCCTCTCTCTCTTGCTCTTATTCTCTTACTCTCTCGTTTCTTGCCCCTTTGCTCCCCCTCTCTTCCCCCTCTCCACATGGTCATGGCCAGCCTCTACTTCTCTACTCTCTCCTTCTCTCTGCCTTTCTCTGCCTCTACTACTCTCTTAACTCCCCTCACCACGCCCTAAATAGACTCTATTTTATGCTATACCATCGTGTGGCTGGTCCCTCCGTGGGAACGGATGCCGCCTTGGCATGGCCCACTGGGGCACCGCCTTCCCCCACACCTCATCACACACCCCTATAGAACATATCTTTTATCGCTTTCTCTTTTTATGATCACAACATTCCTGTTCTTTCCAAGTAGAGGACAGTGTGTCAAGACTCAGGGAATTGTGGGACATTCGAAAGGTGTTGCCAGGAAAGGCTCTAACTTCTTCCTGGAAGGGATCAAAGTGCTGATTGAACATGAAAAGGGCAGGGTGGTCTGATTGGGATGGCTTCTCTGCTCCTGGGGTGTAGGCACTTCCTGCCTGGAGCCCCAGCAGACCAGTCTCCAGTCCCCTTGCATCTAGGACTTTGAGCTCCTCAAGGTGCAAAGAGGGGCTGCCCCAGGGTCCAGCACTACCCGGTAACAAGGGTAACAAGGCTGCAGACCCAGGACAGCATGCAGTGGGGCTGGGCAGCGATGCCCGGGTTTATTATCCACTGGGTTATTTAGCGACAGATGTCCTGAATGTTTAAAACAACCCAATACTGCTTCGAAGAGAAACCTGAGCCAAAGGATTCCTGACCCCTGGTCCTTCTCCTCCCCCTCCGGCTGCTTCTTCTCCCTTTTCATATTCCATTGCCCCTCTCCCTCCTCCTCCTACCCCTATGCTATTTTTCTCTCCCCCCCCCAAGACTTCCTTCTTTATTGTTTCATTTATGTGTGTATTTATAGGGCGTGTGCATACATGTATGTGTATAATGTACATACATGTATGTATATGATGTATGAGCATGGGCATGTGTAGGGGGTGCATACCATAGCACACATATGGAGGTCAGAGGACAACCTCAGCATTGGTCCTCCCTTCTGGCATGTTTGAGGCAGGGGCTTTTACTGTTCACCACTGAATGGACCACTGGCTTCCTGGCATTCTCCCCTCCCTCCCTCCCACCTTCTCTGGGAAGGGCTGGACTTACAGATGCTGGGATTACAGATGATGGGATTACACTAGCACATCTGACTTTACATGGGGAATCAGGTCCTCGAATGAGCACAGCAAGTTCTTTACCAGAACCATCTCTCCAGCCCAAGATTGCAGACAGTAAAGCACTAAATCGGTATTTGAGTGTCTTGACCATTGCATACATGTAGAGTCTCTGGCTCACAAGACAAACTCAGGGACTCCAGGTGGGGTCCTCTGGCCTCTCCTGGTCCTTCACTCTTCCTTTCCACATACTTTTCAGGGGTGGGGCAGGGGAGCTGAGGGCTTTCTCTTTTACTTTATCACATCTATTAACAAAGAACCTGAATAAACTCTAGAAGAGAAAAAAAACTAGCATCAGAAGAGGAGAAAGAAGGGGTGGTAGAGGAGGAGGGCAGGGAGCAGGAGTAGAGACAAGAAGAAATGTAGCTGGCATGTATACACATCTAATGTGAGTTAGCATATCCCCAAGCCCCTTGGACAGAAGGAAAACAGGAAATCCAGAATCATTACCAAATGCACTTCCCTGCCTGCCCTTCCCTGGGCCCCTGGGGCTGGGTCAAGGATGCTCATGCTAAGCTCCTGGCCTGGAAGCCACAGGAAGGTGGGGCTTTGATGAGTTGATTGGCATTTCCTTTCCTTCCTCCCTCCTGACCTCTGCTAGAGCTTCTTGGTGGATGGTTGATGGGATGGGCGGAAGCCTCTTGCTGCCGACGCCTCCCCTGAGTAGCAGGGGCTGGAGGTTTTCCACGCAGGCCTCCCACAGTGTTGGAGCGGAAGGTGGCCTGCAGCTGGCCTCCCTCACCCCACTCCACAGGGAGCAGTGTGATGGCCCCAGGGCTTTGGGATCAAGACCTTCTGCTCTTAAGAAAACAGATCGGGAAAATCTGGCATCAAAATGAAATCTAGGCAGAGGAAATAAGTAACCCTGGAGTGAACACAGGCCACGGATTGAGTTACTACGGCATTCGAGTGGGGATCGGATCGTGAGTTCAAGTTCATCTTCTAGGAGCTATTCCTTTTGCTCTGGGTTTGGTGGGAATTGTATCCTTGTCCTGTGCTTTAGGCATCTGTTCCAGTTCGGGTGGCTGACCAAGAGCCTGTGGTAAAGGTCACAGGCATTGTGGGTTACATATACCCTTTGTGTTGTATCAGTTTCCTCTGTCATTGGAGAGGGACAGTAGCCATCAACAAGGCATGGATAACTAACATCAAATGCCTTAAAACGGACATCTGGCCATATGACAGATTTGGCCCACGTACTGTAATGCACCAATCCCTGGCATAGGTTGTTGTCTTAGGATTTCTGTGGCTGAGAAGAGACACCATGACCAAGGCAGCTCTTATAAGGGACAGCATTTAATTGAGGCTGGCTTACAGGTTTAGAGGTTCAGTTCATTGTCATCGTGGCAGGAAGCACAGCAGAACCCAGGCAGACATGGATGGTGCTAGAGAAGAAGACACGAGTTCTACATCATGATCCAAAGGCAGGCAAGAGAAAACTCCCTTCCAGGAAGCTAGGAGGAAGGTCTTAAAGCCCCTACCTCCACCCCTTCCCCAACCCCCAACCCCCAACCCCCAACCCTTACTCCAACAAGGCCACACCTACTCCAACAAGGCCACACCTATTCCAACAAGGCCACACCCACTCCAACAAGGCCACACCTCCTAATAGTGCCACTCCCCGGGCCAAGCATATTTAAACCACCACAATTGTTAAAACAATAGAATGATAGAAAGGTTCAAGAATAGGGGTTTTGAGACCTGGAGAGATGGTTTGGCCACGCAAGCATGAAGATCAGAGTTCAAATGCAAACATCCCTGCACAGGAGAAGGAGAGAAGTGTAATCTGGGCTCAGTGGTTGGTTAGCTCAGTGTATTTGGTAAGTTCCAGGCCAGATTGCTTTGATGAGAGACACTGTCTCAAAATAACAAGCTGGGGAGATGACTTGATGGTTAAAGCACTTGTCCTCCAAGCACAGACTCTGTTAGATCTCTCAGAAACTCACATAAAAGCCAGGTTGGGTGATTGCCTATAAATCTAGCCTTGGAAGGGCTAGACAGACCTTCCAGGCAGACTGGCTCGGGAGACTAACAGTTATGTATGAGTTCTGGGTTTGAGAGACCCTGCCCCACTGAACAAAGTAGAATAGCAATAGAAAATGACTCCTAACATCAACTTCAGTCCTTCATAGGTGCATGTGTATGCCTGTGCACTCACATGCATACACACACACACACACACACACACATACATACCCACACACATGCAAAAACATTCAGACATATAAGTATACCACAAACATACAAAGAAAGAAAAGTAGAAAAAAATAGAAAGGAAGAAGAGATGAAGAAATAGAAATTGGGTAACACCAAGAAACCATCTCATGATGACCTCTGACCGCCACACACACATGCATGCACACATGAATATGTACACACATGTGATTATGCATATATATACATGAATACTCACATACCTGAACATGCATACACATGAGCATGCACATACACATTCACATACATGTGAATATTCACATGCATGTGAATATGCCATGTGCATAAACCCACATATCAACATGTATGCAAACAAGAACATGCACACACATGAACTTACACACACACACACACACACACACACATATATATATATATACATGAGCAAACACACAAACATACATACACATGAATGTGCCATGCATACACACAGGAACAAGCACATACAATGCATGAGCATGCACGCACACAAACATATATACACATGACTATATACACACCTGAGCACACACAAACATGCATGTGCACACATGAACATGCACATACATGCTTGACCATGCACACACATGAATTCACACACACACAATCATGCATATAAACAGAACAGGAAGTAGAAGTGAAGCAGTTCTAGTTCAGATTTGCCCAAGACTCACTGCATCATCATGGATGAGTTACCAATCAAGCTCAGCATCTTCATGTGTAAAACAGAATAAAAATGCTTGCCTCTCCAGGCTGTGCTGTCGACTGGATCATCTAACGGATGGAAAGTGCACCACACTCAATAAAATGCTGGCTGCTAATCATCTCATTAGGAATGAAACTAGGTAGAATAGAGAGGAAGTCCCTGGGAGACTTTCACGGTTGCCGGAAATGCCAACATTACTGGGGACATCCGTGAGCACCAGTATGAAGAGGGGATATAGTGTCCTTTGCAAAATTTTATTTCCTACAATGGAATAGCTCCAGGGAGGGGGGCTGGGAAGATGGCTCAGTTGCCCTGAGGGCATAAGGGCCTGACCACTATTCCCAGAACCCTTGTTAAAAAAAAAAACAAAAACAGAAAACCAAAAAAGACCACCTTGTCCAGGTGGTTTGTGCTTGTACTCACCATGTTAGAGAAGCAGACATAGTGGGTCCCTGGGCTCACTGGCCAGCCAGCCTACCCTACCCGGTAAGCTCTGGGCAAGTGTAAGACCACGTCATATACTTCATTCATTCCACGAAAGCAGTCCCGACACATTGCGCTCGTGGTGGTAGCTTTCATCCAGCAACCTGCTCAATTTTCCGTCCATCCGGCTCATTTTGTTCACGCTTCATCCAGGTAAACGGGAGACACCAGAATACTTCGTCCATCCCATAAACACTCCAGTAGATATGCACAATGATGTGTGCTGTGTGCATGAGTGTTTGCAGGCCCACATGTTTTTGCACGTGCGTGCGTGCGTGCGTGCGTGCGTGCGTGCGTGTGGGTGCGGAGGTCAGAGGACAACCTGAGGTGTCATTTCTCAGGTGCCATCTATCCTGGTCTTTTCTTATTTTTAAGTAGTCATTTATTTTAATAATTGCATGTGACTGTACCATGTGTGAGCAGTGCCCACAGAGGCCGAAAGAAGGTGTCGGAACTCCTGGAAGTGGAGTTATAGACGATTTCAAGGCACCATGTAGATGCTGAGAACCCAGGTCCTTTGCAAGAGCAGCCAGCGCTCCTGACCACGGAGGCCTTCTCCAGCCCTCTTCTTGGTTTTTGAGACAGAGTCTCTCACCAAACAGACTGTCAGGCTGCTCAGGGAGTTCCGAGGCTCCTCTCGTCTTTGCTTCCCAAGCACCAGGATTACAAACGCGTGCCAGCATATCTGGCTTTCTTTTTCTTTTTCATGTGAGCTCTAGTGATTGAACTTGGGTCTGTATGCTTCCAAGACAAGCACTTAAATCCACTGAGCTATTATCCAGCCCTACACACCATAAATTTTTTTTTCCTTATTTTAACTAGGTCTCTTTTCAGCTGATTCCTGTGCTGTGAACCCAGCCGCCTACCTTGGACACTTGAGAGTTACTAAGCTAGTGACACTCTGCTTCAAAGGGACAGTATTATTTAAACCTGAGCAGAAAGACATTCCTTTACCTCTCATCTTTTAAAAGGGCGGGGTGGGCGGGAGAGGTTTTATCTTAGTACTAGAGCTGTCAGTAACAGGAGACGGTTTCTGCTGTTTGACCTGATTCCCACTGCTCCGTTCAGCTTTAGAGTCGCTCATCACAGTGCCTGGTGTACCCTTTAGGATTTATTTAGCAATGTCAGTAACTGCTCGATCATATCTCTTCCCAAGTGTGTTCTCTCTCTCTCTCTCTCTCTCTCTCTCTCTCTCTCTCTCTCTCTCTCTCAAAAAAATACTTTTAGTCTCTCACAGTTTGTCAGTATTCTGTCCATGAATATCACACTGTGATTCTGAGAGGCATTATGCTACATGACCATGGCTTCAGGATGTGGCATACCCCTTTATCTCTGACATTTTCCTCTGTTTGGGGGATCCTCAGTGCTTACCTGACTTAGGTCAGACTCTAGATGTGAACTCGGAACTAGGGAGATTCTTTTCCTGGCCAGTTCTACCCAGAGAGGAACCTGGCTGACAGACACCAGAAAGGGCCATTCATTCTACACACACACACACACACACACACACACACACACACACACCACTAGTTCAAGTTCTTATTCCATGATCATAGTGGCTTTAAGGTGTGTGTGTGTGTGTGTGTGTGTGTGTGTGTGTGTAGCTTGCTCACACGTGTATTTACATGGATCGAAAGAACAGAGTCGGGTAACCCTCACCATGCACCTTACGCCTCCATCTTTGTTTGGTTTTGTCTCTCTGGCTTGGATCTTGTCAGCTAGGCTGGGCTATCTGGCCAGAAAGCTCCAACCTGTCCATCTTCCCAGCCCTGGCTTTCTCATATAGCAATCCGTGATGGGGCTCCAGTCCCTCATACTTGCAAGACACACTTACTTTCTGAGGCTTGGCTTCAGTCCCCGCAGGCAGGTCCTTTGGGATATTCTACAGTCCTTGGAACCTGCCGCTTCCCAAGGCTGGAGAACAGCCATCAAAGCTCTTGGGACAAATTTATCCCATTAAATCCCTCACCTATATCCAAATGATCCTCTCCCAGGGGCAACCTCAGTGCCCCCCACCCCATGTGCACACTCCAGATCCCCAAGTCTGGCAAGAGGTCTCACTGCCAGTACATCTATCCTCAAAGGCATGAAATGAAGGTGGGTGGGTTTCTTCCTTTTTTTTTTCTCCCTTGCTCTCTTATCCAGACCACCCACTTTCTGTTTGCCCTGGTCTCCAACCTTGAAACATGAAACCTTTCTCTCTAGGAACCACCCATGTTTAAACAAATAAATACCCCAAAGGAACCCACTCCCCAGTGGTGGTGGTATCCAAATCCCAGGGAGGAATGGGGGAAGGGGTACCCTGGGCCATCTCTGTCACTTGTGGGCCATAAAAAGCACCCTTGGCCAGTCCTTCTGAGTAAGTGTTGGGCTACTGCCTTGAGACAGGCTACCGTGAGACCCACACATGTGCAGAGAGACAACACAGCACAGGAGACAGGAGGGAGGAGCTTGTGGCTGCTGAAACTTAGGAAGGAGGACGCAGATGCTGGGTGTCCTCCGGGCAAAGATGAAACTTAAGATACGTGCAGAGATTCTGTGCAACTCTTCCATCACTCAGCCAGAAACCTCTTAACACTCCTAGCGGAGGGAGCGCCAAGAGCCACTGAGAACGGGGAGAGAAACAGTGCTTTTGTGAGTCAGAAACACTTCAGCGGAAGCCAGAAAGGGGGAACACCGGAGGGACCCCCAAGCCAAAGCCTCTCTGCCTCCTGACTCAGTGCAGAAAGCAACAAAACTCACTAGGCTTCATGGAACGGGGCAGCCAGGCCCTGCAATAGATGGGCTGTTCGAGCAAGAGTCAGGAATAGGAAGGATTTAAAGTTGTCTGCGGGGCTGGGGACGTAGCCACGTGGGTGAAGCACTTGCCTTGCATTGCGAGAACTGGGTCTGGTCACCAGGACTGCACATACGGAGAGGTGATGGGTCACATCTGAAGTCTGCAATCCTCCTAGCATGGGTAAGGGCGGAGCCCAAGGTCATCCTCACCCACGGAGTGAGCTATCTTAAAGAAACTAAACAGCTGAGAGAAGGAAAATCAGCAAGCCCTGGGCAGGTTATCAAATGCCAAGCAGTGAATCCTAAATGAGTGCACATGAATAAGGCTAGGTGGGCCCAACAGCAAAGCCCTCTGCTCTAATTATCATTGCATATATAGAAATATGCATATGTATACATATAAGGATAATGCATGTACATATATACACATATAGGAATATGGATATATCCACATATATGTATACACATATGGGTACACATACATGCACATGTATGTATATACATATATGTATATATATGCATATCTATATGCAAGGATAATAATTAGAGAAGAGGAAATTAATAGGGAGTGAGGGGGGAGGGGGAGAGGAGTGGTGGAAATGGTATAAATAAAACAGTACCCATGTATAACATTCTCGAAAAAAATTAGATTAGAAAATAAAATAAACTTAAAACTAAAGAAAATAAAGTACACCTGGGAAATGAGGGGGAAAGGGGTTTTTCCACAACTGTCCCTTTAAGAGATGCTTGAAGTTTTACAGATGCCCCCCCACCCCCCAAGGCAGAGACAGGGACTGGTGTCTTCAGAGGTGGGCCTCATGGCTTATGGTGGCTAAGGAGAGAGCTGACTAGATGTCGCTAGAAAGCTGGCCGGTCCCTCCGATGCATGAGGAAGCAGGGAGGCTAAAAAAAAAAAAAAAAAAAAAAAAAAAAAAGCATGTTCCAAAAATAAACACAATCCCCAAAATCAACACTGTTAATGGAAATGACTAATCAAGGGTGTGCTGAACTTGGGGCTGCCTGATAAGACGCAGAGGGAAATGCACTTGGAAAAGGAGCAGATTCCCCTGCTTTGGTAAGTCAATAAAGAGACGGAGGGGTGGGAGAACAGAGTTAGGGCTGGGGCCAAGGAGGAGGTGGGGTGCCCAGGGTTACAGCTGGGGAGGAAGGGAGGAGAGAGCGCAGGGTTAGAGCAGGCGTCAGGGAGGAAGAGAAACACTCAAGGATAGAGAGCCACGGGGCAAGGGGAAAGTGGGGGCTCAAGGTTAGAGCTGGGGGTTAGGTGGTCAAGGAAGAAGTGGGGAGCCCAGACTCCCATAGAAGAGAAGCACATTCCCACACGAGCTTCGCACAAGCTCCAAAAAGCTCACGGTAGACAAACCAGGGTGAGGCAGGTGCTCTGCAGAATACCTATAAAGACCAATGGCCTACAGCCAGGTGCATTTGGTCACCTGTTTTTCTCTCCACTCACTAGTCTGTTCCCATGCTCCTTGGAAGACTGTTCCTTTCTTCCTGTCCTTGTTCAATTCGCATGTGTTTTGATCCAGTTCTCTGCTGTGTGACACAAGAACGTCAACCAAAGTCCAGGGACGATCCAGCAGGCCCTCTTGGGACTCACCTACACAACTGTGGCAAAGGTCTGCAGCACACCTGTTAGCTCCAGCATGCCCGACTTCTAGGGGCACATCACCCTTTGTTCGGTGGCTGTCCCTTGGACTACAGGGTTCTTGCAGCATCCCTGGCCTTTGCCTCTGGATACTAATAAGAATCTTTCTTAGCTGCGATGAACAGAAGGGTCCAGACTTTGCTGCTGGGATCTTAGAGGTTCCTTCACAGCAAACAATGCATCTAGGAATCCTCTATCCCTGAGTGGGAGCATTATCTTTGGCCTCTTTAAGGGCTGGAAAGAGACGAGCCGATGGCCGCTTGGAAGGGAACATAGCATCTCGAGCATCTGAGGTCACTAATGGTTCTGGGCTGCCAGCACCTACATAAAAACTCTCCGATAGTTCCACGGACCAGTGAAACCAGGACCTTGGCTGCTTGGACGGCAAAAAAAAAAAAGAGGGCTGGGGAGACAGCTCTGCCAGCAATGTGTTTGCCGCACAAGCATGGGGATCCCCAGAAAGCCGCCTCGTGCCTTGCAAGGCCAGGTGTGATGGTGCGTGTTTGTAATAAGTGTTGGAGAGGAGGAGACATGCGGGTCCCTGGGACTCTCTGGCCAGCCAGTCTAGTCAAATTGGAAAGTTCCAGGCCAGTGATAGAACTTACCAAAAAAGAAAGAAAAAAATTGGTGGTGGTACCTAATGAATGACACCCAAGGTTGACCTCTGGCCTGCACACATATATGTGCCCACCCCCCAACCCTGTGCGCGCGCGCGCACACACACACACACACACACACACACACACACACGGAAGCAATGAGCATTTACACAGCTCTCATTTTTCCCTTTGCCTCCATGTTGTCTTGACTAGGAGGGTCAAGTGTGCTACCATTTACCTCGAGGAAAAAGTCTACAGCCAAGGGACATCTAAGATGCCGCCCCGGGGACAATGGATAGAGCCAGTTGTCCTAACGGGCTCTCACAAGAGTCCCCCATAGGGTCAGTAGGAGTCACTTCTCAGACACCAAGTTCTTTTGGAAAAACCAAGATCAAAGAAAGGACAAGAGATTTGGAGAGGGTTTTCAGAGATGCTTTTGAGACATTCGTGACCACCCACAAATCTCTTATCCTACCCTATTTTAATGAAGACTTCCATGTCTATAAAGGAGGGTGGAAGATGAGCCCATTGTGATAGTCAGGAAACCCCCTCCCCTCCATGACACACAGTCCCAGCTCAGGGTCCCAGCCCAGGTCACTGAAGACCCGGTGGCCTGATATGTATGTCCCTAGCCCGTGTCAGCGCCATATGCATGATCACACCCCTTTCATTTGTCCGGCTCACTGCCAAGTACGGTAAAGTTAGTTTCAAAGGTTTCTACAGCATGTCCATGTCTGTCTACTGCGTTCTAACCCAGAGATGAGCTGTTGGCAGGAGGTGAAAATGGATGGTAAAGGGAGGAGGTAGGGGAAAACCCAGGAGGTTAGCAGGCTGGTCGGTCCCACTTTCACACACACACACACACACACACACACTTCAATTCAGAAGGCTCAGCACAATCAGCTTCCCTGGCCTTGAGCTTTCATCCTCAAAGCAGCTCTCCAAAAAAAAAAAAAAAAAAAAAAAAAAAAAAAAAGATTCTAAATAGAGCGGAACTGAGCATGGAGCTGTAGCCGATGAGGTCTTCCCCTCCCCGGAGAGCTCGGCTCCCCACACAGTGGCTGTTCTACCCCCAGCACCTCTTGCTCAAAGCATTCTTGACCCAGGAGCACCGGACCCTGACCGGCAGGCACAAAGCTGCCACCAGTGGATTTTGCTTCCGCAGCATTCTGCTTGGGCGCCGTCTCCTCCCTTCCGTGGTCAGATGATGCCTTCTCCAGACTCCAGGGCCCGTGTCTGTCCTGGAAGACAACTTGGAGAGTCTATTACCAGCAAGGAATAGGAGCCTGAAACCTCGCGACTGACTGCTGGGTGATGCTTAGAAGCTCAGTGACCCCCTCCAGAGCCTCCATGTTCCCAAGATGGAAGTCTTAGAGCAGAGACCGCAGCGTCTACGAGCAGACCACAGACCGCTTTCGTGCTAGGTTATCGAGGATAATTTCTATTATGTCAGAGTCTTCCATTGCCCCCCAACTTGGGCCTGTGCATGCATCGGGGTGGTTTCTCAGAGTTTCATGCTTGGTTCTGCCGAAGCACAGCCCCATGGGGCACAGAACCCATAGTGTTGTATAGATCTAGGCATAGCATATATATTATTCATTTGAGGTTTGTTCTGCTTTTGAGACAAGGTCTCATGTAGCCCTGGGTGGCTTAGAACCTTCTTTGTAGCCAAGAATGACCTTGAACTTCTGATCCCTCTACCTCCACCTACCAAGATTAAGGATTGCAGTATGTGAGCACCACTACTCCCAGGTGTATGCAATGCTAAGAGTCAAACCCTGTTTTTTTGTTATTGTTGTTGTTGGTTTTTTTTTGTTTGTTTTTTTTGTCTTTTGTTTTGTTTTGTTTTGTTTTGTTTTGTTTTGTTTTTTGTCCATGCTGGGCAGGAAAACACTCTGCAAACAAACTGCTCCAAAAGTCTCCACAAATATCAATAAAGTGCCGGCCAGGGTTTGTTAGGAGGTATTCAGACCCTCTGCCATGCAAAGGTCATGATGTAACCAACTCATATAACCTAGTTGCCAAGCCTGGGTCAAGGCAACAGTCTTCTTTTCACATTTTCAGAGAGTTCAGATAATGGATACTCGGACCCCTGTGTGCATCGTGGCAGCCAGAGCACATGGCAGAGATTACCTGTAGAATCTTTAGAAGCAGCGTAGGGGGTGGGGGTGTCAAGCTGGAGGATGGGAAGCCCGAGGACCCAGCTCATCTGGAAGCAGTGACAAGCCACTCCCACCCTCCTCCCAAGCCATTTCCTGGTATCTCCGCTGAGTAAACTCTTAGGCCAAACTGATGCCATGGCTTGCCAATGAGTCAGGGCCACCCTGCTCACCACAGCCTCTCTGAATTCAGCACCACAAAGGCAGGGGACGAAATTAACTCTGAAGAGAATGTGAGAATTACTTACGCTTATCACTGGCAATCATGGTGGGCATCCCTCCCTCCCTCTCCACACCAACATGAAAGAAAAACAGGGCTGAGGAGAATCCAAGCATTGGGGTCCAGGGCCATGCCGTGTGTTAAAGAAAAGTGGACCACTTTCTTCTCTGTGGTTTGGGTGTGTGTCCCCCAGTCATGTGGGTTTCTGAGTTGGGACACAAGCAAGAACATCCATTCTTTGTCTCTCAAGATCTGGTTCAGACCAAGAAAAGATGGAAATGCGGAGAGAAGGAATGCTTTCCCCTCTGGATGAACTGTTTTACAATAAGCTGCCTGCTGGGGTCAGGAAATGTGAGATCCGGGGATTTGAGCTCCCACAAAAAGTCACACAGGGTAGACAGGCTGCAGTGCTCTCAGGGAAGATATGCTCAGCCACACACAGCCCTTACTGTCCGCTCCGGTTTTCCTTGGAAAACACTTCTCTCTCCTGTTTCACCTCCTTCCCCCCGTGGTTCTCACTCGACCTGTGCTCAGAGCCCTCCCAGAAAGACACAGCTTCTAGCCAGAACCAAAGATCTACCATGCTGTGGCTGCGCCACAGTCGCTCACTACCAGGGTGCCCAGATGATGGGGGAAAGCGGGATGGGAAGAGGCCAGGGTGGAGCTGTTCCCTAGGCGCCTATAGAAAACCCATTTTCCTTGTAATTAGGTGTGTGATGCTCAAATCAAGAGAGGAGTGGCCAAAATAAAAAGAAACAAGGAGCAGCGGAAACAGGCAGCCCTGCCCTGGGAATGAGAAACGCAAAGAATGAAAGTTTGTACAAACACAGAAAAAATGGTCAGTGTGAGAAGCTGGGAGGGAAGTTGGTTTATGATGTGTTCTCCGCTCCTTATTTTTGAATGCTCTCCTGGCCCAGTGTCCTATTAAACAAACCAGCTTCTCCAGTCTCTCGTGGTGCCTGGAGGGCCGAAGATTGAGCCGGCCGAGTTGGTGACTGAAGTGTCTCACAGTTCTGAAAGCCCACCGGGTCCTGTGATGGGGGTCTCGGTGTGAAGTATGTGGAGGCAGGGAGTTAAAACTGGGGTGCGGACATAGGGGAAAGCCTGGAAGGTCTCTGCCTGCCCCCCACCCCTAGAGAGAGGCCATAGAAAGAGCTTTGAGTACTCAGTGTGTGTGCCTAAGACTGCATTTATAAGGCACGGTCAGGATAGACTCAAGGAGATCTTGATTTTCAGTAGGAAACCTTGAGGGCGCCAGAAGCCACACGAAATGAAGGACTGAGTCTTGCTACTGGGTGTCCAGTCCACAGTTCCGACATCATAGACAGAACAACTCAGCCAAAAACCCACTGCACTGGGCTGCCTCATGATGTACCACAGATTTTTGTGCATCTGAAGTGACTTCTTCCCTTCTCCAGGGACTCACGGGCTTCCTTGCTCAAGTTACAGATTGGGAATTTCCCATCCAAAAATACAAAAACACCAAATGCCCTCCTCCCCCTGCCCAATAGGTAGAAAACTCTACACTGAACCTCAGGTCATGTGTTCTACCAAAAACACACATTCAGACACTACCATGTAAGGTCACCTACATGATGCATCAGCTACATTTGAAATCAGAGAGTTCTGAGTTTAGACTGGGACCGATCTCCAAGACACTTTGGTTTTGGAGGTTTCTATTTCAAAAATCTGAAAATTCCGAAATCCCAAACAGTCCTTTAAATTTTTAAACATTTATGTATTGACTTACTGTGCGTATGTCCACACGTATGCACGCCATACCATGCATGTGAAGGTGAGAAAACAGTCGGTAGGAGCTGGGACTCTCCTCACACTGTGGATTATAGGGATTGAACTCGGGTCACTGGGAGTGGCAGTGAGTGGGTGCTTTCCTCAATGAGTCAGTGACTCTACACATTTCTCGGGTTAGTCGGACTTCGTGATAAATAATGGGAATACAGTCTAAAGAGGATCCGATCTCCTGTGGCTGATGGTTTCAGAGTTCAGTGCATGCTTGTTTGGTACCATGAGAACACGATGCAGTGGTATTTCTTCAGAAAAGATGACAGTGATTAAAAAGGAGATTCAGGAAGTGAACCGGGAAACATAGCAAGAGCCGGTCACCTGCATCCCTTAACTAGACTCCACCTCCCACTTTTACAACCTCTCAGTAAAGATGAATCCATCAAAGGACCGAGCCATTGATTACATCTAATCATCCCTGGAAAAGCCATGGCAGACACACCCAGAGGTGTGCTTCATACACTATCTACCAGGTATGTCTCTATCCAGTGAAGTTAATGATTAAGATTAATCAACACACGTGGTGTCTGTACTGCCTCGTAATTGTGTGTCAACTTGATACAGGCTGGAGTTATCACAGAGAAAGGAGCTTCAGTTGGGGAAGCGCCTCCATGAGATCCATCTGGAAGGCATTTAGCATGAAGGGTCCATTGTGGGTGGTGCCATCCCTGGGCTGGTAGTCTTGGGTTCTATAAGAAAGCAAGCTGAGCAAGCCAGGGGAAGCAAGCCAATAAGGAACATCCTACCATGGCCTCTGCATCAGCTCCTGCTTCCTGACCTGCTTGAGTTCCAGTCCTGACCTCCTTTGGTGATGAACAGCGATTTGAAACTATACGCTGAATACACCCTTTCCTCCCCAACTTGTTTCTTGGTCATGATGTTTGTGCAGGAATAGAAACCCTGACTAAGACAGTGTCCAAGTCATGTTTTATAGAGGACACCCACCCTGGATTAAGAAAGCCCAGATGCCCTGCTGAAGGAGTGCTGTTGTCCCGAGTTCTGTTCCAAGGGCCTAAACTCAGCCCTTGGAACTTCTAAACCACTCTGAGAAGCAGGGCAGGGAAGGAAATGGAATCTAGGGACATGACTCAGATGCTAAAGTGAATGGGTAAAGTCATGCAAGCATGAAGACCTGAGTGCCAGCCCCAGTGCCCAGAGACAAAGCCACACATAGATATACACACTTGGAATCCCAGCACTGAGGAGACAGAGACAGACAGACCAGTTGGTCTTGCCAAATTGGTGTGTTCGAGGTTCAGTGAGACCCTGCTTGCTAAAAGATAAATATTTAAAAGGTAGAAAACTCCTACCAGAAGTACATCAGCACCTGTGTGTGTGTGATATCACACATACACACACACACACACACACACACACACACACACACTGGACATCAAGGCACAGAAAGACAATGAATCCCATGAGGTCACTGCTGAAGGTTCATCTCTGTTCTGCTCCCCCTATACCTTTAAAGCTATATGAACAACCCTGTGACAATGGAATATTCAAGAACTCATGGGGCTGAAAGTCTACCAGGATGAGAGCAGTAGGAGACATCGCAGTTATCACAGTGGACCTTTGCGGTGTGCGTCAGACACGGCTGGTGTTCTCCAGTATTTGTAGGACAGAGTTGAGTTTTGTTGGATTTCCTACATCCTGGTCAACTCCTGCCAATGCAATGCAAAGGGGAGAGAAAGGTGATCCTTCCGGACTCCAGACTGACCCACTAGCCTATTCTTACATAGTTCTCTAGCACAAGAGGAAGAACTGGAATAATAACTGGGACATGATTAGTAATAACTGAGCCTGGGTCCCAACATTTCTGCAAAGAGCTTTTTCTGTCTCCACCTCTGCCAACACAAATTCCACTGGAGTATAGACAAGAAAACCTCAGGTAGAAACTGAGACTGGACACCATTCGTTATAGGAACCAGCAATGACTAATATACCATGGCGGCTATGGTACAGAGGAGTCCTCTCTGGGCTCGGGGACAGGAGACTAATGTGTTCTCTGACAAGTCCTTGGCTCTTGGTCTTAGCTTCCTTCCCTGTAAGAAAAACAGCTCTCAATACGTTCTCATCATGACATCAACATGAAAGACTGGGGCATGCTTCAGTGGGTAAAGGTGCTTACTGACCAAACAGGACCTGAGTTTGGATGTCCAGAACCCACTTAAAAGCCAAGTATTGCTGTGTACACCTAAAATTCTAGCACTGGGGGAGAGGGACAAGTGGATCTCTGGAGTTTTCTGACCAGCTATTCTAGTCAAAATGGTAAGAGACCCTATCTCAAGATGATGATGGTGCAGAAAAGCTATTGTTGAAAAAGGAATCCCAGTGTCAACACCTGGCTTCTACAGGAACCTATATAGGTGAGCGTGGCGCACACTCACGCGCGCACACACACACACACACACACACACACACACACACTCGGGGTGGGGTGGGGGAGGAGAGTTTCTCAAGTGAGACACAGATGTTTCACCCAGAGCTCTAAGAATGTAAAGTTTTAGACTTCATTTTCTCCTGAGCTTCCTAATTTTCTGGCTGAATATCATATCACAACTTCTTTCTTCTCTGAAGTCACCTCTGGTGACTCTGGTTTACAGGTGACATCATCTTTGTCCAGGCTCTTGCTGTGTGTGAAGAGGTCTGAAGGGATGAACTTTGGAGATCCCCTTCCCATAAGGAAGTGAACCTTCTGTTCCTTTGTCTCTTCTCCCCTCTGTTGTGCCCACCTTCCCAAGGGAGAGGTGGGACAGCAAGCGTCAGAGACGTTTCCTCTCTGGGACTTCTAACCCTTGAGTGGCACCTCTCTATTGGTCTTTGGCCCCAGGGACATGTCCTGGAGCCTCAGTGCAACACCTCTGGAAATGGTCCAGTGAACAATACCCAAGGTCTCTACCTGCAGCCTACTAGGAAAGTAGATACTAGAGTGCAGAATTAAGGACATCTGCCCAGATTCTCCCAGAATACTAAGAAGGAGTTTGTTTGGCCAACATGACTGATTTCCACATGCATAAGTTCATTCAGCCTCATTATACAGATGGCCCTAAGAGCGGGAAGCACTCAGATGTGGTTGTTGTTGTTGTTGTTACTGTTGTTATTTTGTTTTTCTCAATTTCTCCCCACTAGACCACATCGAACTTTAGAATTTTGGCTTAAACCTTATTTGTATATATGGTATGTGTGTGTGTGTGTGTGTGTGTGTGTGTGTGTGTGTGGTGTGCACATGTATGTGAGAATATATGTATAATGTGGCCAGGGAGTCTTCCTCAATCCTTCCCACTTAGTTTTTGTGACAGGGTCTCTCACCGAACCTAGCGCTTACCAATCCAGGTAGACTAGCTCGGCTGGGCAGCCCCCAGATCCTCCCATTTCTGTCTCCCCAGCCCTGGAAGGGTCCTCATGGTTGTATGGTAAACACTTCACCCAAGGAACCGTATCCACGGCCTCTTGATCTAACTCTTTCGATTTACATCCACCTTCACCATAAGCCTGGCTTTGCAGATAGGCCGGTAAACCCCAGCCACATTGAACTTTCTTCGTGGAAACCAAACAGTCCAGCTCACATATTTTCTCTGTTGTTCTGATAACACTTTATTGATTATACAGAAGGCAAACAAAGAGCAGGCAGATGTGGCACTCCGCGCGGTGACAGACCGCAAACAGGGAAAGTCGACTTCACATCTTGTTTGTTCATTTGCCAGGTCAGTGGCCCTGCTGCTGAGTCCCAGCACTGACCTGGAAGGCTTGGACAAGGCAATGGACTCCTGGGTGCCTGTCTCCCAAGGACCAGGGAGAGGCTGTGCTGGGCGAGGCCCATCAGAGCACCTGTTGTGAGAGTAACCATCACTGGGCAATTTGGGGTCAACTTTCAATCAATGGGGAATAACTGGGTTCTTATTCTAACATTAGAGGTGGGAGGAGACAGAAGAAAACGCTCAGAGTAATTCAACCTAAATATAGTTGAGGCATTAATGTATAGTCATGGGAGGAGGGACTTGTATCTATGTACGTATACATATACACATACATATACATCGTATACACATATACACATATAGTATATATGTATATACATATTGCAACATGCTTCATAAAATGTATGAGGGGCTGTCCCAGCTGATTCAGAGGGAAGGAGAAATCAAGGAAGGCTTCCCAGAGAAGGGAGCATTTCAGACAAGCTTTGATAAACCCATAGGGTTTTCCCCGGCACCTACCATCTGTCCTTCAAAATAAGATTTCTCTGTGAAGATGGGCAAAGGATTTGAAATCTCATGGGAGGCTGCAGTTTGAATCTGGAACACCCCCTACCACCACCACTACCACCACCACCACCAAAGGCTTGTATGTTAAAGGCTGGTCCCTTGGGTCGTCTTCATGCAATTGGGGAAAGGCTCTCAGGGAGACTTGTGGGACTCAGGACCCTCTTTCTCTCTACCCAGCCGTGAAATGGGTGGATTTGCTCCACCGCTTGCTCTCACTCATGTTTGTCCCCAAGTAATGGCTCTGACCGGAATCTCCAACACCACCAGCCAAAACAAACCTTTTCTCTTTAAACGCTGATTATCTCTGGTATTTGCTAAAGCTATGGAAAGCTAACACGCCCCATTCAATAAAAGCTCATTACTGGAATACGAGAGCAACTTTCGTCATGAGGCCGTTCCAGAACATTCTCAACCGTGGGCTGCATGAGTGATAGGTGGAGAACTGTAATGCCCGGGCCTGAGAAATAAGACGGACTTTCCTGGACAGTCAGTCTCCTGGGGCAGACCTGGAGAGCAACACCGAGGGTCTGATGTAGACCAGTGTGCCCTGAAGTACTGAACCCCACGGGAGACCTGAGTACCCCCACAGCTGCAGGGCCTTACAGTGGGGGCCTTCACATCCCACTGGTTCTTGGAAGTTAGGTAGACTGTTCATCCCCTCTGTTCTGGTAGTCTTAAGTCCTGTGGACCCCACCACCAACACATAACACCTTAAGTAGTACCTCTCTCAACATGTCTGCTGAAGCCACCTGCTGCGCTTCGGTTGGCAGGTATTGCACCCTAGAACAGTTATGATAACAGAGGCTATGACTTAGAATAGCTGTGCTCCAGGCTTTCTAACACTTGCCGCGGTAGTCATTCGAAGTTTAACGAGAGACAAATCCCTTGCCCGTTAGCGCTCTGAAGTCCGGGCCAGAAGATGCAGAGTTCATAAGGCAACCTAGTGAGCTCGCTTCCCAGCACCAGCACAATTACAGGCAGCTCAACCCTAGGCCAGCCAGAGCCCTTGGCACAGGGAATTCTATGATCAGGGCACAGCCTTCCACCTCCAGTGTCTGGGAAGGACAGGGGGTAGAAAGGATAGGTGACGGAGGAAGAAAAGAGGGAGACAGGAAGCAGCGTGATGGTATATCCTCAGGAGACGGTTCAGTGTCTTGGAACAACTAATTATATCGCAAATCAGGGCTTCGTTGTAATCTACTTTATTAATGAAAAAGGACGAAGCAGTCTCTACAAGCCGAGGTGCTTTCGAGCTGCAATTTCTTCTTCGAAACTGCTGCATCTGGTTCAGTAGACTGGCCGAGTGTTGATTACGTTTCCTTTGGGGTCTGGTAGGATGAAAATCCCTAGAACGGTTTACCAGCTGTGTGTGTGACACGGAAGCAGGTGCCGTGGGTGACACAGGGGCTTGCACAACAACGTTTGGAAGCGATTATTAGCATGGCAGGCATGACACGGAACACTGCAGAGATGCAGCCAGTGTCACGCGGTAGCGATGCCGGCTTTAGGTCATACAGGAAGCATTTGTAACTTAAAATTAAAAACGAAAACCCTAAACAGAACTTAACAACTCAGAGTCTATCAGCTCCTGGCAGCACACAAAAGCCAAAAGGCAGGACCCAAGACGGGTCAACTTCAGACTTAATATTTGCCCTTCACTAAGCAAACTAATAAATCCCCTTTGGTTTTAACCATGCTGAGTTCCCCAGTTTTATTTACTGGTCAAAATGGCAGGCAGTCTCCCCCACCCAATGCCTTAACAGTCACCCAGAAGTAAACGTCCCGGGGAATTCCTGTCCCTGGCTGTGTGTCTATTTGCCTATTCCTTCGACAAACTCACGCTCAGGGCAACTGACAACATGTGCAAACATCTTTGAAGTATTCTTCGGTAATGGACATCCCCAGGAGGGGACAGCCCTAACGCCTACTGGTACGGCTAAAGGGATAATGAGCGGACCTATCAGCAAATAGCTAAGACACCAGCCACGTAATAAGCTAACCTCTCAGCAAACAGTTAAGACACCAGCCAGGGAGAGCAGAGTGACAAACCTGACACACGATCACCTTCTTTACTCTCCTGCTCCACTGCATGCATGAGAAAAGCGAGCTCAAAAGCAGGGAGTAATGACAGGCATGCGATCTTGGGCTTAGTGGGAGCAAAGGACCAGATCTCAGGTCTCCAGACCACTCTGGAACCTACCACAAGTACAGGGATCTTTTCAGGCTCGCCGTTGCTTCCCACAAGCCTAGCTTCAAGAGTCTTATCCACAGTCAGTGGTCATTTCCAAAGCCCCCCTTTGGTCTTTAAACTATGAGGCCAAGCTTCACAGCTTTAATAATTCTCCACTCATATCTCTAGAGAAAGGTTCCCAGGACCATTTTTGAGGGCCGGGAGTATTGCTGTGGGTCAGAATCAAGTTCAAATCTCCCATAAGATCCTAGGGATGTGGAGTGGACCTGAAATGTAGTCATGATCGTGGTAACGGAGGTTGGTTGAGAGCGGTCAACACGTGGATCAGGTGATTTCTATTGCCCCACGGACATGAGCTGATGGCTCTTCCACTGTGGAAAACACAGCAAGCAGATGTTTAAGACATCAACCTCTAGAAAACGGATGGCTTCAAATATGACAGCACTCTGGATGCCATCGAGAGATCGAGAGACGTTCCTAGGCAGCTGTGCCCAGCCCCACCATGTTAAATGCCAGGAGCTAAAATGAAAGGCTTGCTGACATCAAAATCTTGCTTCTCCTGTTTCCCTTGCCCAGTGATGGTTTTTTACACTAGCACACACACATACTACTAGCATCCAGACATGAAAGACTTACTATCGAGAAAGCTAAAAACATCTCTCATCGGGGAACTGACAATCCCGGCCACAGGTAACAGCCTCTGAAGGGCTCTCCTCCTCTTTCCACCTTCAGGGTGTAGACTGTCCAGCCTTGCCTCACACCCCCTCTTGACCAAAGGCTGCCTACCCAGGTCTAGATCCTCATCTGGTCTGGATATTTGAAAGGAGATTCCTGTGTGAGTTGGGTTGATCCAGAAAACTGCAAAGAGAATTTAAACTACCTTAGCTGATTGCTGGGGTGGGGGTGGGGGTGGGGAAGGGGTCATCTAAACAGATAGAAATGAGGCTGAGAAGAAAGTAGGAGATGGCTGCCTTTGTCTCAATAGTAAAGCTTCTTCTAGGACCAAAGAATGAATTTGGAGTACACATGCATGGAGGGGGCAGCTGAAACATGTCCATCTTTGAGTAACTGTTGCATGTGTGTTGTGTATGCGTGTGTTCTCAAGAGGGCACACCCATGTGCAAGCAGAGACCAAAAAACCCCATTAGGTGTTGGTCCTCAAGAGTTACCCATCTTGATATTTTTAAGATTTTACGTTTATGTATATATGTATGTGTGTGCATGCATGTGTGTGTGTATGCATGTACACATACATGTGTTTGTGTCTGTCTTTATATACAGGTGCCTGTAGGGGTCAGAAAAGGGTGTGAGATTCCCTTGGAGCTGAAGTTGAAGCCCGTGAGATACCCGATGTAGGTGCTGCGAATTGAACTCTGGTTCTTTACAAGAGCACCAAGCACTCTTAACTACTGAGCTATCACTTCCGTCCCTTTAGTTTTCAAGGAAAGGTCTTTCATTAGCCTGGAACTTGCCAACTAGGCCAGGCTGGCTGAGCAGTGAACCCCCGCCCCATCTGCCTTCCCCAGCACCGGGTTTATAAATGTATACCACCACATGCTGGACCATAAGCACTGTCTTGATTGTGCCATCTCCCCAATCCCATGTTCATCTTTTCAAAGAGAGTATCCAAAGCAAAGGATATAGGCTAGCATTTTCCCCAGTGCATGGGGGTTCTCAAGAAGAACGCCCAAATCCCCGTATTCCTGGATGCTCACCGATACCCTAGTGTATAATTACCTCCCTGTGGCTGTGCAACTCAAGATGAGCAAGCAGGATTAGTGGGAGCCCCCCCCCCCCGCCCCAACGCAATGGACCCGCATGCCTAGCTTTCAACAGAAAGACGTGGGGGGGGGGAAGGGCTGAATCCCCTGACAGGCAGCAACAACTGCAGGTGCCAGGTGATCCTGAAAACTTGGCTTTTCTAAGCTTCGGAGGAACCCATAATTTACCTTTCAATTGTTCTTACCTGTCGTGAACACCCCAAATTGGATTGGCATGACTCCTCCCTTCCCCGACCTCCCTAATGTCCCACCCACTCCCTGGATGCTGGATGGAGCCAGTGAAGGAGAAGAAAAAGAGTGTGAGCTGGGAGGTCCCACTCAACACTCTCCGAGTGGAACCCAAAGGTTATCAGGCAGGACTTTAGAAAGAAAGTACACACTTATCCCCAGTCGACATGCCCTTGATATTTTAAATAAATGCTACAGTTCAAAGGACTTCCAGGAAGTCTCCTAGCCAGGTCCCTTGCTTTCCAGACACTGTCCCTAAGATTTCAGCTCTTTGTCTCTGTCTAGCAAAGATGTAAATTTTTGATCTTCGTTTATTCTGCAGAGCACATGTTTGCACAGGTGCTGCACACACACACACACACACACACACACACACTCACACTCACACAGAGTGTGGTGCAGTGCATCCTGTATCCTGGTGGCTGTGGGCTGGCTTCTTCAAGGGTAATTTCATTTGTTATAAGAGGTAAGTGTCACCTATATAGGGCTGTCACAGAGCAATGTCTGGTCATTTGAATTTCTGCCACGCCCACTGTTCTCAACACTCCTCCGAAGGACACAGTCCCAACTGGCCCATCATGCCTAAGATTATTTTCAAAACGAGATGACCCTACCATCTTACAAATGGTCAGGATGGGGCAGCTGATCCTGTCTATTTGTAGACTGCCCTGCGGCCGATGAGAGACCAGACATACAGCCCTGAATGGGGAATGGTCAAGCTATCTAGAAGCTTCCTCTTGCTGCAGCAACAAGAGATATGGTCAGTGGTCCACTTACTAGGATGATCAATTATGACAGTTTTCTCGAGTCCGCCCCAGATTTAGTTCCCACAAAATCTTTTGTCCTAAGAAATCCCTTTGTCCTGAGCAGGCTGGGATGACCTGGTCTCCCCAGCTCTACAGAAGAGCGGAATGTGAGAGTTAGGAACATTATTTCCTGCTGCCCAGGGAGGGGCCTGCTGGTCTGCATGCTGCTGTCCCTGGTTCTCTATGTGGCTGCTGACTGCGTGGGTCTAAGGACAGGGCTCCATAGCAGGCCACCTGGGCAGCCCCTCCCACCATTCCTACCGCCTCCTCCACGGTCACGTTAGAAAAGACAACCTTTACACAAGATTTCATAGGAAGGAATTTATACAACACAGAGGCCGCTTAGGAACGGAGAAGGTGGGGTGGAGGAAGGAGGGAGGAGGCGGATGTCTGCAAGCCTTCTTAAGATTTCAGCAGCATTAGACATCTTCAAGGGGTCTTCTCGATTCCACCATGGAGAATCTAAGAGGCCAAAGTCAACGCTCCATTTTAGAGTTACCGAGGAGCCTCACATACACACCAGATACAGCACGAGGAAGCTTGGATTGTTTTATATAAGCAAACTGCCCATCCATTTTGCAAACAAAACAGCTCAAAACATCTTTGAGTGCAGTCAAGAAGGGCGCATCGAGGCGGGATTAGGAAGGATTTCCAACTGCACACCGTGGAGTCCATAGACAAAAGGAACAGGGAAGGCG
This sequence comes from Apodemus agrarius, assembly GCA_964023405.1. NCBI lineage: Eukaryota > Metazoa > Chordata > Mammalia > Rodentia > Muridae > Apodemus > Apodemus agrarius. The sequence goes on from OZ030015.1 coordinate 99,938,312, forward strand.
CCAGCTCCCGACGGCTGTGCTCGTCATCAGTATACAGGAGAGGGAAGAGGTCCTCAGGAGGCATGGCTGCCCAGGCAGGAAGCCCCTGGATGAGTTGATCTCTGATTGCAACCTCTGAAGAGACTTCACGGCTCCTTGCCATGGTGTCACCGAAGACGGAATGAGAGGTGGGCTCATCTCTGCCTGCCCGGATGTACACCTGTGTGTGACCCAGTGCCAGCCCTCCTCAGCCACCCCCTTCTCAGGCTGCTCTTCTTGCTCTGACCTCCAAGCAGCCCATGAGACCATCCAGGCAGATCCTGTATCACTCTGGAGTCTTGCACTGCTTCCAGGCCGGGTGCCATGCACAGAGACTGACCTCTTTCCAAGGAATGGAAATAAAAAAAAAATCAAGATTCCATTCAACCCCAGTGTAGTTAACTATTCACCTGTATCCGGCTGGAGGATAATAGAGCAAACAAGAGGAATCTCTGGGTCCAGAGGTGAGGTGGGCACAGGAGGCGGGGTCAGGCAGGGACGGGTGCCGTACCTGCACCGGGACAGAGTGGGGAAGAGTGTCCCGGGTGGTGGCAGCAGGGGACTTCTTTGCCACTAGACAGTGGATGAGCTGAGCTGGTGAGCCTTCCCCAATGTCCAAAGATGTATGCCTTTGCTCATTCAAGTCAAAATAGACTATTCCTTCCCAAATGCCTGCACAGTCTAGATGTTTCTATAGTCTCCGACATAATGTTCCTCGATTGGATCCAGGGCTTTAGCCTCTCAAGAGGCAGCCAGCTCTCAGCCAGATCCTGAAGGGAGGGCCAGGGTCATGTTCTCCAAGGTTCCACAGTTCCCGGTGAGCAGCATGGCTGAAGCAGGAATAGCCCCTGGCTCGCCTCCGTCTAGGCCTGTAGACCAAAAGACAGCAAGCGTTAGACGGTGGCATACGCTCCTTTCACAACAGTGCACTCTTCACACTTTATTCCACAGGATTCTGGCTAGTGCTGCCTGAACACAGGACACAAGAGTTTTAGTCAAGGAGCAGGAGGAAGAGAGGCTTGCGCCTGGCTCTGGGGAACTCCTTGCACACTGGATACATTCCCAAGAAGCCTGATACATACATCTTAGGACCACATCCAGAGCTGACAGATGAGTGTGGCAGGGTCACACCACACAGCTCACACACACACACACACACACACACACACACACGCATACACACACACACACACACACACACACACACACACACACACGCACACGCACACGCACACGCACACACGTCTATGGCCCCAGAGCAACAGGGTCTGGTTCTCCAAAAAATGGCTACAGAAGACCCCATGCACCCGGACTGTAGGATAACCAACACAGAATGGATAGGGGTCCCTCAGAGGCCGGCACAGAACACCTCCCGGTCTGAGGGCAAACAGATGAGGGCGGACTCACCCCCCCTCGAAGAGCCTTCCCACTCATTACCATCCACGTTGCACGCGGAAAATCAGAGTCCCCAAGGGACTTCACTGCTGACTTTGCCGGGCCATTGGAGATGGCGATGACCTTTCAAGGGGGGAGGGGGGGCTGCTGCACAGGTCTCAGACTCAGCGCTCATCGTCAACCCAAGATGAGAACCGTGGTCAAGTCATCCCTGAGTACCGTGAGGGGAGAGATGCTTGACCCAAAAAATAAACCAGTCAGATAAGCACCACCCTTGAAGGCCGTGGCAGGGCAGGGGTGACTCGTGACCAAGGCCTCCTTGGACAAGCAAAAGCCAGGACATCAGTAACCGATAGAGCGCCGGGAGGATTTGGATTCTAGAAGCTCGGCCTTCATGAAATGTCTTCTAGGCAGGGTGAAGCTAGCCACTTCGTTGGATGATGGGTACACGGCCTGGGGCTGATCAGTGAGGGAAAAAAAAAAAGCCTCAAGAGGTTTCATTGCAGGAGAGTTGGAGAGGCGGACAGTCTCAACCGCAGAATCACAAATTAAATAAATAAATAAATAAATAAATAAATAAATAAATATTTTCTGCCGGTGGCCCAAAATGGAACATTTCATCTGGGACAGGCCAGTCCCTCCACACACGCCTTCACAGTCAGACATAAAACCACACGGAATAAACCCGAAGTTCTCCATGCTCCCTCTACTTTCCGCCTCTCCTTCTGCACCAGCCTTGGGGCTGTCTCCTAGAGCCCCACAAGCCTTTTCCCCTGGGAGACAGGCCACGCAGCTGGCAAATTAATTGGCAGTGACAGGGCTTCCTTCCGGTTGCCCGGCAACGACGCGCAACTGACAGCCGCGGCGCAGAGGGACTGCCATGAGGAATTTACAAAACAAAATCCGGAGCAAAACACACAAGGCCCCAGACTATCACCCTCAAAGGGCAGAACTAGACAAGGGGAGGGGGTGAGGCAGGGGGCGGGGAGGAAGTGGGGCTGGGGCATGAGAAAGTTCTCCCCCCGCCCACCCCCCTGCCCGCCCGCCGCCCGCCACCCCCACCCCCCCCACCAAACTGTTCCTACAGCCTTTACCTCTGCCAGCCTGGAAAGAGAGAGAGAGAGAGAAAAAAAAGGGGGTACAGGGTATTAAAAAAGAAGCCTGGGAGCTGAAAGGTCACTGGGAACGGCAGCCAAGGCTGACTAAGCTCGAAGCTCACTGTGCAGAAAACTACAGTATCTGCTGGGAACGCTTCTCCGGGTGGCATGGCTCCGCCGGGCAAGCCACTCTACCAAGGCGGAAGCGGTCCCATCTACGGCCCTCTCCCCTGGCCCTTTGCTCTGGACTGCCTTTCTCTCTGCTGCTATGACAGAGTAGACAAGCCATGCGCCACATGGCCTTTCCATGGCCCTCATCTCTGGCCTCTTTCGTCGGTTTGTCCTCAGGTTTTTGAGACAGGGTCTCCCACTCCGAAGCACAGGGCTAGCCTTGAAGTCTCTGCTATCTGAGTCTTGGGATTACAAACATGAGCTGCCAGGCCCGGCTCCTACCCTCTTTTAAAACCTCCATGCATAAGCAGAGTGCGTATCCAGTCTATGTACGGGTTAAGGCATTCAGTGGGGAAAAAAAAAAAAAAAAGGGAAGACATTGAAAGATGCTCTCCCTCTGGTCCTTGGGACACTGCATGGCAAAAAGAGCTGGTGGACAGGATGATGTCAGCAGACCGAGACAGGAGATGGTCCCGGGTCATCAGGTTCAACCCTCGGCATCGTCACCTATGGTCACAAACAGAGGCAGGGGATGGGGGTGCAGGGAAGAGACGTGTGGGAGCAGAGGGGAGAGCTTAGCCAGCTCAGCTAGGCCATCCTGAGGACAGAACAGGGAAGGTCATGGACTCCTCCCTGGAGTTTCAGAAGGAATCAGTACTGCAGAGTCCTTCACTTTAGGACACTAAAACTGGCCTCACATTGTACTGTGACTGTCCGAACTTCTGCAGGAGACATTTTGTTTGTTTGTTTGTTTTTCGAGACAGGGTTTCTCTGTGTAGTTCCAGCTGTCCTGGAACTCACTTTGTAGACCAGGCTGGCCTCGAACTCAGAAATCCGCCTGCCTCTGCCTCCCAAGTGCTGGGATTAAAGGCGTGCGCCACCACCGCCGCCCGGCCGCAGGAGACATTTTTAACCACGTGGACCCTAGAGCTAGGCAAGCCCCCAGACCCAAACATCATCCCCAGAGATCGTCCAAGAGGGCACCGGAGTGAGGACACAGGTGACGGGAAAGGCAAATTTATTCCTAGCAGTGGGGCGGGATTTAGCCTTAGAATGGACTAGCCGGTGTCGTGAAGGCTCAGTAAGAGAAAGGCACAGGCCTCTGAGGGCAACCGGGGCAAGAAGGCAGGCTGCTCTGCGGAGCAGCAGGCTGTTAAGATAGCATTTGCTGGCAGGGACTCGGTCTGGGGGCTTAATCGCTGGAGGTCGGGGCGGGGGGAGCCTTAGTTTCGCCATTTGCAAGATAAAGATAATATTATCAGCTACCTTACAAAGCTCTCGGGATTAAATGAGATAATACGTGGAAATCACCTGGCGAATGCTTAGGAAAGTTCCAGCTTTGATATGAGCCAGAGCCGCTGCTGCTTGCCATCCTCGATAGCCTATCCTGCTCTTTCTTGTTGTAGATCGAACTATGATTTGTTTGTTTGGTTGTTTGGTTGTTTTGCTGGTGTGGAGTTTGGACTACCATGTAGCAAGGCATAGCTATGTAAGGGCTGGCCAATGAGACACAAGCAAAACTCTGGGAGTACTTCAGGGCAGGCTGCTCTCGAGGAGCTTGAAGCCGATCCATCTTTACTTCGCTCTGTCTTTAATAGGGACACGATGGCTGGCTGGTGCTTTTGCAGCCAAATCGGTCTCCTAGAGACACACCCATGTCTTGTGATGGTTAAAAGGAGGGAACGGGGTGGAGGTGGGGCTGGGGGTGGATCCTGGCCACTCCGGGTGATGCGTTATTGGCAGGGATCATTCCCTTCATAATTTCTGTTACGTGAGAGGAAAGCGCTCCTCTCTTAATTCTCTGTTGTAGCGTTTTCTAATAATCACCATAATGGAGTTCTCGATCCCTAGACCCGGACCAACAGTTTCATCATCCCATGGGAACTGGTTTAGAAATGCAAACCCTACAGCTCCATCCTCCCTAGAGTGTAGGGATGGAACCCAGTGCTTCACATCAGTGCATGAGTGTTCGGCGCCACATTCTGGACCAAGCCGCACCACGGTCCTTGCAATGCACATTTTTCTAACGAACCCTCCGGGGATCCGATGTACTCTCCAGTGTGAGAGCTGTGGTCTACCAGAGACAGGCTTCACTCTCCTATGCACTGTGAGATTCAGTGGTGTCCCTGGCCTCCAGCCATAAGCACCCTCATCCCAGAGCGATGATAAGTGTCTCGGACACTGGCACGTGAATCCAACTGAGGGTGGGGACAATAGCTATGCTTACAGCTGACAGACACTGCCTTGGGTCTTCAGCTTCCTTTTCTTGTTCAGTTTGTGTGTGTGTGTGTGTGTGTGTGTGTGTGTGTGTGTGTGTGTGAACCACATGTAGTGCACTTGAAAGCCAGAAGAGCATGTTTGATCCCCTGGAGTTAAGGGTGGTTGTAAGTCACTCGATGTGTGTGGTGGGAACTTCACTCAGGACCTTTCTAAGAGTAGCACATGTTCTTAACCATTGAACCATGTCTCCAATTCCATTATTGAGGACAAGGAGGAGGAGGAAAAGGAGGAGGAGGAGGAGGAGGAGGAGGAGGAGGAGGAGGAGGAGGAGGAGGAGGAGGAGGAGGAGGGAAGAAGAAGATAACAAACCAAAACACCAAGTCTTTGGCTGGCACAGCACATGCTTGTGAAGGTCAAAGGCCAACCTCAGTCCAGGCCTTCCACCCAGTTGGAGAGAGGGTCTCCTGGTTTTTGTCACTGTGCACACCACACTAGCCGACTTACAAAGCTTTCAGGGGGTTTCCTGTTTCCACCTCCCACTTGGCAGGGGGGAATATTGGGATTGCAGATATACACTTCATAGACCCATACCCAGCTTTGTTGGGTTTGGGGATTAGAACTCAAGTCCTCACGTTTGCTGTTGCAAGTGTTGTTTAACCCAGGGAGCCATCTCCCCGGCCCTCAGTTGTTTCTTGACCCTAGGTACACATCACGATCTCCTGGGAAGCGTTTCCAGCTTCCGATGACCAGGGCTTGCCAAGCTCCATAAAGTCAATATGGAGGAGGGAGGAGCCTACAGAGTCAAGGCTGCACAGGTGGACGGACCCAGCGCCTGCCGTGCTCAGCACCTCTGCAGCTGGCACGGGCCCTGGGGAGAATGGCTTCAGGCTGTGTGGAGGTGCTGAGTCTGCTGCTGGGGAGCACACAGGTGCTCCCCAGACAAAGCTGTACCAGGAGTGAGTACTTGGGAGCAGCTTGGGAGCCTGGATCCCTGTGGCCAGATGGGGTAGAATTCCTGGCAGCTGGGTCAGCCCATTTCCAGTAAGGACACTCATTTGGTCTCTCACGTGAATAATTATGCAAAGCCCCAGCTCCTGTGAATACAGAGTCCCAGTAAGAGCCACACAGAGGAACCTGAACAGAGGCAGGAGGTGAATTCCTTTCCAGGGGCTAACCTTGTACCTAGGACATGAACCCAAGCAGGCAGAGGAGGAGCTGGAGCGTGCGTCTATAACTGACTGGAGTAAGGGAGAAGGGGTCAAAGTGAGGGTTGAATAAGCGGATGTCCCGTCCCCTGAGGAGGAAGGCTTCAGTCCAAAGGTGTCGGTGCGTCCTCCTGCAGAGACATTTATGCCGTTCATTACTTCATTCCCAATCTGAGCTCACAGAATCCTGAGCCAACTTTTTTTTTAATTTAATATACTTTTAATTAAAATGTAATTACATCACTTCCTCCCTGCCTTTCCTTCCTCCAACTCTTCCCATGTTCTCCCCACCCGACTCCCCTCTTTTTGTTCATTTTACACACACACACACACACAGAGAGAGAGAGAGAGAGAGAGAGAGAGAGAGAGAGACAGAGACAGAGACAGAGACAGAGACAGAGACAGAGACAGAGAGACAGAGACAGAGACAGACAGAGAGGTAGAGGAGGCCATCTTTATTGTTTGTGTGTATACTATTTCAGGGCTGATTATATTGAATAACCAGTTAGGAGGCTTGCCCCCTGGGAGAGACTAATTCTCCCTCTCCCAGGAGTCATAAGCTGCCTGTACCCAGGGGTGGGACACTGAGAATTCCTTTATAGCTATAGAGGAGTACTTCTCACCCTGTATCAAAGCCTCTCCTCTTGACAGTAAGTGGACGCCATCACAGAAATCCACAGCTGGAGACAGTCCAGAGATCAGCGGGCTCATGGGAAGCCCGGCCCCAACACAACTGCACCTACAGCTCAGGCACCATCCTGCAAGAACAGGTGAAAAGACCACAGGAGCCAGAGGACAGGGAGGTCTGCGGTGAGGTGGTATCTCCTAGCAGCAGTGCACAAATGAGACCAGGACACGGACAACAGCAGTAGACATGTTAATGTGGAGGGCCAACCTTTTCTTTGTTTCACTTGGCTGGAGTCATGAAGTCCAGGATGTCGAAGGATGTGGAGGATGTGGAGGAAGAAAGGAAGGACACAGGAGAGAAGATGAAGTGAGGAGAAGGTGGTAAAGGAGAGAAGAGGAAGAGAGCAGGGGTGGAAGGAGGAGGAAGGACAGGAAGGAGGAGAGGCATGTGTAGGAGCTGGGTATGGTGGCGCACACCTTTGATACCAGCACTCAGGAGGTGGGGACAGGAGAATCGATCAGTGAGTTAATAGTCTAGCCTGGTCTACATATAGAGTTCCAGGCCAGTCAGGTATATATATAGTGAGATCCTGTCTCAAGATTAAAAAAAGAAAGAAAGAAAGAAAGAAAGAAAGAAAGAAAGAAAGAAAGAAAGAAAGAAAGAGCAGGAGGGAGGGAGGAAGGGGAGGGAGGGAGGGAGGGAGGGAGGGAGAGAGAGAGAGAGAGAGAGAGAGAGAGAGAGAGAGAAGGAGGGAAGGAAGAGGGAGAGAGGCGGGGGGAGGGGGGAGCTAACATTTCTGCTAGTCTGAAGGGCACCCACCACATCAGGCAGGCCTGGAATGAATGGCTTCCCTGTTTCCTGCCTATTTATTTCAGCCTCACCTGCTAGCCCAGGTGGGACGACGACGAGGGACCAGGTGTAAACCTATAAAGTCCACAGGGAAAACCATGGATTCTCTAGGAGACCACAGCGCAGAGGACTCACCTCTGCCTCCCCGCTCTGGCCTTCCACCATGCAGCTCTCTTACAGCTGCCTGGGATCAGGAAGAAGAAGAAACACAGCTGCTCTGGTCCGGCAGAACCAAAGAAGTTAGGGGTTGGAGGCCAGGTCCCAGCCCAGGCCTGTCCCAGACCCTGGCTGTTCCTAGGAACGCCTAACAGGTAATTCTGTACAACGGAACTCTCAGGGTCAATGCTGCTCCCCAACAGGGTCTCTCCATGTCCTCCTTCCCTCTTCTTATTCCATCCAGAATACCTCTCCCATTTGACTAAGATCCCGAGGATCTATCCCGTCTGTGCAAATGTCCTGACTCCTGAAAACATGTTTTAAAAAAAGAAGCAGCAGCAGCAGCAGCAGCAGCCTGAGAAAGCTTCCAGATGTGCTGTTTGTATTGTGGTGTTCCTCTGCTCTCGTCTCCAGAGACTGATTCATGATACACAGCATCCTGAAAGAACAGGCCACCAGGCTCTTCCTGGGGGAGCAGGAGAAGAGCCCTCCATCAGGGCCACAGCACAGCCAGTCCACCCATGAACTCTTCTACCGCAGAGGAACACAGCCTGCTGCCTGTCATCCCAAGCAGTTTCCACCATTACGGTGGATGAGACATGTATCTCTGAGGTCGTGCCAAAGCCAGCAGAGAAGCAAATCCCAGAGTGGGGTAAGCTCATCAGGTTACAATCTGACTGAGCACCCACCTCACCTCTCCATTACAGACACACTGAGCATATCTGGGACACAGAGGCAGGGGGAGAACCACAGGAGAGTAACCCTCTTTGACCATATCAAAGGAAATCTCAGGAGCTGGGCCAACCTAAAGAGGAAATGGAATTGTTGGCTTGTCAAAGCCCCTTCTGGGGCTCGTGGCCTCTGGCCCACAGAATGGTGATTGCCTTGGGGGCCGGCTTATGCACACACAGCCACACATGTACTCTTCCCGACGCGCACACACCTGAGGGCCCAGGATTCTTTGCACAAGGTGACGGCAGCTCCCTTTGATGCTGCCGGATGTGATCCCATTGGGTGAGGAACCAGACCTCAATAAAACTCCCGGCATTATCAGAGGCGGCTAGTTTGTGATCGCACCGGCCTGTTATCTCGGGACCGGGTGGGGCTGCTTTGCGGTTCACCGCTGGAAAGCATTAACTTGTAGGTAGATCAAAGACCCTTCCGAACCCGCCAACCTGGGTCCCTTATTGATCCCCCAGTGGACTGTTCCTAAAGATGGACTTTGGAGATAATAAGACCCCACACCCAGACTCTCGGAGTCTCTTCATCTACTATGTCTCTTCCTGGGACTGGATCTCTGTGTTCTCTGTTTATTCAAGTCTGCCAGCTGTAGACGAGTGGGGACAGCCATGTCATCTTTCTCTTGAGAATGCCAAGGTTATGGGTGGATGATGGATGGATGGATGGATGGATGGATGGAGGATGAGTGTGGTTAGGTAGATGATAGGTAAATGGGGTAAGTGCGTAGATGGGAGGTAGATGAATCGATGGATAGATAGGTGAACAGTCATGCAATTGGTAGATGGGTCAATAGATAGGTGAGTAGGTGAGTGGACAGACAGTTGGGTGGTCATGGATGGATAGATGACCGTAAATGGGTATGTGGGTGGATGGGCAGATGATGGGTAAATGATGGAGGAATGAGTGATTATGTCCACGATGGGTGGAGAGACAGATGGACGGTGGGCAGGCAGGCAGATGGGAGGCACAGTAGATGTGTGAATGAACAAACCAGGTTACCAGCAACATGGAAGCTATCCTACAAGCGGGGAAAGGACTCAGAGCAAGGTCGCTCTTTCCTTCCAGTGGGAAAACCCTCCAGGTGCAGATCTCCCACAGGTGACACCTGAGCTTTGTCAGTCAGACCTGGATTCAAGACTCGGGGTGTTCACTTACAGGTTCAGGATCCTGGACAATTTATGTTAGATTCTCTTTAATTCATCCCTAAACCAAGGCGACCAGGAGCAGCCACCACGTGAGGACTGAGACCCCTTTCACTCTCTGCCGTGGGATAATCTATTTCGAAATGAACTCAGAATGTTTTCAAGGAAAGACGTGGAGTCCCTTCCACAGTCCACTGATTCATATTCTCTCTCTCTCTCTCTCTCTCTCTCTCTCTCTCTCTCTCTCTCTCCCCCCTCCCTCCCTCCCTTCCTTCCTCTCTCTCTCTCTCACACTGTCCTGGGCCATTCCCCAAAGAGGGAGAACCGGGAGATAATAAAAACCAGGCGTCCTGAGCAGGGACAGGACTTAGACTGAGTCCCCACTGTAAATGTCAAGGCTCAGCTACTGCTAAAAAGCATTATCCTAAATCGGCTAAGGCTAACCTCAGCACTGAACTTCAACTTTATTGACTGTTGAAATGCACAGGGTTTTCGTTTGTTTGGCTTTTTGTTTGTTTTTTGTTGTTGTTGTTGTTTTTTGTTTGTTTGTTTCCCCTGTTGGCATGCTAGGGATCAAACCAAGGGCTTCTGCATACTAAGTCGGCACTCCAGCCCCTAACCCACACTCCTGTTGGATATCCCGCTCTTACACGATTCCCTTGAGCCCAGCGTCTATCTCCAGTGCCCCCTCCCCCACTAGAAAACTGCAGCCTTCAAAGCTAGGGTAGGCCAACCCAAATGGAAATGGTACCCACAAGAAGGCTCTGCTGCTCTGTCTGGTTCCAGCCCCCGCATGGCCTGGTGGCATCTGTGCCACGGTGACAGGAGAAGTTGAGCCTCTGCACTCTGTGTTCATGATGGGGGCCACGTCTCCCCTAGACTGCAGCTGGGCTCTCAGAGGCAGGGCCAGGCAGGAGTTCACAGAACAGGCCACCCACACTGCACATCAGGGCTGCTGGACTGTCCCCAGGGCCAGAGCCACGCTGGCTCTTAGCCCTGCCTCGGAAGACTCCACCATATGGCTTCCCCAGGGATGAAGAAGACAGGAAAGAGAGTGTGATCCAGGGGCAAGACACAGCCATGCTACTTCCGGGTGCTCGGGACCCTACCGGAGTAGAGGACACATAGGGGGTCACCCTCGTCCCCAGCACGCCTGAGGGAAAGAGGAGGGCATCAAATAAACAGAGGGGGTGGCGGTCTACAGTGCCATGGCAGATGGGCTACGGCTCCCCGCTTGGTCCTTCCATCGCTCCAGCCTCCAGATGTACGACGAACGAGGGCAGAATCTGAACTTCAAACCCCGTGGAGCTTGGGTGACATCACAATCCTCCAAGGAAAGATCAAGCTGGGTGTTTGTGCTCACAGCCTGACAAAACAGAGGGAAACAGAACCTCTCCCTTGCCCCCCCTCTCTTCTGCTCCCCCCTCCCCACCCCTTAAAAGTCCAGGCAGGAAAAAGAGGGAGACAAACAAATTAGCCTCAGCTCGGTCTTCTCTGTCCTCTTGGAATTATCTGGGGTCTCCTGACAGCTCCCCCACCCCCGTCTTCGGCCCCTGTGGGGCAGGACTGTGGTGGGCAAGTTGGGTGAGGCGCACGGGAGGAGGAGGAGAGGGCTGCGGGGACATGATTTGGCAAGGCTGCCAAGCCCAGAGCCCAGATGCCTCTCGTCTGGAAAGCAACCTTCCCAGGTTGCCTGGCATGCTAGGACCTGTTGGCAACCAGAGTGCCCTGGCTGGCAGAAGAGGGTGGACAGGGGAACCAGAATTCAAAGGGGCAGCTGAAGGAGGGGACCGAAGGAGGGAGGGAGGGAGGCCCAGGAGGGAGGGGGGGGGAGGTTTCAGTGAATCACATAAATTAGAGACAGAAAGGATGTCGGGCCACCTTCATTTCCTTCCTCTCCTAATAGGAATTATCTCATTAGCCCGGAGCTTCCTAGAGGGGAACTTTAAATGATTCCTGTAATGGGGATTTCTATCTGGGGCAGCTCCCTCCGATCAATCTCACTCCTAGGAGAGCTGGGAATGCTCTTAAAGGGACAGCACACACACAAACACACACACAAATAAAGATGTACTTAAAAGAACAAGCTTTATACACGCCAGGGACCCACCATTGACTCTCCATGCGCACTGGTGGACTTCAAAGTGAAGACACGGTTGTGGATATGGTGCTAAACTTGCCAAGTTCTAGCTAACCCCTGTAAAAAACGAAGCCAGGCAGCCGTGTGTCCCAACCCCTGGAACTTCCCAGTGGTACCTTACACAGCAAAGGGACTTGGAAGGTTGAGCGGAGTGAAAGGTTTTGCAATGTGCTTATCCTGGATTTTGCACATGGTCCCCGGATGCCATCTTAAATGGCCCTTGTAGGAGACGCAGAGGGAGATTTGACTACAGAGGGAAACAGAGTGACCACAAAAACAGATGATTGGGTGGTGTAACTACAAGCCACAAAATGCTGGCCATCACTAGATGCTACAAACAGTTCTCCCTCCACCTTTCCTGAGAGAGCAGCCCTGTCCTCAGCCAGCAACTCTCAAGACTGCCCGAGACCCTTCACCGCCCCCTACCCAACCCTGCTCTCGGCCCCCCTGAACTGCGCTGAGGAACACGACCTGGGGACTTCTTCACGCAATACAGAGTCTACCACTGAGCCACACCCCCTAGTCCCAGAGGTCTCATTTCAGACTGCAGGCCTCCCTAATTTTAAGAGATGCGTTGTTTTGAAACCGCCAAGTGCGTGCGGGAGGCATGACGTCAGCCCAGGAAATTAATACAGCTAAGGAGAAGTCCTCACCGCAAGGACTCGTGTTCACCATCTTATCCCAAGAGAAACCGAGTACATGTCAGAGACATCAAAGAACAGAAAAAAACACGATAGCTCTGTTACGGTCCTACGGTGAAATATTAACCACGAGAATCTTACATTACTACTGACAAGAGCCAGGCATAGTAGAGTGAGGCATGGTTTTAATCTGGCTGCTTCTGCTACTGTGTGGCATGAACTTGTCTGAAAGGTGCCGTGCCAGCTAAGGATGGCTGGATCCCTCTCTGAGCACAGGAACGAGGATGGGATGGGGATTTAGCAGAGACAGGTCTAACAGAGTCACAGCATACCTATGTCTGGTCTGCTACAACAAACTACCACAGAGTGGTGGCTTGAAAAACCAGGATTCACCCTCCTACAGTCCTCGAGGTCAGAAATCTCAAGTCAAGGTCTCAATGGAGCGGTTTCTAGACGCTCCAAAGGGGACCAACGCCTCTTTTCCTAGTTTCCCGGGTGGCCCCTCATTCTCCTCAGCATCCTGATGCATATGTCTAGTCTTTGCCTCCACCTCTCTGCAAGCTGCAGCCTTTGCCATCTTCTAAGGACTGGCCTTTGGAGATGGGAGTCACCCAAAATTCAGGATGAGCTCATCCATCCAAGATCCTTAACTCTCTGCATCAGCACAGACTCCGTTTCCAAGTAGGATCATGTCTGAGGTCCAAAAGTAGATGTGGGTTTTGAGAATACATTGTTATGTTTTGGGGAGGGACGGATGCACACGTGTGAGAGGTCAGAGCAGCTTGCGGGAGCTGGTTCTCTCCTCCCACTGTGTGGGCTCTAGGCACAGACTCAGATAAGCACCCCTGGAGGCGAGTGCCTTTGCCCATCTAACTCTCTGTGGGCCTCCACTTTGGAGTTTGCACGGGACGGTGTTCAAGCACAGCTCTGATCTCCATCCGGCCTCCTATCTAGTTTTCTATTTTCAATGAAGGGGATAGAACCCAGGGCCTTGTGCGGGCCGGGCCGGGCAAGGACTCTAGCACTAAGCTACACACCCATAGACCCCCTGTTTTCCTCATTCAACTGGAGTTGGCAACCTGAGTGTGTAGCTTCTGGAATGACAACCCCCCCAAACCCCCATCATCAAACTGCCCAAGTGGAAGGCAACTCTCAGGGAAGACTTTAAGAATGCCATGGTCTGGGTGGGAGATGCAATTGGCCAAAATCTGATTTTATGAGAGCAAGGACTGTAGCCGAGCTGCTTCACACAAAGAAAGCACTACTGTGCTGCCTGTTCTCTACAAAGGGTCCTCCCTACAAGGGGTGTTCCCTATAAGGAGTGCTCCCTACAAGGGGTGCTCCCTACAAGGGGTGTTCCCTACAAGGGGTGCTCCCTTCCATGCCAGCTCTCTCCCTTCAATGACCGTGTGGATTCCTGCACAGTAAAATAAAGCAGGGAAAAGGATCTGTTGGGAATCTTTTTCCTACAATTGATGGTTATCTACAGAGCACTTCCTAGGCATGTCGGGGATAAAATCTGATGCTCCTAGGGTGGCTCTGCCTTCCTTGGTGGTGAGAAGGTGACACACTGGGTCGGGTCCCAGGGCAGGAGCACCCCTAATGATGATGCAGCCCACGACAGGGACATGATTGCACTAATCTTCATGTGACATCTACAGGGTCTCTTAGGAACCAGATCGCTCATGGATGGGAGCCCTGGGATCTAATTTCTCCCACTGCCCAGTCCCTGAAGAAAGGAAAGAGAGGATCCAATGGCAGGCTGGCTGCTCCAGCCGAGGCCCAGACAAATCACACCCACCTGACTTATCAGCTGTGGGAGGTAAAGAAGCCCTTAAGCCCCAGGTGGGTGCCTGCAAAGCCACCCTCCCAGGGAGCCCAGACCTCAGGCCTTGCTAAATCGACTGCTAATCACCATAAGCACCACCGGTTGTGCATCCTCCATCTGGGTGGCCCTTAGCCACTCCCAAGCCTTGTCACAGGCTGGGTGATCTCAGCAGGCCTCACACACACCCTGCCAATAGGCAGGACAGGTCTTACCATTCCCACTTCACAGATGTGGAGGCCCTGCCTGTGAGCAGCGTGAGCAAAGCAGCGGCTGGTGACTGGGTTGCTCATTGCTGGTGGCCACCCAGGAGCACAGACCCAGTTCCTGGTCCAAACAGTGGGCAAACGGCACCTATGAGTTCTGGAGGGCTTTGCAGTGGCAGCCACAAATACTGGGATACGTCTCTTTCCTCTGGACCCAGAGCTTCCTTTATGGACCTTACACAGACTCTGAGTAGCTGAAAGTGCCCTGCCAGGCATCCTTCTGTCTGGCAATATGGTCTTGGAGAGCAAGACCCTGGCAGCAACAGGCAGAGCTTGTGCCCAGGCTGGGCCTCCCCTCAAAGTGGCCGGGCATGTCCTTTGGAATGAGGGGAGAAGCCTCTGCACTCTGTACTTTTCCAGGCATGGAGAAAGGAGGGGTTAGGAGAGCTGATCTCAACTCCTAGCTCAACTTTCCACTGAAGGTTTCCCCAGGGCAAGGCCCGCTCTCTCTGTCCTCCTTCAACTCAACATGTCTCAGGGTATAGACTGAAGAAGACTCCGGCACAAGACCAACAGTATCTTCTTTTGGGGCTACATCATGCCTGACCCCTTCGGTATGGGTAGCTGGGTTAGATACTTGTGGGTGGGGCACTTAGGTTGATAGACACAGTCCATGTCTCCCAAAACCTTTCCCCAGAATGGACTGAGTTCGGGAGACAGAATTCTAGAATTTGGCCCCTGCCTGGGCAGAAGGAGGCTAGGCCAGGCCTTGCACAGCTGACCCTGGGAAGGCCAGATCCTGGCACCTGATCTTACAGTGGGGTCTAAAAACAAGAGGCTGTGGTCCACCCCACCTCCCCTCAGCCTGTTCCTTTGTGGCATCTGTACCTTGAGAGAGATACACCTAAGGGCTTGTCTGCATTTGGGGGGGACTAGGTGGAGAGGAGCCCCAAGAATGTGAGGGCAACTGTGTGCAAGCTGCCTCTAGCCTCTGTGTGCTGTTCCCATGACGCTCCCACCGGCAGCATTAATAACTAACCACGTCCCAGACAGGTGCTGGCGGCCTGGCCTTAGGAGTTCTTGCTCAGGGTTGGAAGTGACTCATTTCCCTTTTTTATAGTCTGCTAGCTGACTGAGTCACCCCGCTCCGACCCTTTCTCACAAGCTCTCATTCTGGCCGACTTCAAATGCGTGGCTGTACCTTTAGACCTGCCTCCTTTCTAGGTCAGCTGGGACCCGTGGGGCTGACCCTCGTGGTCCCCATTCCTGAACGGCTATCTGGATCCCCCTTCCCACCTTGTTCCCTCAACTGGGACACTGCCCACCCACTGTCTCAAGGAGCCCCAGGAACTGTCTCAGGGCCTGCCTAGCCGGTAGGTGCCATGCCCGGGGCCCAAGGAGGTTGGTCTCATATTTGACCTCTTTATTCTAAATAGCGTTTTCAGGTCCCCTCTGCCCTCTGCTTGAACTAAGGATAGAACTGGGGGTCTGGTATTCGGCTCAGTCAGTAAAGTGGCTGCATTTCAAGCAAAAGCCAGACATAGCATGGATCCCTGTAATCCCAGAGACATCTGATAAGAAGTGGGGTTGGGGGAAATCCCTGGAGCTCACAGGTCAGCTAGCCTAAACGACAACTGAAGTTCCGGACCAAGGAGAGACTGACTTTCAAACAAAAATGGCGGCGGGTGAGGGGGGCGGAATAGAAAGGGTAATGGCAAGATGTCTCAGTGGGTAACGGTGCTTGTGACGGAGCCTGATGGTGTAAGTAAACTCAAGGTAAGCTCAATCCTCAGGCCCCACATGGCAGAAGGAGAGAACTGCCACAAGTTGTCCTCTGACGTCCATGAATATATGACCCCTCACTACATATGTATATGCATGTATATGTATATAGGTATGTGTATATGTACAGAAACAAAAATAAAAAGGTACCCACATACAAATGCAAAGGTCCAGAACTGACGAGCCAAACGGCAGAACCCAGCCACGATGCAAATACATCAATTTCATCGCTCCTGAAAAGGACAGGCTGTCAGGAAGCAAACCGAGTCACACACCTGAGCAGCGGCTCCTACAGTGCATCAGGTGAGCTCTGAGCCCAAAGTGGCAGGTACCCTGGTGTCAGGTGAGTCTGGTGTAAACCTCTGAGAGAAACCACAAATCAAGGCCTCCGGAGGGGAGAGAGATGCGTGTTTTCCCAGGCACTCCTCTCCACGGGTTCCTATGTGGTTTTATTTAATTTTTTCATAAGATACATTTTAATCATCTTTTTCCCTTCCCCCGGCCCCTACCAGGTCCTCCTGCATCCCTTCCCACCCGACGGCAAGCCCTTTCTCTCTTTTTCTGTCTCTGCAAAACCAGAGACTAAGGGGAAAAGAATTAAAAATAAAAAAAGACAGGCACATTTTTAAATTACCACCACACATCCTTCAAATAGTAAGGGGATCTGCTCTTCCTCTTTTATCCCACAGACTTCCTCTTGTGCTGTCTGCTTTGTGGGACAGACAGAGTGACAGACAGGTGGCCCTCAGGTGGGACGGTGACCCAGGCAGCTGTGGGCAGACAATGAGAACAAATGAAAGGATTCCTTGGCTCAGAGGTGAAACTCAAGCCTGAGAGGCGATAGCTGGACCGTGCACTGGGTCATCCTGCTGCCTTGCTGGCACAGCCTTGCTTGGCCTTTTGGGTAAACTCCACTTGTTCTGCCCTCACAGTCCCCAGCGCTGCACCCCAGGGCTCTGAGTTATCTTCTCCAATCTCCCAGGTGTCTCCTCCAAGTTCACCCCAGGGATCAGGCTCAGCCGGCTGCAGCTGGCTGTCTCACGGAGCACCCCGGACTTCCCACGCAGCCTTTTGAAAAACACAGCTGCTACTGCTGTGGCTTCTGCTTGACCTTCGCCGGGGTGAGAGGGCCTTCCGCCGGTCCACACGTCTTGCGCATAGCTTCTGAGGCAGCATTCGGCCTCACTGTTGCCACCATCACACTGAGGGTCCAACATGCCAGGAGGCTGAGAGGCTAAAAGGCTCCACCCCTGGAGTTGGCTCTGGTACCCAGTGAATCACTAGCCCTGACCTGTGACCACGATGTCCAGGGGAAGGGTGGGAGGCCTCGAGAAGAAGCTTGATGCGGGGACACCAACCACAGTGACTCAGAGTTGGATCCCATGGGGAAGTTCCATCTGCAAGTGCCTGGGATGACACTAGTCCCCGGCTGAGCTCATTCCCTGCACTGATGGCGCCCGCTCCCAGCTTTTCCCCTCTCAGCTCTCAGCCCAGTAGAGGTTGCCATCTGAGTGGCGGCTTCTCCTCCCCCCACCACACACACACACACACACACACACACACACACAGACAGATGCAGCTGAGGTCAGGGCATGTCCTCCCAGGGTGTCGGATTTTTTTCCCCCATCGGTTACAGTCCTTCCTCCCACTGACACCACACAGGAGCCTTGGGACCTAAGAGGCAGTGATGTCACAGCCCTTTGGAAGGAAGTAGGCAGAGCCAGCAGCCTAATCCTGTAAGATTACGGAGGCAGCAGGGCAAGGCACTGGGTGGGGAGGTGTCCTCAGGAGTTGCCCAGAAACACACCTGGCCTTGGCCTCGGCAGGAACACCCAGGCAAAGATTCCGTCTCCTTCTCCAGGCATTTTCAACAGAGCACCCGTGTTTCTAAGGCTTTAGTGGGGTCAACAGCTAGCTCTTCCACACGCTCACACACACAAGCGTGCACTCATGAACATGCATGCATGTGTGCAAGCAATGGACACCATGCCTGGCGTCCAGCTGGGACACCACGCATTCACTGCCTGGCAGGCTTAGCTTCCGTGTCACACACACAGACACAGGACATTGGCTAGCACTCACGGAGGCCGGACACACACGGACACATTCTCAGGAATGCCCCTCTGCATCCGACGTGAACCGGGGCACTGTGAGCCTGCCTCTCCTTGCTGGCTGTTGTGGTAGGACGGTTAACCCCATTCATCGCCACAGCTGTCAAGCTGCAGTTTCTCAGAGCGGGGGAGAGAGAAAGGTGAGAGGAAGACATGCACGAGAGAGATCTGAGGCGCCCACACAGGAGCGACCTCGGCATCGTCAGCTGCTCTGTGACCTCATGGTGTCCCTCTAGCACCTACCCATGCTGAAACACGTTTAGAACAAGAGACAGTGGGCACTCATTTTCTCTCCCCTTATTCATGTCCCTGTTTCCTTGGCTGACAGGTCTGCTGGTGTGTGAGGAGAGTGGGGTGTGTGTGTGTGTGTGTGTGTGTGTGTGTGTGTGAATGTCTTAGTAAGCCTAAACCCCAATGCCAGAGATCACTCTAAATTCAGCAGCTGCGGAAGCTTTTGAGATCTGACCATGCTCTTCAGCTTGTGGGCATCATCCCTGTCAGTCTGTTTATGACAGGACCACAGGAAGGAGATGGGCGTATTCTACATGGCCATCACCAGCAAACCCCCCCCCCCCAGTTTAGAATCTCTCGTCCCAGCCACCTGCCCCGCTCGGCTTCTATAGCAACCCCTGTACAGGGGCCTTGGGAGGGAAAGTCAAATCCTAGCATAACCTCAAAACCTCAGGCTCTGCTCCCTCCAGGCTCTTCCTGGCCTGGTACTTTTGTACAGCAGCCCTCATTGAGATCCTACCACATCCGCCCTGGGTATCAAATCCACCCTCCCTGCTCCTGCTTTGATCCTTTGCTGTCACTGTTCCCTCTGTCCCAAGGGCTTTTCTCAAAAGCATGCAGGCCCCTCCTCCACCCCCTCCTTCAAGTCTCCATCTTTCTTTAGCAGAATGCTGCAACCTACCCTCACCAGCTCCTTCCCAACTGTACTGGGCCTCATCTCCTGGCTCTATGCTGTTCTGCAATACCGTCAGCTGTTTGTGCCGTGTTTCTGTATTTTCTTTTTTTATTAGCTATATTCTTTATTTACACTTCAAATGATTTCCCCTTTCCTGGATTCCCCCCTCCCCGAAAGTCCCATAAGCCCTCCCTCTTCAGTCCCCCTGTTCCCCAATCAACCCCTTCCCACTTCCCTGTCCTGGTATTCCCCTACACTGCTGCACTGAGCCTTTCCAGGACCAGGGGCCTCTCCTTCCTTCTTTTTGGGCATCATTTGATATGTGAATTGTTTCTTGGCTATTCCAAGCTTCTGGGATAATATCCGCTTATCAGTGAGTGCATGCCATGTGTGTTCCTTTGTGATTGGGTTACCTCACTCAGGATGACATTCTCTAGTTCCACCCACTTGCCTAAGAATTTCATGAATTCATTGTTTTAAATAGCTAAGTAGTATTCCATAGTATAAATATACCACATTTTCTGTATCCATTCCTCTGTTAAGGGACATCTGGGTTCTTTCCAGCTTCTGGCTATTATAAATAGAACTGCTATGAACATAGTGGAGCATGTGTCCTTATTACATGCTGGAAAATCCTCTGGTTATATGCCCAGGAGTGGTATAACGGGGTCCTCTGGTAGTAACAAGCCCAGTTTCCTGAGGAACCACCAGACTGATTTCCAGAGTGGTTATACCAGCTTGCAACCCCACCAGCAGTGGAGGAGTGTTCCTCTTTCTCCACATCCTCGCCAACACCTG
Source organism: Apodemus agrarius (assembly GCA_964023405.1). Taxonomy (NCBI): domain Eukaryota; kingdom Metazoa; phylum Chordata; class Mammalia; order Rodentia; family Muridae; genus Apodemus; species Apodemus agrarius. Next base: position 99,958,344 of record OZ030015.1, read on the forward strand.
TTTTCTCCTGAGTTTTTAATCTTAGCCATTCTGACTGGTGTGAGATGAAATCTCAGGGTTGTTTTGATTTGCATTTCCCTGATGACTAAGGATGTTGAACATTTCTTATTTTCCTAGTTTACTGTACGTCACCTGCGCTCTCTCTATGGGAAGGCGGGCTGCTTGAAAACGGGATCGACCCTGTTTTGTTCTTTCCTCTGACTAGGGTAGTCTCGGTGATGGCAGACAGCACTGTATATCTGCGGAATGGATGAACAGAGAAAAGAATTATGGCCATTCCGGCCCAGAGAGAAAGCTGCATCTTACGGGATACTCTGGCACTGGTTGAGGAGGAAGTCTGAAGGCTGGTAAAGGGTGAGAGTGTTGTTTTCAGGAAGGCGGTACCCACAGTTTGCCTGGAAATCCCCATCAAGTCACTTATTAACCATCCATGACCCCAAAATGCACACAGACCTCCAGTTACCAAGCCCAGACAGCAACTTAAGAAAAAAAAATCATCAACAGTCACTCGGTCCAAGGGCTACATCCCATCAGGGAGCCCAGTGTCACCCAGTCACCTCTGTGTGGCTTCTCATCCCCAGATGAGAAGGGAAGGCAGGGCGAGTTCGGAAATAGGACGCACAGACCAAGGAACAAGATGCCCTTCCACACCTACCGCCCAGAGCCCAAAGTGAGGATCCAGAAGCAATCCCGGAGGGCTGGGTGAAGGAGCAGCCACCCCGTGGGACGTGTGTAGTTATGAGCTTTATGAAGGGGAGAGCCACAGATGGTGCAGGAGGGAAGGATGTGGGGATGGAGAGAGCAGAAAGGATCTTGCCTTGTGAATAAGAGGCAAAACAGGGGCACTAGGAAATGATGGGGCCCAAGATGGCACGTCCAAGGAGACGTGGATGCGGGGACTCTAAAGGGCGAGATACAGTGGCTTTCCTAAAGGCATCACGTGTGCACGGAATGCTGGGTTTCAGGAAAAAGGCTCAGGAAAAAAAATGCAAATGGAATTATTTTAGGAGAGACTGAAACCCCCAGGTCGGAGCACATCATGGGTACCCCAGAGGGGTCTTCAAGGGCCAAAGCCAGAGGGAGGGGTTACTGGGAGGAGAGAGGAGAAGGCTTGCGGACAGACTCTGTGGTATTGTCAAGACTCTGTACACTGGTCGGCCTTGGCTTTGTCCCGTTTCATTCGATTCCTGGTCTCCCAAAAAGCAGGGCTTAACATCGCCATCTGACAGAGGAAACTGGAGCTTAAAATCTCATTCACCATCAAATCCATAACTGTCAAGACTGCAGCAAGGGAAAAAAGAAATACCGCCATTTGTCAGATGTCGTATCCATCCCAGGAGCCAGGCGGAGTGTTACTCTGTGCTCCTCTCACGAGTTCCAGCCCCACTCCTACCCCCAGCACCCCGTTTCTCAGGCTCTGTAGACAATACAGGGACGATCCGGTGTCTCTAGGCAAACCTGCCCATATTCTGAGGCTTCCCGCTCAGGGTTTGAGGCCAGACTTGCTGTAACTATGGAGCATGGAAGAGTCTAGACAGCTATGGGCAAAGTCGGCTCTTGGAATAAAGGGAGCGGCCGTGTGTTCTACATCCAGCATTATTAGGACCAGACTTGGGTCGGCAGCTTTCCAGAAAACTCTGAGATCCCGTTTAATCCTTCGGGTAAGTCTCTGCACTCCTCAAGGGCAGCAGGTGTGATCCGCCTGTTGCCTACCTCCCGTGTGCACAGGCCTGGGGTCACCCCGCCTGATGAAGTCTTTCCATATTCTGCGAGGCTGTCCCTGCAGTGACGTCTGTGGGTCTAGGCAGCAAGAATGTGCTGGGGAGGGGACCCTGAACCCTCAGGACAGCAACGATATAGACCTGGCTTGCAGTCCTGGCTTTGTCCCCAAACCCCAGGCCATCTTAGGCAGGTAACTACCTCAATTTCCTCAGCTGGCCTGTGGGTGTACTGTCACCTATCTGCTAGAGCTATGCGAGGTGTGAGCAATTTTACTGACCTGGGTGACAATCGGGAGGGCAGGGGGTACAGCCTTGCTGTATTTCCAACTGGCTAAACCCGCTCCAACAGCAAAGTGCAAGGCCCCTGCCTGCTGCCTCTGCCTCTGCTCTGGCGAGGCACGAGGGGGTGTTAGGGATGCGTCTACAGCAAACGGGAGGGACACCGCTGAGACCCCCTCCCCCCACGCACAACTTACCTTTCTCTTGCCCTTGTTGCACGCAGGCGGAAGCTCTGGTTTCACCTGGAACAATAAAGTGAGGGTTAACCTGGAAGCAGGGCGGTCCTGAACATACCATCAGCAGGTACACCACGTGGTGTTAAACTCTGAGTGTTAGGCCTTTTAGGAACACAGGAGCTTAAGGGTTATAGTTACAATTCATTCATTCATCCATCCGTCCATCCATTCATTCATGAAACAGGCTTTCACTATGTCGCCCAGACGGGCCTTGAACTCACACACCTTGCATCTCAGCTTCCCAAGTGCCAAGATTGCAAGCACGAGCCACCTCATCTGGCTGACAGTTGCTCATCATTCTCCTATGCAAAGAAACCTAAGAGTTCAGGCGAAATCCACTCATCTGGGGTCGTGACAAACTCAAAACTACTTTCAAAGAAATATGTGGCCTAAAAAAATAAATAAGTAAGTAAACTAAGCCTAGAATTACGTAAATACAACTAAGTACGAACAATCTTTTTTCAAGGTGTTAGCGATTGACCTTGATAACAAAATGCTGGATGGCTGAACACTGAGCTGGTCTGGTTTGAGTGGGACCTTTCGTATGTGCACATGTGTGTTTTCGTGTGTGTTCATATGTGCGTATTTCATGTCATGTGCAGCTGCACACCCGTGTGTTTATGTAAGCATACACTTACATGTTGTATGCAGTTATCTACTGCTACTCCCAACTCCCAGCTTTTTTTTAAATACATATCTTGGGGATTGAACTCAGGTTCCCATGCTTTAAAGGAAAGCATTTTACCCAAGGAACCAGCTCCCTAGTCCTTGACTAAAATTTTTACACAAATCTCCTTATCCCATTTTTTTTTAATATGTCGGACTTACTGTGTCTCTGAAATCATCCAACAGGACGGCACATCTGTACCATCGGGCTCCACACCAAGCCTCGATCACACTCCAGTAAACATGAGTTTTTATCCCGCTAACTGCTATGCGTTCTGCATTCCCTTGTGGGTAGCCAGAGTGCGAGTTAGTTCAGGTAATTCCTGACAAATGTGCAGGTATCAGCAGGGTTGCTGTTGTTGTTGCTGTTAAAACAGATATTTAATCTTTAAATCCGGCCTCTGTTCAATCTAATTCAGACACCAGGAAGAGTAGTATTTCAAACGGTGTTTAAAGATAATAGCCCCATTCTAAGCCTCTCCATCATTAGGCTCAGAGAAATCACTCTAGACCCTTGGGTTGGCAAATGAAAACAGAGAGAAGACAGACAAGAGGGGAAAAGAATACAATTGGACTTGAAACAGAAAACTGGTAACCTTCAACACAAGGGAAAGAATTGTTTGGGTGGTTGAGTTCACATTCGCACATCACCACTCTGAGTTCCTGAGGACAGGGCAGGGCTGGTCCTCTGCAGCCAGCCCCACCAGCCGTGGGTCAGACGGGGGAGGGGGGCCTCTTGCACTACAGAGCCTTTCCAGTAACTGTTTACAGGGCCTGCATTGCATGCATGAACTTACCCAAGGACCAGTCTCGGGCCTCAAATGCAATAGGCCATGCATATGCAAGCTCGTGTGTGTGTGTGTGTGTGTGTGTGTGTGTGTGTGTGTGTGTGTAGAGGCCAGAGATCAAACTCAGGTGTCATGCATCTGCACTCACGCACCTTATTTTTTCTCTCCTCAGCACCTGGAGCCCGTTAATTAGGCCAAGGAGATGCATGAGACCTGGAACCTCATTGGCCAACTGAACAGAAATAGAAAACTCATTCCCAGGAAGTGGACAGAACTATAGGCTACCTTGCATCTAGAATAGATCCCCACTCCTGCTTTCTGTAAAGTGACCCCACCCACGTCCACCCACCCTCAGTTTATTATTCGGTAGAACACATCCCATAAACTCACTTAAACTAGAGCCCAGATGACTAGAGACAGTTTTAGTTTGGCCCCGCCCTCTGGTAAAGAGCTGAATTAAGTTCAACTTGAGGCACTGCAGCCAGTTTAGTGGGGGAGGGGAGAAAGAACAGTGGGTCAGAACCCTGGGCTGGAGCCTTCTTGAGGTTATGTGGTTAGAGCGTGTCCTGGAAAGAGGGATGGTCCCAGTTCCCCTGGGCTTTCTGTAAAATCATGCTGAGACCTAAACGATGCCAGTGGTCCTGACTGGCCTCCTGTGAGGCCCGGACACTGGGAGGAAACCCCCTATGATGTCTTTATGATTCTAAAGGGAATTCATGGTGCATAGGAAGTAACCTGAGAATCTACATTTAAAATTATATATCGCGCGCGCGCGCACGTGTGTGTGTGTGTGTGTGTGTGTGTGTGTGTGTGTGCGCGTGAGAGAGAGAGACAGAGAGAGAGAGAGAGACAGAGAGAGAGAGAGAGAGAGAGAGAGAGAGAGAGAGAGAGAGAGAGCGAGCGCAGGTACATGTGTGCTGTGATGTTCATGCCAAAGCAGGCTTACGGGGGTTGGAAGACAATTTCAAGCATCAGCCCTTACCGGCTACCTTGCTTGACACAGGGTCTCCCACTGCCCACCTTCTAAGGACTCCTGGATAGCTGACCCACAAGAATTCTCCACTCACAGTAGAGTGCTGGATTCCAGAGGCCTGCACCACTGCTTTCATATGGGCTCAGGGGATTGAAACTCAGGTCCCCAATGGGCGTGTGACAAGTACTTTACCCACTGGGTAATCCCCACAGCCCAGAATCTCCATTTTTGATGTTCCCCTGGGAGAACCCAAAGCTGGAATCTTGGTACATAGTGAATAAATAGTTTGAGCACAAAGACACCCCTTACACACTCCCAGGAACTCAGGAAAGCTCCCCGTAATCCTTCTGGGGATTGTGGGGGTATAAGGTGTGCTCACAGCCCAAGAGAGCCACCTCTAGGCACTGGTCTATCTCAAGAGGTCTCTGCCTTCCATGGAACATTTACTTCACCATGCTCTCTGAAGTCCCCTATTCCTTCCAGAGGGAGAGAGACAGAGACAGAGTCAAAGAGAGAAAGAGAGAGAGAGAGAGAGAGAGAGAGAGAGAGAGAGAGAGAGAGAGAAAGGGAGGAAGAGAAAGAGAGAGGGACATGCCTGACTGACTACCCAGGGAGACTGACTGTCCCTGGCACCGGGCTGGAATGTGCCCTAGGAGCCTGCTGAGCTGTGCAGATACCTCCTACGAGGCCAGCATGGTCCTTCCTGCCCCTTTCCTGCGGAGGACAATGGGCCAGGCCTGGATGGACCGCCTTCAGCCTTCCCAAGAAGCCAAAGAGCAGCTTACCCCTGGCCAGATCTCATCAGGCCTCTCTTCTGTCCGCACCTTCCAATTTCAACCCAGACCAGCTCCCTCACGATCCTTTCATGGACCTGAACCAAGTCTCACATGAATGTGATTTTTTTATTACAATAAATAAGAAACAGACAACTGGAGTGACTCCTACAAAACTGGTCAAGAAGCTCACTGAAGGCTATGGCACTGGGTCCCATTTCCGGAACCTCCACCCCACCCCCTCCAGGCCCACACATCCACCAGGCCACGGTTACTTTTATGGGACAGACAGAGATGCTGTCATGTCTTCTAACCCCAGAGCAAGTGACGGTCACCGTAATGATAGTCCCAGTAATGCCTAGGTAACGGATCCAGCCTGGGTACTAATCATCCTCATACAATTGTAGCCATAAAAATTTAATATTAATATTTTTACGGTGGAAGGGAACTATGAAACCATAAAAGCATAACTATCACAATCTGGTGCTGAGATGGTCTGAGTCTTCACACTCGCCAGCCTCGGTGGGCTTCGCGGAGACACCCTGTTGACGGTCTCACTGTGGCTTAGCTCCCACCCCCACCTGCAGGTGAGACGCTCAGGCCTGGCAGGGGGGACTCCGGAGTCCAAACACAGGCAGCTACTCAGCCCCTGCAGCACAAACATCAAGCTACACCACACTCAGGCCCATAAAAGATAATTATACAATCTCATCTGGCAAATTAGTGTTCAGAACTCTCTAATTCTCACAATGAATCTGAGGGTTGGATCGGCAGGAAGAATTAACCTGGATCTTTATTGGGATTCGCCCCTGGGTCAGGATTAGGGTTCATTTATCTCTTTTATTTTCTTACCGAGGGAGGGGAGAAAGGCCTCCTTCTCTTGCCCGCCCTCCCCACACTGGTCAGGCCCGGCTTTCAGATGAGCCAGCTGCCTAGAGATCTTTCCCACGACCTGCCCAGTGCAGCCACACTCAAGTACAGCAGCAAGTCTAGGGAAGCAGTAATGCAAAAAATGTATGCTTTTCCCCCAACAAAGATGCAGGATTTTTCACAGGGCAGAAACTTTGGGGCATCCCAAAGAAAGGAATTGATTAGTATACACTAACACAACCCAAGATGAGCAAATGAACTGGCCTTCCCAGGTAGCCCTTACCTCCCACTTATTGCAATCAGCTCTGGAAAGTCTACGTAGAAAGCACACACATACACACATTTCTCTAGATTCTACTGCCACTGCCTCCGCCACAGGATAGGTCATTAATAGGAGTTTGTACCCAGGTCCTTATTACATAGTTAAATTCCCAAGGAATTAGTACCCAGATGTGTAGGCATGTTGAGCCCAAGGGGTGATTATCCTTCATTTTATAAAATACAAAAACAGCATTAGAGGGAGAGAGCGGGAGAGAGAGGGGGGAGGAGAAGAGAGAGGGGGAAGCGTTTCTGGGGGTCCTGCTTAGGGAAGATAACTTCCTAGGCAAACTCTTCAGCCAACCCAGATACCCAAAAACATGTCCAGAGCTTCAAAGGCAAGGCCTTGGTCAGGAAGGAAAAAAAAATATCACACCTACACTCTTCTCAGGCAGTCTGTGGGCGCTAAGGTTGTGTATGCAGGGGCTGAGGTAATTTTCTCTAACCTTAATGCCTGCGAAGTCTACCCATGAAATTAGTTGAGTGCCTCTATCAGACCAGGCTGGCTAAAAGGACAGAATGCCTTTCCAGGCATGTCTGTGTGGGGAGGGGGCTGGCATGTTGCTCCTCATGCTGGTGTGGGAGCAAAGCATTCCACTGCAAACCAAGTTTTACTGTACGTAGCTCACCTCACCTCCTTAAGACATACATCCATTGGTACTGTGGTCTCTGTGTGTGTGCATGCATGTGTGTATGTGTGTGTGTGTGTGTGTGTGTGTGTGTGTTTGTTTCTGAGTTACAGCGACAAAAGGATGCTCTTGCATGTACTTAGGTTGTGAGGAATCTAGGTGGGAGAGCTGTGAGCTATGAACAGGAAGACAATCGTGCACAAAGGCAGTGCCGGGCAGATTACAATCATTCTAGGGTTCAGGCAGAACCTTAGACTCCAATCCTGTAACAGTGGAGGTAAGCGTGTGTTCTCCTGGAAAGAGATACCACCACCTGTTCTGAAGCAATAAGGCGGCGGCGGGGTCTCAGGAGGCGTCTGACTCCTCCTAAGTGCTAAAGTGCTGGCTGACATCTCGGGGCCTAAGTGGAGGGCAGGCAGGTGCGCGAGGAGCTGAGAAAAGTGGCAAAGGCACAGGGGGTGCTCCGGGATTTTGTCATGCGTGCATGAGTCCCGGAGGCTCAAGGGCAAAGTCTTAACTTGACCGCTAGCCAGCTGTGCCGCTTTGGTATCTTCTGGGTATCATTATCTCAATTAAAGCATGGGGGTACATACGTTAGTGATCCTGACCCCTGTAAGCCATCCACAGCCATAACGTCCCCCGCCCCTCTTTCTGGCAGAACTGGGGATTGAACCTAAGGCCTCATGCATACTAGGTCTGAGCTCTACCTCTAAGCTACAGCCCCAGGCACCACACTTGCTACTTTGTATTCAAAGATGCAAGATAGGATAGTGCTTGTTCCTCTATTGTAGTAAATTAAATATATTCAGTGTTTTCACGTATCCCCTGGCCCGTAGTGAGTAATTGATAAGTGCTATCTGTTTCTATTATCACAAATACTTCAGAAATGCACAGACCATTTAAATGCTGAATGAGAAAGCAAAAGGTCCCCCATGTTCGTCTCTGGGTGATAAACTGATGGGTGACTTGTTTTCTCATCTCTACATATCTAAAGTGCTTTGTGAAGAAAAATAAATCCTACTATGATGTTAAAAAAAAAAAAAGAAGAAGAATGTATTGCCCTAAACTGAAAATAAAACAGTAGATGTACCTTTTTTTAAAAAAAGGGATAAAACAGGGCTTGACAGATGGCTCAGAGGTTGGGAGCACTTGTGGCTCTTCCAGAGAACCTGGGTTTAATTCCCAGCACCCACAAGGCAGCTCGCAGGGTCTAGAACTCCAGTTCCAGGGGATCTGAGGCCCCTCCCCCCCACATGTACATGTAGGCAAGACGACAATGCAGGTAAAATAAATGAATAAATAAATCATTAAAAATGACAAACAAAAAAAGCATAAAATAGAACTTGCAAAATGGCTAGACAAATATGGCCGTCCTTAGTGAAGTAACCTGTCTATACTGGCTTGAACTGTGACCTTGACTGTGACTCCTAACCCAGCGAACAGCCCACAGGGTAGACCCAACCTGCTCCATGGCATTTTCTAAATTCCTGTGCCATGACAGAGTCCTGGTGATACCTGTGTTTCAGTCCAAAACCTACGAGCACATACTTCCCTGAACCTGTCACGTACGTAGTCCTGGACTGCCACAGAGAATGCACTCCCAAGACTGCTGAAGAGACCCCACCAGGAAGGCCGAGAGGCCTGGTACCCACGAGACACAGAAAAGACAGGTCTGAGATGGAGAGCCAAGGTCCCGAGTCCTCTGTGCAGAGGATGGTGAGGAGGGAGCTCCAACTCTGAGGCTCTGCCCCCTCCCTCCATCACAGGACTCTTTCCTCTCTCCCCTTCCTCAGAGATGCCTTGAATCCCTGCTCCTGGTCTCTTTCGAGGAGGAGATCGCCACACTCTCAAGTTCACCACACCCAAACTCACCATCTAATCCAGCTCTTGACAAGCGGGGAGGGCTCCCTGTTCTCGCTCATCGTCGGACGGGAAGCCCTCTTCGAATATCAAACTAATGCCTGTCTCTGGCGACTTCTGCTCTTTCTCCTGATGCTTCCTCTCCTCTGCTCCCACGGCCATCCCAACAGGGTAGGCCCATGTTGACCTCGGAAATGGGTCATTTCCGTAATGATAATGTCATTTGTTGAGTGTCTGTAAGTATTACTCAGTTCCACTAACAATTCACTCCTTCCTTCCCCCTCCTCTTTCCTCATCACCTCCCCCCTTTCTAAAAGGCTTTCACATAGCCCAGGGGAGCTTCAAACTTGCTATATGGCCGAGGATGGTCTTGAACTCTCGATCCTCCTACCCCTACCTCCACAGTGCTGAGATTATAGGTGTGTGCCACCAAGCCCAATGTATGCAGTGTTGGGAATCTAACTCCAGTCTTCATACATACTAAGCGAGCCCTCTACTAAACTTCCTAAAGTGGGCTGCATATTCCCCCTCACCCCCCCTTCTGCTGTGCCATTTCTTGGCTTCTTTGTCACCCTTCCATTCACTGGCTCAGTTTCTCTGCTGGAAAACCCCAAGACCTTTAGCACCCCAGTATCACTGCACTTACCGTTTCCTCGGTCTGAGATACGTTAACACCCAAAGGCTCCCTTCCCAGGGCATTCCTCAGAGAGGCCCTCCGTGATGACCTCCCCACCCCAACTCTTCAGGCCACCCAAGCAGTGTAACCTCTCATCTTCTTCTTCACTGCACTTTAGCTAAACTCAAATGACCACACGTGCTGTGATGGTTTGTATACGCTTGGCCCAAGGAGTGGGCACTATTTGGAAGTGTCGCCTTGTTGGAATAGGTGTGTCACTGTGGGCGTGGGCTTTAAGACCCTACTCCTAGCTGCCTGGAAGCCAGTATTCTGCTAGCAGCCTTCATATGAAGATATAGAACTCTTAGCTCTGCCTGCACCATACCTGCCTGGATGCTGCCATGCTCCTGCCTTGATAATGGACTGAACTCCTAAACCTGTAAGCCAGCCTGAATTAAATGTTGTCCTTATAAGACTTGCATTGGTCATGGTGTCTGCTCACAGCAGTAAAACCCTAAGACACTTGCTTCAATTTTAGTTTGTGTCTTTTTGTGCCTGTGGCTATGAGATCTTGGGCTACACACAGCTTTGTCTTTTTTTTTTTTTTAATCCCCCTTCCCCATTGTAAAAAGCACCTCAAACTGGCCTTTCTATAGTTGAACATGGACAGAGGAGAGTCCCGGTGTGAAAGAGCAGGTGAATTAGCCTCAGAAGCACTCTAAGTTTGTCAGGGTTACATGCCTGGTGAGAGATATGGGCACTAAAACCCTCAGTCTCCAATACAGAGGTGCGGGTGGTCTGTCACTGCTGCAGCCATCCCTCACTGGGGCTCCCTGACTGTCCCTTTGCCTGTTCTAGAACTTTCTGTGTAGTCTTCCCAGTGTATCTGTCCAAACCAACAGGCAGCTCTGCTCCCCTAAGCCCTGCTCAGCAGTTGTCATGGTCCCCTACTGACTTTCCATATACAGATCCAATTCTCCACAGACAGCAGCCCATCTGCAGCTGCTAACTCCTCTCCCTAGCCTTCTTTGTACGGCTTCCCTAGAACATAGCTTTTGGACTATGTACTGTGACCTATGCAGGGCCGTGTGACTGGACAGGGGTTGGCAAAGATTGGTCATCGATTATAGATCTCTGAACATGAAATGACCGTGCATGATTCAAAGGACCAAGCGTGCAACGGGTCTGTTCCTGACAGCACTCACCCCTGTAGTCTCACACAGCTCTACAGCAGCCCAGGGCTGTCATACCACATAACACCCACAGATGCTGCCCAAAGCAGCCTGGATAAGAATCCAGACTGCCGAATGCCACACCAACTGTCTACCTGCAAAGTTTTCTTCTCTTACAGAGACATAATGGTTTGACCATGGAAGAAGGTAGTTTTTGTTTGTTTGCTTTTGTTTTCTTTTTTTCCTGTTATCATTCCTCAGCATGCAAGTACCAAATGAGTGTATCTTTGGATTGTACTATGCTAAAAATGTCTGACTTTTGAATGCACTGTTTGATCATCATTAAAGAAAAATAAATGTGGGCTGGAGCAGTGGCTCGGTGGTTAAGAACACTGGCTGCTTTGCCAGAGGACCAGGGTTCAATACCCAGCACCCACACGGCAGCTCACAACTGTCTGTAACTTCAGTTCCAGAGGATATGACACCCTCACGCAGACATCCATGCGGGCAAATCACCAGTGCATGGAATATAATGAGTCATTATAAAAGAATAAAAGAGTCATTTTAAAAAAAGAAAGAAAAAATTGTTAAATGAGTTTTAACCTGAGATCAGGCCAGAGGGCTGGAGAGATGGCTCAGTGGTTAAGAGCACTGACTGCTCTTCCAGAGGTTCTGAGTTCAATTCCCAGCAACCACATGGTGGCTCAAAAACATCTGTAATGGGATACAATGCCCTCTCCTGGTGTGTCTGAAGACAGCTACAGTGTACTCATAAGTAAAAGTAAAGAGATCAGGCCAGAACTTCCAGTAATTATTTTAAAATGATCCTAAACAGACTACTAATACCTTGTACTACAACTTGCACAAAGGAGCATTCTCAGGGCTTCTGGGTATAAAATCAAAGCAGCCATCGATTCTGAAAACACTGAAGATATCCTACATCCTGTGGTATTAAGTACTCAGCCAAGACTCACTTCTCATCTTTAAAAATATTTATTTTATGTATATGAGTATGCTATCGCTGTCTTCAGACACACAAGAGAGGGTATCAGATCCCATTACAGATAGCTGTGAGCCACCATGTGGTTGCTGGGGATTGAACTCAGGACTTTTGGAAGATCAGCCAGTACTCTTAACCGTTAAGCCACCTTTCCAGCCCCAAGACTCACTTCTTGACATAAACAGCAGCAAGCACATCCAGATCACTGCCACCTTTTCCTTCCTTTAAGACATGATAAAATTATATGTATACCAAAGACCTTTAAAAACTAAATCTCTTTATGACTCATGGTCAATAAGCATTTGATTTGTATACCGATATGCCAGGGACGGCACAGTTTCTCAGATGCAAAGAGACCACAGTGGAGGAACTTTAGGAAGTCCTGCTCTGCGAGCATCTTCACCCATTATTGCTCCCCAACCTTGTAGGACCCTCTCTGCTCTGTGTCTCTCTGCTCTTTAATGCCTCGCCCACACCCTACCTCCCAAGAGAACCTGCCTGGCTTCCCAGCCGTTGCCGGAACCCCAGTACTTCCCACATGTGCTCTGCATTTGGTATGAGTTTAAGACAACGGGGTAGGTTTTCTGTCTGCTCTCTCTACGGAGACCTGGAGGCTGTTAGGGTGGGCTCTTGACCTCACAGCGAGCTAGAGCTCAGTTCAGCACACGGCCATCACTCAGGAGGAGCACCAGCCGTGTACCATGGTCAGCATGGAGACAGCCTCCGAGACGGCAGAGTCCTCTCTCCTGTCAAGCCAATCTTGCTGCTTCTGGTGGGTGGCCCATGCATCTCCCTCGTCACGTCGCTCCCCGTCTACCACCATCCACAGTCGCAAACTTTGGCCTGACTTTGCTCTCTCAACTGGAACTTCCTTGAACAGCTTTGAACGTGAGTGTAATGACAGAGACTAACATTCTGTGAGAAGATTGGAGGGCGTGGGGGATACAACCACCATATTTTTTTCTTTTCTGGGTCCTGGGAGACAACCAGAGGAGCAGTACTTGTACCCAGCAACTATACAGAGTCTGGTGTCCCTGAGCAGGCTTGCTATGTCACTGTGGCTTGCAAACTGCTCCCAGTTCCCTGAAGGCCACGGACCACAGAAGGTACCACAGACCCAGGTCTACCAGCCTGGTGCCAAGATGGAGCCCCCGTGTCTGGGTTTCACCACGTTCCAATGGAAAATAAAACATTCGACTCAAAAAAACACTTTCCAGCGATATTTTAAGGAAAAATGAGATCACAGAAAACCAGGGAGGTATATTTAAACAGTGTGACCTAGAGCAGCACGAGGGAAGAAATCCCCAAGAGGCTTGTTGGTGACGTGGGGCAAATGAAACCATGGGTCGACTGTAATCCCGACGAGCCCTCGGCAGTGAAAACCCCTCTGCTAGTTCGAAACGCTCAGGGATGCTCCGGGAACCCACGTTGACTTAGACAGAACCCATCACCTCTGGTCAACACAGGTCGTGGCTCCCCAGGGTGCCCCCCCCAACAGCTGCCAACGGTCCCCCAGCAAGCCTGATCAACATCAGCCTCGGCCAGAAATGTCCAAGCCCAGCGCTCAGAGCTGTGAACAGTTACTCGGTGAACTCAGAGTATTAATTTAAAAGAGTTCAGCCAGGCAAGTTCTCATGCTTTTATAGAGTCATCTGGGTAACGGCCTTTTCCATGCCGCCAGCTTTCCCCGTGACAGGCAGGCTGACATTTTGAGATGCTGTGTCTTGATCAAGGGGGGAGAACCGCTGACACGGATCTGTTTTTGTTTTTGTTTTTGATTTTTTTTTTCTTCAAGTGTCTTGATTTGCTGATTGGTAAATTCTGACTTAGTAACGATACAGTGAGGCTGAGGACAGAGGTAGGTCCCTGGGTTGGGGTCCAGATTGAGGAGAGAGAGAGAGAGAGAGAGAGAGAGAGAGAGAGAGAGAGAGAGAGAATATGAATGAATGAATGAATGAATGAATGAATGAAAATGAGGGTAGGCCATGGCCTTTCTGCCATATTTGTAATGCCACCATGTTCCTGAAACCCAAATGGCCTCCCACTCATTTCTCCAGCTCCACCAAGTACCCAACAGACAAGCTCTCACACTGATACCCAGTGTGGCCAGCGACCCCAAGAGTCAGGGTCAAAGTCGATGGAAGTCCCTACAGTTCTCAAGCTTACTCAGGTTTGGTTCTGTTGTGAGACGTTCTATTTAGTGCAGGCTGGCCTTGAACTCACGGATCGTCCCAGGTCCTGGGATGACAGGCATACAGCACCACACCTGGCTCTCAGACTCGTTATAAAAGAGCAAATCCCAGTGTCTGCACGAGGAGTCTGGACCCCGCCCCTGGTGTTTGGAAGCCGGAGTCGTTTCTTTCGCTCCTTCGTAAACGCAGTTCCAAGCACTTCCTTTTACTCCTTCATCAAAAATGTCCACACTCGAGATAGTAAGTGATGTGTCATCGCTGCAGAGGAACCGGGCTGTAGCTGACACGACGGGGCTTGTACTAAGGTTGAACTCCCTCACCAGGTGCCCTGTCCCTGCCCGTGCCCAGGGACTGGGAGGTGAAGGTGGCCAGTCCTAAGGAGGCCCGAGGTTTGTTTGTACATACCATTACCGCCCTGCACATAGTATGACCACTCTGCAACCCACCAGTCCAATTAGCACGGCTGGCAAAAGCCACACATCCCTCTGGGGGAAGGGATTTTCTTAAAGTAATCTATCATAAAGGTGTTGGGGTATAGCTCAGTAGCATCATTTGCCTAGCAGATATGAAGTCCACAGCAGTACTGAAAGGGGAGAACAGAGGGAGGGAGGGAGGGAGGGAGGGAGGGAGGGAGGGAGGGAGGGAGGAGAGGGAAGGAAGGAAGAGAAAAAGAAACCTCAAAGCCTTCAAGCAATCTTAAAATGACACCCTACAAGGTATAAGCATGCAAAACCTGTATCTAAAATCAACTCAACACCACAGAGATGCTTCGGGGTTGACTGAGCACCTACTCTGTGCCAGATATTAAATCAGGCACTAGAGATAGGGAGCCGAGAGGGCATGTCCCAGAATTCCCAAGGTTAAGCATTCAGCAAGAACAACGACACTGAGACAGCCAACCTCCAGTGTGGGAGATGGCTCCTCGTGAAAGGCATTTACCACACTGGGCTGGACAACTGACTTCTAGCCATAGAGCGTGCAGAGAGATGGAGGAAGAGAGTCTACTCCACAAAGTTGTCCTGGGACCATCACAGGTGCGCAGTGGCACACGTCTCCCAAATCATGCACATGGAATAACAAAAAAAAATTTACCTAACCAGCCAGTCAGGCATAATGGAACGGACCTGTCATCCTACCGTGTCCAGCCGAGGTGGGAAGATCGTCAATTAAAAACCAGCCTAGAATAAATCTCATAAATCTCATAAATCATCTAAGGCTTTGTCTCATAAATCTCAGGACTGAAGGTTCGGCTCAGTGTTCGAATGCTTTCCTACAGCCAATATTCGTATTATGTGACATGAGTCATAATGTGTTACACACACATATATGCACTGCATATAACATTACTTAGCATATAACATGTTTATTGTGCAAGTGGGGCTGGGGGAGAAAATGGGAGCAGACTGGGTGGGAAGAGACGGCCACCAGGCTATTTGTCTCATGGTTACGTTGGCTGTGGGGCCTATTTGGTTGCAAAGAACTTTATCTAGCTATACGGCTTTAGGCACCAGGCATCCAGGTAGCAGACAGTCAACTGGCTACAAAGAGACTGAGAGGGACGAGGAGCCAGACAGCTGAGAGTGAGGCACCCCGAGGGAGCCCGGGGGCAGCTCCCCATTTACAGAGCTTTATCAGCTCCATCAGCTGGATCTGGACCATTGCCCCTCCTCCTTCCTGTCTCCCCCTGGGGTACCCAGAGACACATGAGAACCAAGTCAGGAGGTAGGCATGAGGTAAGGTTGGAGATCTGTGAATTCAGAAGAAAGCCCAGCAGAGAGAGGAAAGGGTAGGTCTCCTACCAGCGGAAGCAAGGGTCAGCAGTGGCTATGGACCTGGGTCAGCAGTGGCTATGGACCTCGGGAACTTTATCAGAAAACCCTCAAGTGAAAGAAGCTACTTAGCCAGGAGTGGATATGCAAGTATTTAAAATACTAAACCAAAGTCAGAAATTACATGACATTTTCTTTGTGTGTGTGTGTGTGTGTGTGTGTGTGTGTGTGTGTGTGTGTACTATAACCAGGAGCTGAAGCTGAAAGGTAAGCAAATGCCAACAGTATAGGATCAGAATGAAAAGGAGGGAACCAGAGGCTTCCCCCTGGACACCTCCCCCCCTCTCCCAGTATTGCACGGGTTTGGGAGCCTTGGAGGTTAGAGATGAGAACACTCCGCTGCTTCCATAGAGCAGCCCGTGTTATGCTGCTACAACTTTCCAGAACAGATACGTTAGAAGAGAACCAAGCACACATAAGCCCTGAAGGCAGGTCTATCAACCCAAACGCTGCTGACATTTGGGGCTGGACCCTTCCGTGGGGTGGAGACTGCCGCATGCAAGAGGGGATGGGAGCGGCATCCTTAGCCTCTAGGTACTAGAAGGCAGGAGCCTCCCTCAGGAGTGACAGCTGTGCCTGGTAAATGTCCCCTCACCACTGGCCTACAGCCAGCTCGGCCACTGCTTGACAGTGGGATCTCATGCACCCAGTGAGGAAGTTGGACTGGATTGGCTGGTGTTCCCCGAAATAAGAGTGCCTAGTGGTACCTGATATAAGTACTCACATACTTATAAATGACATCAAGTGACACCAGAAGGCCTTCTTCTCTATCTCTAGTCTCTTTCAGTCCTGGTTACCTCAGGAAAAGCATCTCTATCTGATATCAGGAAGTCCTTAGTGACTCTTCTGTCTTACAGAGAGAGAGAGAGAGAGAGAGAGAGAGAGAGAGAGAGAGAGAGAGAGAGAGAGAGAGAAGGAGAGAGTTGGAGGAAGAAAGAAGGGAGGGAAGGAGGGAGGGGAAGGGAGAGAGGAAGAGAGAGAGGGAGAGGGAGAGAGTGCACTTCTCAGGCCCAGTGCCTTGGAAAAGCCACAGATTCTATTGTTTTATGATCTCATCATATCCTGCCTGTCATGCAATGCTGGACTTGCTTATGACAGGGATACCGCACGGCCCCTTCATGCACAGTTTTAACATAAAACATGTGGATTCATGCAGGAGAAATGTTTTTGAAATAATAGTGTGCGGGTTGTTCAGGCGCATGTCTAGGAAGCTCTGGGAAGGTTCTTCTCCTCATCTCTCATAAATTACTAACTTCCTCCTGGACACATGACACGGTTTTACTCAAGGATCTCGCCTTGATGGGCTATTACTGGGGAGGAGTCGAGTGCAAGCCCCATCTATACATTTGTTGTGACAATTAGTCATTTGTCGTTTGTTATGGAGTGAGCTGCAGGCAGTCACACAAAAGTACATGTTGAAGTCCCCCCTGCTCCTGAGAATGAGGCCTTATTTGGAAAAAAAAATAGTCCCTGTAGATGTCCCTAGTCAAGATGCAACCATGCTAAGAAGGTAAGGTAGCATCGGAATTCAATATGGCTGATGTCCTCCTGAAGAGGAAGCTAGAAAACACACACACACACACACACACACACACACACACACAAAGAGAGAGAGACAGAGAGACAGAGAGAGAGACAGAGACTCTCATATGACACTGAAGCCAGAAGCTGGGGTAATATGCTAAAGACCACCAGAAACAGAAATCTACCGGAAGCCAGGCGGACGTGTGGAGTAGTCTGCGTGACAGCTTTGTTAATGTCACAGATCCCAGTGTCCAGATCTGCTGGTGGTTTCTAAGCCATTCTGGCTCTGCTGTCTTTTTATTCCATCAACCTGGTAAGCTATTACCACACCACCCTAAGTTAGCTCACTAGTCAGGGGCAATCAGAAAGAGCACTAGCCATATTCTCTATCTCCAAGTCTCTGTCCCTTCTAAGGAAACAGTAAGAGAGCACAGCCAAGTCAATCATCTAAATCAACCCTGGAAACTGACTGCTGCCTGGACTCCATGTATAAATAAATGGTGTGGACCAAGCTTCAAGGTTACATGGTAGAACATAGAGAATCTAGAAAGCTTAAAAACAAAACACAAACTAGACTCGAGACACGTAAGAGCTACAGGAACACAAGGCTATTGAATTCTGATTTTCTTTGGAAGGCAAGGAAAGAGACACGGAGCCCCGGACACCTGTCCGCCCCCTGCACCCACCAGTGAGTCATAGATACACAGCTGGTTCTAGAGGAGGAGAGCCCAGTCCTGAGTTGTGCCTTCTCAGATGCTCAGTCCATCATGGCCCCCTGAATCCAGGGCAGGCGCTGATGGGAGTCTCCTGTATACTCACTCAACATTTTATCACAAGAGGGGGGCACTAAAAAATAAATAAAATGGAGGCTCCCTGGTTCCTTGTGCCTGTCCTGGACAACTTCCCTAAGGCAACCTTGGAAAATCCCTAGGCTGCTAGGTCCACAGCTCAAAGTCCACCTCCACCCTGCCCTACCCACCAACGGAAAAGTACTGGCTGTCGGTGACTGGGTTGCTTCCAGGGGTCTCTGCTGTAGGACAGATCTCCACCTCCCACCCACAGCCCACAGGGAAATCCCACCCAGCTGGGTTAAGCTCCAGCTTCCCTCTCTGGTCCAATTTGTTTCACACCCTTCAGCAACCAAGCCCCAATAACCAAGCAGGCAGGGTGGGCCAGGGGCCAGGAAAAATGCCCTGAAAAGCATGGATCTTTTCAGATCCAAGGGCTTGAAGCTTGGCTGGGTCAGGAGAAAATGAAACACGAAGATCTGGTAGACGGAGGAGAACGGGAGCCCCAGCCTGCGCGTGCTCACACACACACACACACACACACACACACACACACATCCCACATAAACATATACATACATACATACATACACACACACACACCATACATACATCACACACACACCCTACCACACACACATAAACATACACATACACACAAACCACACACACACAAACACACCACACACCCACACACAAACATATACACACACACACCACACATAAATATACATACACACACCATACATACACCACACACACACCCTACCACACACATATAAACATACACATACACACAAACCACACACACAAACTACACACACACACACACACACACACACACCACACACATACACTTTCATGGGGTTGCCTTCCCAATAGACAGGCAGAGGCGGGCTGCAACAGACGTGGATACTGAAATACTCATGTTTCTTTACAGGACATGAAATGACACACCTGACTGACCAGGGCACACCTGGATGCCCAGCCCGCCCAGGCTCCCCAACAGTTAGTCATTCACTGCTCCCTGCGTGGAGAGTCCTGGCAGCCAGTCTCCTCACAGATGGGGGCTTTCTCTTCCTTGGTGGGCCACACCTTCTCCAGGCACACACTCCCTCTGTCCAAGCTTTGCCTCCAAGCCCCAAGCTCTGACCACAAAAAGTGCCCTTTCGCTTTGGCGGACTCTCCTCAGACGTGAGATCCCGTAGAGCCAAACCACGCACTCAGAAGGACATCCCCGGCCCATTTCTCTGCAGTAGCGGGTCTGTGGCTGGCACCTACAGACAGCACGCCCTTGCCCTGCACTGGCGCCCCATGAATTGCCCCCTTGGTTCCCGCTGTACTCAGGACAGAGTGGGGGATCTAAGGGGAGAGCTAGGGCTTGTCTGGGGCGCTTCCGCCCTACCCAATGCCAGCTGATCAAAACCAAGTTCTTGACTGCGGAACTTGGGGTGTCCGTCCATTCTGATGGGCCGATCCTGTCCTCGATACATAAGTCAAAAACTGCGTAACAGTGAGGAAGGACCCCTCTCTCCAGGAGAGAAAGAGAGACCACGACCTCTCCCGGAACTTGGGGTGTCCGTCCATTCTAATGGGCCGATCCTGTCCTCGATACATAAGTCAAAAACTGCGTAACAGTGAGGAAGGACCCCTCTCTCCAGGAGAGAAAGAGAGACCACGACCTCTCCCAAACACTCTAGAGTATGCACGGGGAGGAGGGTCCCACCCAACCGGTGAGGACTTCTTATTGGAAAAAAAAATTAAAATAAAATTTTAGTTACACAAAACCTGGTTGTAAAAGGAAAAGAAAATGCCAGCCCTGTTTGACAGACATCAGATTTATGACCACTTTTTAGGCCTCAAGTACGTCACAAGAATTGCCCCCACCCACTTGTACCGATCCAACTGTAAACAGGGCTGGGTGCCCACGCCTGCCCTCCCCCATGAGGCATAGGGGCCCTCCTTCTGAACAGCCCTTGTCTCCTTCCCTTGGCCTCTGGTGGGTTAAAAAGATGCTTGGCTGTGTATCTTCGGAGAACACTCCATGGAACTCTCTGGCCTCAACCTCCAAGACAAACACAGCCCGCTCACGCCTTCGCCGTCTGCAGGCAGGCCACAGATGTTAATAAACAGGGCTGGGGTTTACGGTCTGCCCACTGCACTCCCCATCCATTTTATAAGGACAAGTCGCCGCAGGGTCTCACTTTCCGCTCCCTTCCCCTAATGTCCGAACTCGGTAAACTGTTGCAAGGCTTGGAAATACATTTCTAAAATTTGGCCTCCAGATGTGGCTGGAAAGGAAGGTAAACACGGGGCGAGAGCAACTGTGCAGGTCTGTCCTCTGGGAGGCTGAGTCTGCAGAATCAGGACAGAGGGAGACTCGCTAGCCCTTGGCAAGGACACACGAGGAGGAGATAGTTTTCCTAAGTAGGGCTTGCTATTTGACATGGGGAAAAGTTGCCCTGGAATAATCACACAGATAGGCTGGGGGGCGGGGGGTGTGTGTGTATGTGGCTGAATGGAAGAGTCTAGTTTCCACCCTCAGCACCCAAACAAAACAGAGAAAAAACAAACAAGCAAACAAATAAAAAACCCCGACTCAGATGTTTATAGTAGCTTCCTAGTATTCAAATGGGCTAATGTTATAGGAATGAGTGAAAGACTTTCGAAGGGAATAATATTAGACTACGTTGTATATTAATAGCTGGATAGTTTCCAGATTGATGATTCCCTATTTTTACAAGGATGCATAACTTGATTTGGGGCTAAAGGTAGGAAATAAAATGTCTTTTTAATGATATATTTAAAAGGAGCAAAATAAGCTAAAACAAACAGAAACTTGAGTTTAGATATAAATATCCAATGTGTTTTACCTTCAGGATATCTCCTGGCCCAAAAGCTCACAGACTATTTTGAAATTTAATTATTTGGAACTGGTTAAATGTTATCCTGACCTGGAAAAAAATAAAAATAAATAAATAAATAAAATAAGTTTGTTTTTTAAAAAAAAAAAAATTCTAGAGCAGATACCCTGGCCAGGTAAGTGACTTTTCACTTGTACACTCCAAAAGATCCTGTCCCAGAACAGAAAGAATTGGAACCAGCCTATCAGGAGGCCTACGCTTCTGGGTCTATTTATATAGAAAGAAGAGACCGAAAGATGTTCAGGAAGGAAAGTTAAGAGTCAAGGGAAAACTGATAGTCTATTCTAAACAGGAACCGGTAGGTTTTATTTGATTTAATAGGTCAAAAGATGTGTGGGGCTTTCAAATTTGAAGTCTGGCTTAGCTATTTAGAATGGGAGACAGAGGCACAGAGAAAATCTGCCAGCTCAGAAAGATGCAGTGCGTTAGAAGCTGGCGTCTCTCAGGACCCTTCCTTAGAAGGCAGGGGGGGCAGGGCTGGAGAGAGCGTGCAGTGTACGCTCTCATAGCATGCGTCCGACTGCAGCGGAACACCTTGTGTCTTCTCGGAGTGTGTTTGCTTGGAGAAGCAATAAAATAACACAAAAGAATTCACAGAGCGGGGGGGTTTCCTGGTTTCAAGCCAGTGAAACGCCGACTAACCTCACGTGATCTTGGGACTCCGGTTTTCTGCAAGGGTTGGGCACTGAGTGGACAAAAGACCTGAAGGCCAGATCAGGACCCCTGCTCACAGCAGGGGTGGGAGGCGGGACTAGGAACTTCAGATGTTTATGGGATGAAAACACTTTGTGTTTTAAAGTATAGACTTTGTATTCCTCCTTCTGTATTCTGAATGGAGTATTAAGAGGAATGTGAAGGCTTTGGGAGGGCGGAAAAAGGCAAAACAAAACAAAAGAAATCCAAAAAACCAACAATATGATCCGGGAAGATTCACAAGAAGATTCCCTTTCGTCTCCAAGCCTACCTTGATAAACAGGGGGTTGTAAGGCACACAGATAACTGAATTAACTCATGGTTCTGAGGCGTGTTTTGATGTCTTTAGAATCAGGTGATGAGGTGTAAGGATTGAGAGATTTTAAATCTGACCTAAGAATCCGGAAAATGGCAAAATCTGACCATCTCAAAGCTGTACTCCAGGAAAGCAACAAGTCAGAAGCACCAAGCTGGAGGCCTCTGCCTGTCTGAAGGAGGGCCAGGGTTCTCCAGAGAAATGCAGTCCGCCCTTGTCTAAGTGTGAGCCTCCTTCGCTGGCTTGGGTTGACTCCCTGACCCTGTGGGCATCTATATTTATAATTCCTATAAAACAGTACTTCTGGTTAATGATTCTCGCGTGAATATTAAATGGACACTGAGTCTTAGCATGGCTTTGCGTCGAACAAGGCTCATATATAGAAGAATTAGCATCAGTGATTGACACTCTGGGATGTCCCTGTACACAGCAACAGAACACTGAGTTCGGTGGCATGTCACAGTTCCTGACCACGCTATGACTTGACAGGCATGCCTCTGATCTTTGCATTATAGGTCTGAATTATCAACAGCAAGAAGGAGTCTGAGAAAGCATCCAAAGGCACATCTTTCCCTCTTTAGAACACAACTAAGTCATTGTCATGTGTGGGTCACCACAGCCTGTGTTGTAAGGAGGTCTGAAATCTTTGCAAGCAAGGTACCTGAAAGAGTGTGTGTGTGTGTGTGTGTGTGTGTGTGTGTGTGTGTGTTTAAATATGTACAGAAACTGGGTTATATCTGAGCTAATTTGAGCCTCAAATAATGATGCAGAGCAGTGATGATGATGATGATGATGATGATGATGATGATGATAAACATCGAATAAGTAGGAATTCACCTGGCCATCTCTAAAATCAACACATAGGTCCAGAGAGAACAAGTTTCTCGCTGACAGTAAAATCTCAATAGGAAGACAAAACGAAACACGGGGTTAGGAAAGCATTTGCAGGAACCGTGGTGAAGACCAAACCAGAACACATGGCCCCTGGACGCTAAATCCAACAGGAAAGATGGAGACGGAGAACTGCCTGTCAAGTCACAGATGGTTCCCGAGTCTCGAAGGAGAAAGCACACATTTGTTGTATCATGGCGAAACAAGAATGAACTAAATCAGCACCTCTACTCTGACAGATGGAGAAAGGGACGGCTTCGGAAGTGATACGCTGACTCACATGCTTCATTCAACAGGGGCTTAGTTACGAACACGCTTCATCAGCTGGGTGTGGTGGCACACATCTCTAACCTCAGCAGGCAGGAGGCTGAGGCAAAAAGGTTGTCATGAGGTTGAGGCCATCCTGGGCTACACAGCAAGTACTGGGTTAGCCAGGGCTACAGAGTATGTCCCTGACTCCAACAAAGCAATAACAAAATCAGAACCATGAGCTAATTGCACCCCTCCCCCTTCAATTCCTAATACGAATAGAGGGATTTTGCTCTTAAAATAGTTATTTAAAAATGTCCATATCATGAAAACCTCAGACAGACTGTAGAAATGTTGCGGGTTAACGGGTGTGTGTGTGTGTGTGTGTGTGTGTGTGTGTGTGAAGTTGTCGATGTGGAGGCCGGAAGTGTTGAGGATAAGAGGTTGATGCAACAGCTCACCTTATGCTTGGTTCTGGACAGGAGGGAAGCGGTGTTTTAAAGGATGCTGGACGGCTGACTAACCAGTCTGGGACTGGAGATGGGTAAAAATTTATAATGGTTGGTCACTGAACTAGGTTGTCCAAGAGTCCTTTTCTGCTGCCAGGGACACTATGCACTGTGCTTTTCCCCTTAAAGGGAAGGAGCCATCATGCATGTAAATTTCCTTCAAGTGGACCAGGAAAAAGGAGAGAGAGAGAGAGAGAGAGAGAGAGAGAGAGAGAGAGAGAGAGAGAGAGAGAGACAGACAGAGAGAGAATATGAGAATACAAGAAAACCATTGGAAGAAAATATTCCAAATAGGTCAATATAGATAAAGAGATGATGAATAATCTTTGTTTTTATATTTAAATAACTTTCAAATACAGCTAAAATTGAGTGTCCATGGGCACACCTGTGGCATAAAAAACAGCACAGAGGCGTTAAGAATGAGCCTGTGGGACCAGTTCCTTGGAGGGGTGAGCCCAAGGATGGGGAAATCAAGAGAGACTGAGTATGGTTCTCTGATATGGGTTCCTGGCACCCTAGACAAAAAAATAACAATGTAAGCTAAAAACCAAGCCACTAGAACCTAAGTCCCTCCTGGGGAGGGGCAGGGATCCGGATTCCTTAGAATGAACTACACCAATCAAATGATCAAAGCACAGGAGAAACCAGGTGCCTTTGAGGATTCGATGCCCGGTGCCAGGGCTTGCTCTCAGGTTGCCCTCTAGTGTGAGAGCACATCTCTCCAGGAGGAAGTGATACCTACAAACGGGGTGCACAGCCTACTAGTGTGTAGGACGGACTAGAGAGCCACGCGGTTGGGACCCGCTACAAAACTCTAGGTGGGTGGTCAGCCGCATGTCAGCCACAAATTCCCGGGAAGCCACGAAATTAACATCTGAGTCCCACAAGGCCACAGACACATGGAGCATTGTTAGGGGGTGGACTATGGAAGGCCTTGTGCAAACAGGTTGTATTTACCAAATATTTCTCGGGCTCGGTCAATAGAAGTCCACGGAGAGATAAAAAGGACCGTGCAATGGGTCTTCAACGTTCCAGAGGGCAAGAAGCTCTAAAGATGAGAGAGAGAGAAAAACAAAAACAAAAACAAAAACAAAAACAAAACAAAAAAAACCAAACCCAGAATAGACAGAAGGAGCTTCACAGGTGGGAAGACAATAATTCGGGATCATTTAGCAGACCTCGAATAAGATGGCAGAGTGAAAGGCAGAACCCCAAGCCCTGCCCTCATTTCCCAAATGCCAGCCTTAGAGGTAGACACTGGGGCCCTAGGAGCCAACGGTGTCCCCACCAAGAAAAAGGAAATCAAACAAAATGTAATATTGATGTTCAGATCTGAGAAATGGAGCCATGCGGGGCAGAGCCCTGCTTGAGTCAGGAGGACAAAAGGGGGCTTTGATCACAGTTCATGAACTCTAGGAGACACAGCATAAACGAGGCTACATACATGGACGGACGGACAGACGAACGGCCACAGCAGAGGTAAGTTTGGGGGTAGTTTGCCTAAGGGATGAATTTAGAGAGAGAGCCAGAGAGCCCAAGTTCATTCCTGTTACAGAGCAGCAGGCAGATGTGAGGGAGTTCGTAGAGGCGTCAGAATCGAATAGTTAATGATGCGAGAGGTACATACGGGGATCGGACTAGCTCGGAAGGAGACTGAAGGCCAAACTTCGCTGTCATAAAGCAAGAGTTGTGTTTCCTTAAGAAAGGGATGGATGGGGGTGTGCAGATAAAACACACCTTCTGCATAAGATCGTAAGTGGCTGTGTCCATGGGGCGGGGCGGTTCATATTCATTTTCTCAGTTGCAAATCCTTGGGCTCAGCTGGAGACTGGGCAAGTGTCAGGTCCACCTGAGAGGCATAAAGGGGAGGGGGCAAACTGAAGAAGGAGCTGGGGACGAAGGTCGACTCTCATCTCCTTAGTATGAGCCAAAGAGGAGGAGGGGGGAGTGGAAGGGATGGAAGAGAAAAGGGAGTCAAGTCCAGGAGACTGCAGGTGAAGATGAGACTCAGTGAAGATGAGACCGAGTAGCAGATAATTTCACCACGTCAATGTGACACAAGCTAGAATGATTGGAATGGAGAAAATGCCTGAGTAAGATCTGGCTAGAGGCAAGCCTGTAGGGCATTTTCTTAATTAATGATTGATGGAGGAGGGCCTGAGCCCACCCCGCCCATTGTGGGTGGTGCCATCCCTGAGCTAGTAGTCCTGAATTCTATAAGGGAGCAGCAGCCTGAGCAAGCCAAAGGGAGCAAGCCAGTAAGCAGCACCCCTCCATGGCCTCTGCATCAGCTCCTGCCTCCAGGCTCCTGCCCTGTCTGAGTTCCTGTCCTGGCTTCCTCCGATGACGAACAGTGATCTGGAAGTGTAAGTCGAATAAACCCTTTCCTCCCCAAGTTGCTTTAGGTCATGGTGTTTTTCTTCACAGCGACAGACTCCCTAACTAAGGTGGGCGGGGACAAACCGGGGGTGTTGGTGCTTTTGAGCTGTCCTACCTTTATCCATGATTTCAGGGAGGGAGACTGTTAAGTGGAATAAGGGAGACTGGGCAGAGACTGACTCTGGAGGTCAGATGGCAGGAAACACAGCGGAGCGCGCTTTGTCGGTGCTCATCTCTACTTTCATTCCCCTTGGGATTCCCCTTCTCTGTCTTGGCCCCATTCTCCCTGCATATCGTTTACCTGCATTTAGCTAGGAACCATGGTAACTGAGGAAGCCTGAAGGAACGGCTGAAACACGAGGAGGAGGAGAGCATGGTGCCACAGTGGAGCCACCCTTCTGTTTCCTGCGGGAGGCTGGATCCCTCGGTAACAAAGGGTGAAATCACAGCCGGATTTGACCTTTGTGGGACAAGAGACTTGCCCGCAGCTGGGCCAGGTGGCGCTAGGGCAGGGCTCCCTCCTGCATCGAGCACACTCGAGGTTCTACTTGGATGGCCATACATCCTGCAAGCAGAAGGTGGTCAGATTCACTGGCAGAGCAAGAAGAATCTAACGGAGTCTCTGCTGCTGCTGCTCTATGGGTCACGCTGAGGCGAGATGGCTCTGCATCTTCCTCCCCTATCCAGAACCCTACTGTTGCAGCACGAGATCGGACAGGATCCTACATAAAGATACTCTGGGCCCCCAAATCCGCCCTGTGAAAGGCTAAGCTCCAGTGAGATGGTATTTGGACGCTAAGCCTTTGGGAGATGAGGAGGCCATAAGCACAGAGCTCCAAGATGGGATCAGTGTCTGTGCGAGCCCTCCCATACTGTCCCCAGGCTCGCCCCAACCTCGTCAGCCTGGCACGGCATGTCTATCTATAGCCAGGAAGGAATCTCACCATCACGGCTCACTGATACAAGATTTTCCACGGCCTCTGGAGCTGGGAGAAGCGGATGTTTCGAGGCTCAGTTCACAGTCCTTTGGCTCTAGCAGTCCAAGGGCAGAGGGAAAGGCTTTAAAGATGGGCACAGCTGCAAGCCGGGGCTGCTCACTGCACCACAGAGACCACACAAGGCAGCTCAGATCATCCAGCATCCTCTACTGGGCCCGTGAGTGTCTCTCTGCTCCCAAGAGTCCTTTGGCCTATTCCCAGCGGCAATCCTAATGTTAACTGAAATATGTTGAACCCCCGAGGTGCACTGCCCAGCAGTATACATACAGTCTGCTCTGTTTTACCAAACACAGCAGATGGACCGAGCGACCAGAAGACTTCCAAACACCTATGATGGATGGGGTCATTGCCCCTGGAGTCGTGAGACCCAAAGACATACAGCAGTCCACAGGCAGGTTTAAACGTTACCTGAATCTCAACATCTACTTCATTGCGGTTCCCTGGTCCTCCTGGACACCTCACCCAACCATTGCCCCTCCCAGCCAAGGTCCGCAGCATCTAGGATGAGCACTAAGGAAATGTCCTACCTATACCCACAGGCTCCCAAAGGTTCCACACGCCAGGGTGGTCCCTGTGGCAGCGGTCGTGGCTGGTAGCCAGACACCCTTGGTCTTTATGGCCACGTCTCCGCTAGCCAGAGACGTCTTCAAACGAGCATGTGAAGAGTACACTGCAGCCATTCTGTTCCCACTGCCATCCCGGGAGATGTGGCCCACAAGGAAAATATTTTCTGAATGTAACTTTGTGGTTGGCGGGGGTAGGTAACTGCCATAGGAGAGTTGGGAGGGGGCGGCGAGGTAGAAGGGGTTTGGGAGGGGAAGAAATGGAGAGAGAGAGAGAGAGAGAGGGAAGAAAAAGAGTGGGAAGGAAATGAGAGAGGAGAGGGAATGGGTGGAGAAAAAGGCAGGGGAAACGGAAAAATGACAAAGAAGAGAGGAAGGAAAAGAAAAAAGGAATAGAAAAGGAAGGGCTTGAGAAAGGAGAAAGAGGAGAAGAGAGAAGGTGAAAGAGAGAGGAAAAACAGAAAGAGAAAAATGGGCGAGGGAGGGAAGAGGGGGACCAGACAGAGGAAGACAGGACTGAGAGATGACGGTGATGATGACGATGACGATGACAATGATAACAGTAATAAAACATTTAGAAGTCCCTATAGAAACAGTCTACAGAGAAACAAGGACAAGAAATATTACCTCCTCTCCACCCAGACAGGCCTGAGTTTGAGGCTTGGCACAAATACCAAGAAAGAACTGGCCAAGAGAAAGGTGTGGACTGGTAAAGGCCGTGTCCGGGATACAGCCACCATAAACTTGAGTCCCAATCCCGGCCTCACCTAGCTCCAGTCCCAGCTAGCTCGGGGTGACTCATTTTGCTCTCCTGCCTTGGTGGCTCCATCCAGTAAAACACGGGCCTTCTGACCTCACCGGGGTTCTCGGAGATTAGCGCATGTTTATAAAGTGCTTTGAAGATGAAAAACCCCTGTGCCTAAAGGGGGCTGTTATTATTGTAACTACCTGTGAAAACAGAGCACATGCGTTCCCACCTGTGTCTAAGGATTAGCCAGAGGGCAGGGAGCAGATTCTGTAGTGGTGGCTTTCAGTGGCTTCTTCTGCGGCCCGTGGCAAAGGCTGTTGCTTCCGGAGTCCTCCATGGGCATGCCGCCGGAGGAGGGACACCCCGCCTGGATTCCGGTAGAGAGTGTAAAGGAGAAAAGCAATTTCTCTTCATTTTCTCTTTTGGCGTTTGATGTTTTGAGACATGTGGTCCTGCCTAGCCTGGAACCCCTTATGTACACCAGGCTGGCCTTGAAAATGTAACAATCCTCCTGCCTCTACCTTCCAAGTACTGAAAATACTATAGATGGACACCGCCCCACCCTGTGCCCATTCAATTCTGCTTTATTCCTACTATTCACTTTGGGGAAGGCTCCCTTACATGTGGCTGTGGCTATAGCATCTCTCCATGGCTATACCATCTCTCCATGGTTATAGCATCTCTCCATGGTTATAGCATCTCTCCATGGTTATAGCATCTCTCTATGACTGTAGCATCTCTCATGGCTATATCATCTCTCCATGGCTGTATCATCTCTCCATGGCTGTACCATCTCTCCATGGCTATACCATCTCCATGGCTATACCACCACTCCACGGCTATATCGTCTCTCCATGGACCAATTTCCTTTTGACAGAGAGAAACATCTCTGCCTCAGACGCCCGCAGACAGCAGTGGCTGCCCTTTTTATAAACATTGTTCTGGCTATTCGTACATTGACTTTGGATGTGCACGATTTAACATTGGTTCATTAAGTTTCATTTAAAAATAATGTTTATCTAAGTCAGTTTCTCAACCTCAGGCAAGGGGCATATTTGGCTGGATTGTTATTTATAGTGGGGGCTGTCAGGGGCCTTGAAGAAAGTTAAGAAGCACTGCGGGGGACTGGGATGTGGCTTAGCTCATGGAGTGCTGACCTAGCATATGTGAAGCCTTGGCTTCAATACACTGCACAAGCCAAACACGGTGGTGCATGCCTAGCACTCGAAACTCTAGCATTTGAAAGGTGCAGGCCATCCTCAGCTACACAGCAAATTCAAGGCAAGCCTGGGCTACATGAGACCTTGTATCCAAAAAAAAAAAAAAAAAAAAAAAAGGAAAAGTACTGCTAGCCATGTCCCTGCTTATTTGAGGCAGCCAAAATATCCTCAGACATCACCCAGGGCTGCCAAAGAAGCCAATGGGCTTTGGCGTCTTTGTTGAGAATGGCAGCTTTAAAATCAACTCAGGAAACACCTGTAACATTGACGGGGCCCTTGCCTCTGTCTGACCCAGCTTCAGGACCGTGATTCTGGTCCTAGACGCAGGCCTGGGCTCCAGGCCTCTAAACTCCGAATCTCATCATCCTGTGAGGTGAGGGAGGCACATGTACAGAAAGAGGCAGGCTGATGACCAGGGGGCAGAACCATTCTTGGAAGCCACAAACAAAGTCAAGAGGGAATTTTAATTGTGGGACCCTGCCTGGGGTCATCTGTGCTTATCAGAAGCACTTGAAGACGTGGTGGACACCTGCTTGTCAGGCCAGTGCCACCACCTCCTCGCCAGAGAAACCGAGGCCATGGGTGGTCTATGGAAATGAGGGTGAGTCTATTCTGTGGGGCCCGTAAAGGCCTGGAGAAGCCTGGTAAAACGTGCTCCTCTCTTCTACCTTACCAACATGGACACGGGCATAGGGAGAAGCCTCAAGGATGGGTCCCGGGAAAGGGTCAGCTGGCCTCCTGTGACTTGGATTTTCTCCAGCCCTGCACCTGTGTCTAAACTCTGCAAGCTAAGGGAGATATCGCCGACAACAGAACTCAAAACTGTGAGGCGCACGCAGCTTAGGAACGGGAAGGTTTCAGTGCTAAGAACCCAGTGGCTAAGCTACAACTGCGAGGGAATGAAAACCTGCATTGGCCGCCGCCCAAAAGGCAGGTGGAAGGCCCGTCGCCAATCACCATGCAGGGGGTGGGGTGGGGTGGGGAGAAGGACCCTCAGGGAAGCCTCTGACAGCCACCATCGGAGGCCTCTGGCTGGCTCAGCCATCCACGGGTTCTGAGTGTTTTCTTCCCTTCTCCTATCTGGCGCTTTCACCTCCTCCCCAAGATCACAAAGAAACTAACCCACTCAACTTCCGGGTTCACACAAAGTTAAGACTGTCAATCACACAGACGCCAGAGAAAATAAAGTCTCGTTTTGAAGATCTGCTGTCAGTGGCACTCGAAAGACGAGTCTCTCTCTCTCAGGGACCATCACAGGGCGTCTAAAAACGCTCCAGCCTTATACGTTAACAGAGTTCCTCGGGCCATCTACGAGGTCCCCAGGGAAACATGGTGGCCTCGCTCAGTCTCTCAGGATCCACCTTTCAGCTATGCAAGCGAGCAGACCTGAGTTCAGATCCCGACCACTTATGTTCAAATCCAGGCATAGCCACGTGTGTGCCTTGATGGGCACACTGGGGGAGAGGGGCAGAGGTCACGGCCTGGATTCCTGGGGACATGCTAGGGACTCACTTAAGTCATCCCCAGCGTGCAAGTGGGAAACCCAAAGGCCATCTGTGAGGCAGCTGACGTTCACACGGGCTGTGGGAGGAAATGGGCTCTTCTGTGTCTCAACCCTGGTGAGCTGCCTGGTTGGACTTACCCTGAAATCCAAGAACCCAAACGTTCACGTGGGGACACATAATGACGGGACTGCCCAAGATTCCCCACACGAATAAGTCAACCTTTGCTGTGCCCACCACATAAAAGCCCAGCATCGCCCTGCGGGGACCAGCAGATCAGGCGGCTACCCTCTGACACTGGAGACCCCTTACATCATCCTCACACGCTCTAAGAGGCCTGCCTCAGGGTGATGGCCGCTCCTGCTGTGTTAGCTGCAGCACTACTACAAAACGTCCCAAGGCCCAAAGGGACCCCTCTGCAGAGATAAGTGGCTACAGGACTGAGGCCGCAGGTGACACCACAGGTGTGTGCACCCCTGCCATCCCACTCCTGTTCCCTGCCACCCTGACAGCGTCCCTGCTCCATTCCACCACGAGAACACACTCGAGATGCTCCGAGCTGTGGATCCTGGTGACAACTCCCCTACAAAAGCAAGCCAAACGGTGGGACTGGGAGAATGACCCGGTGGGAAGGAGTGTTTCTGTTCACAATACCAAGACCTGAGTTCGGATCCCTTGCACCTACATATGCACGAAAAGCCAGGCATGTGTGTACCTGATACCCCTGCATTGTGGGGGGATAGAAACAGGAGAAGTGCGAGGGCTCGTTGGCCAGCAAGTCTGGGAAGAGGCAGGGCTGGGCAGAGGAAGCCAGCAACCATGAGCTTCAGGTTCTGGGAGACGTCCCGTCTCAAGGGAGTGTGGAGAGTGACAGACCAAGGCCGCCCGGTGTCCCACTCTGGCCACCATACACTTGTACCTACACGTTAGTGTGCACGCATTACACATATACACATATACTACCACCCTTCCACACACTAAGACACGATGCTAACACCCACAGCCATTTCAGAAGCCGTTTCTGTCCAGCTTCAGGGTATCTATCGGTGATTTTTGTTCTCTTGTTTTCAAGGTTGGTGTGGATCACTGCGGCATCCCCACCCCCACCCCCGCCCCTCCATGTGTGTGTTGGGGAGGGGGCGGGGGAGTCCATGTTTCTTCCTCAAACTACTGCAAGTTCTTCCTCCCTGAA
The DNA here is from genome assembly GCA_964023405.1 of Apodemus agrarius. Lineage (NCBI taxonomy): Eukaryota > Metazoa > Chordata > Mammalia > Rodentia > Muridae > Apodemus > Apodemus agrarius. Next base: position 99,990,762 of record OZ030015.1, read on the forward strand.
TGACACAAAACTTGTTTCTCCGTGCTGACATAGTGAAATACACCGTTCTGACCCTCGGGGCTTTTGAGAAGAGAAAATAAAACCTCAACCCTGCCCAGCTCACAAGATTTTACAGAGCGGATTATAATCCCCGGCCTCCCTCTCTTCCTTGTGAGTCACAAACCAGCTGCCTTCCAGACAGGGCTGATGGCTACAGAGAGGAAATTTTCTCACAGAATCGACAAAGGACTCGGAACGGAGCTTTTCTCTGAGGGGCAAGTCAGTGGACAGTCTCACCAGGCCTGCCTGGCCACGGGCTCTTCTGACACTGTCCTTTCCTCCTGACCCACAGGGATTCGCACAGCCTCCAGGTCCCTGCCTCTCTTTCTGTCCAACCGGTTCTGCTCATTATTTTTGTTTCAGGGAGGATTGTCACCAAGGAGATATCCTGGTGTCAGAGGCAGGAGGGGAAAAGAAACCCACCTGCAGTCAACCCTTAATCCCTTAAACCAAAGTCTGTTGGCAAGTCCCAGCCCCTGAGAAGGGGAAACGGGGACAGTGTTTTCTGTCTGTCCTAAGTCAGAAAAGATATAAAAACCCACGCGAGGACACTAGAGCCATGACTACCATCCGAAAGGGAAGCTCGGCCCGGGCCATGTCCCCGGCGGTTCTGTACATTGCGAAGCCTTGGGAAATTGCCTTGATGTGTGTTTTCCTTTTCAAAAAGAGCGTGGCAGGGAGGAAACAGAAAGTGGAGTCTGTGACTAAGAAAAAGGAAAAGTGGTTTTTGCAGGGCACATGCACTTCCTACCAGGCCAGCCCCAGCCTTCTCTGTTTGCTATGCCCACAGCGTGGCCGGCCTTCCTATCAGATATCGGGTCCTCTATGGAGAGGTGGGTGGAGCAACACCGACCAAGCCAGGTTCCTGGGTATTAGTTTAAGCACTATGTCCACAAGCATTTGGGCTGCTCGAGAGAGGAATGGACGGACACAGTCCGGACGCTAGGAGCGCTCTTACCGGGCAGGAGGAAATGACAGCTTTACCTCTCCCACGAGGAACCTCACGGTGCCCCGGGGAACCATCATCACAGACCCACACTGCAGACAGAGGGACTCCCTGAGCTGACAAACGGGAACTGTAATGGTGGCTTGTCATGTTTTAAGGAGGGTTGCTTTCCTTAAGTAAGCACCGTGCTCAGTGTATGCAGCGACAGCCACACAGAGGGCGTCACGGATGGGTGGTCTCCCCCAGCCAAGCCACGCTCCCAGTCCACACACCACGTCAGCCACCCTTATCCCTGCCCCGGCTTTTTAATCTAACTGTTCCTGTTGTGGACTTCTATATTTGTCCTCTTTTGCCTTGGTTATCGATGGAGATGAGATAGTTTAAACGTTCTTGGGTCCTGACTAAACCAGGATATGGGGGATGGCCAGAAAGTCATCAGTAAGAGAACACTGCAGGTGGAGAAAACATACGATTTTCAAAGAAAGTCAGGTGTGTGAGCGCACATCTAGAGTACCAGAACTTTGGGGGTCTGGAGCAGGAGGAGCTGGAGTTTGTGACAAGTATAGGCTACATGGCAACTATAAAGCTAGCCTGGGGTACATAATGAGACCCCCCCTTCTCCCTATCTCAAAACAAAGGGTAGAGTTATAGTTCATTGGTAAAGTGGCCGTCAAGCATGTTCAACGCTAGCAAGCCGAAAAATAAAAAGTCTTGTATGCACAGAAGAAAGGCTTAATGGCTTGGGATGGTTCCTGGGGAGAAAGAGAAGGGTGCTAAGGGGTGTGTGATGACTGGGCTAGCTCTGCATGCTCACACAGCTGAGGTCTCCTCCTTGTCTTGTGTGTTACTCGGGCAGCAAGGGAGCCAGGGAAGCAGGCAGAAGCTGTCGGAGCCCCGAGGCTGACGCTTGGGAGAGCCTCGGCAGGCTGCGTAGGGCCGGCCTTGCCCCTCTGAAATCCATTGAGGATGGCCTGCCCGTCTGGCCACGTGACCCGAGGGCACATGCCAGACGAGCGGAAATCGCAGCCACTGCGCCGCGCAGGGCACTGCATGAAACTTTCGTGTTTGGGCCGTGATTGGAAGGAAGAACGTTGAGAAAAATGTATGGACGGGCAGCCAAGCTACCCACAATGCTCCTGCTTCCCGTGAATGAGCTCCTGAGAGTCCTTGCTGTCCTCGAAGGAACCAGAGCTAATAATGAGGGTCCCAGATCAGACAGACAGACAGACAGACGTGCACACATGCTCATACGCACACAAAATAGGCAAACCCTTGCATGCACACATGACCTTTCATGCACACAGGACATATACATTTACATATGCATAACAGACACAATCACACACACACACACACACACACACAACACGGACACTGCACAAGGAGGACATCCCTCGCCTTTAATTTGGCTGCCTCATCCTGAGATGCTTTGGGTGTGACCCCTGGGAACGAGCTCAGAGGCCACACGTGGATGAAACTCCTTGCCCAGTGACAATGACGTCATGTCTCCTGGGCACTGGCTCCCTTGGGAATGTGTGAGTGGGCCCCCTGGGGCACAGAGCAGCTGGGGGTGGGGGGCGGGGTGAGTCATCAGGGCTGCTCCCAGCCCTGCTGTCCATTCCTCAGCCTCCCTTCTGAGCTCACATCCGAGGAGGCTGCTCTGTACCCCTCCCAGCCACTGCTCTAAGCAGAGCATTTGGTGGGCAGCAGTGGGGACTTGGGGCCACATCGTCTCCATCCCTGCCTCTCTCTGCCGTCACACACACCTCCCCCCTCAAAAAACACCTGAGAGAACAGATCGAGGTGGGGGTGACTGAGGCAAGAAAAATGTTCCCTCTGTTGAAACCCATGAATCACTACTCGCTCGCTCCCTCGGGGTGGCCTCCGTTAAATCAGAATGACACCTGCACTTACTCCTACACCCCAGCCCTCAGCGCTGCTGCTCCGGGAGGGTCTTGGCTACCTTACCTCCTCTCAATGACAAAGCACGACGAGGCAGAGTATCAGCCGACACGTGCAACCAAAGTCCTACTTCCCAGGCATGGCTGTGTCTACACAGGTATCCCTCTGGTAGGAAAGGGGAAGAGGTGGGGCTCAAAGACTGTTCCTCTCCCGCCCACAACTGTTCAAAAGGCCCGGTGGGGAACCTATATGATACCAGGAGTGAAATCTGGGATTTCTAAGAAAACGCTATTGGCATCATTGTCAAGACTTCCCCAGCTGACGCCTCTGTCCCAGAGTCTATCAAAGAAAAACTAGCAGAGGGGCTGGGAAGCCTGCTCGGTGGGTAAGAGCACCTGGTGCACAAGCGTGAAGACCTCCGGTTGAATCCCAGCACTCACACAAAAAGCTAGGTGGGCGTGGCTGCCTTTATTTAACCCTGGGGCTGGCTGTGGAGGCAGAGACAGGAGGATCCCTGGAGTTTGCTGGCCGCCAGTCTGGCTCTAGATTCACTGAGAGACCCTGTCTCAGGAAATAAGACAGAGAGTAGCGGAACAGGACCCCTGATGTCCTCCTCTCGCCTCTTGAGGGGAGGGAGATTTTTTTCCCCTTTAATTTAGAAGGTGAATTGTCAGTTCACCAAAACAGTTTGCACCAGTTTTATATACACAAAAACAGGGTTCTGGCCCCGAAGCCCATTTGCCAACCACTGGTCAAGAATTAAATATATAGCCGGGTGGTGGTGGCACATGCCTGTAATCCCAGCACTCTGGGAGGCAGAGGCAGGCGGATTTCTGAGTTCGAGGCCAGCCTGGTCTACAGAGTGAGTTCCAGGACAGCCAGGGCTACACAGAGAAACCCTGTCTGGGAAAAAAAAAAAGAATCAAATATATAAAAGGAATCTCTCTGAGAGTTATCTTTTGAAAGGAATATAATCATCACCTTAATAACGCTTGGGTATATGAACAGATGCAACACTGGAAAACTTAGCATTCTCGGATTAACACAGGAGAGAAGCAAATACTCTCCCTGATTTCACAGGCCTGAGACCTACGAGAAGACCATGGATTTGCCAAGTTCCCATAGGAAGAACTTAAAGCCAGAGAGTCTCACTTCAGGAACACAAGGCCATGGCTGTACACCACCCTTACCGGGGTATGGAGAAAAAGTGGGGAGCTTAAGGGCTCGGAGAAGCCACTACCACTGTGCTTTGTGGAGTAATCTGGAGAACCCTCCCGTCAGAAGGGGTCCCACTCCCACCTCCTGTGGCAGCTCCTCCCCCAAATATTTTATTCCATGGCTCCAATGGCCTCCCAGGATTAGGTGGGGAGGGGGTAGGTACATGCTACTATCTATGAAGTTAACTGAGGTTGAGGGGTAAGTAAGTGCAGGGGCAGGCACGAGCCTGAGACTGCTGGTTTCAACTCCAAGGGATGGATGGGCCCACTGCCCAGTGGGGTTCTCACCTGGCTTCCTCAGGAGAGTTTCCGTCCCATGTGTCCCCATCACACGGACCTTTGGCCTTCGGACAGTCCATTTCTGTCCTTCCTCAGCCTCTGTACAAAATGCCCCCCAGACTGGGTCTCCCCCCACCCCCCGCCACCCAGACAGAATTCCACTCCAAATGGGGCCCCCAGGGAAGAGAACTGGGTGGTAGCTTTTGGGTTTAGGCCCACTGCCTGATTTCCTTTCCACCCTGGGCACCGAGGTACCTCTGGGCAGAAGATCACCCCGCCTGGCTGCCTCCAGCCCCGCCACGCCCAGAGGAAAGCTGTGGGTCCTGGACAGAAACCCAACCAGAACCGGGGAGAGCTGTCTGGTTCAGCGGCCCTCTGCCCTCCAGACAGACACGCAGGCTTCCTAATCCTCGGGACTTCAGGAAAAGAAGGCCAGACCTCCTGGGCACGCGCTTGCTCTCTCAGAGAGGCTGCGCAGACGGGAGGCAAGCTTTTCATTATGTAAAAAGCATTTGGCTCCTTCCTCTCTCTCTCCTCTGCATCCTGCTAGCAATTTTGTATCCGGTTTGGGAATTCCAGAAACATCTGCAATTGTCTTTTGTCCAACCACACATGTGCAGGCTGAAGGGCTCGGTCATGTTACTACCTGCAACACCCAAGACACGGAAAAGCCTGGGCACCAACGGCAGGATAGCACCTGCCCCCTCCTGCAGAGGCCAGGCACTTCTCAGAAGCACGGTGACGGATACCTGGATGGGAGGAATGGTTGGCACTTTACAAGTCTTCTAATAACACAGACAGCACCAGCCCAGCGCCCCTGCCACCCCACCCCCTTTGGCTTTGTGTGGCAAGGGCAGGCAAGACTGGAAAGGGTGAGCCTGGGCTACATTCAAGATCCAGTTACAGATACTCCTCAACGGCCCAGTCAGCCCCAGTGACTTCACACAGACCTGTTAGTTGCTATGGCTATTTTAAAAACAAACAAACCTTCCGCCCTGCCCCCCACCCCCCAAAATCAGGATCTCATGTAGCCCAAGTTACCCTGAATTTGATGCATAGCCAAGGCTAGCCTAAAGTTCCTGGTCCTCCTGCCTCAGCATCCTGAGTTTTGGGATTAAAGAGGTACACAACCATGTCTGGCTCAGAAACACACTCTGGACTCTGAGCACCCTAAACAGTATGGGACCATCCTCTTGGGGGGTCAGATTCCCTCCTCCTGCCTCTCTGGTCTTGAATTCAGTCAACACCTAGTCTTAGTATCTCAATTAAGTGGTACATGTGATATGTCTGGGAGACTGAAGAAAAGACACTCAGTGCTTAAGCAGGGCTATGAATATTCATGGTTATTATCAGAGCTCAGCTCAGCACCTATCTACTTGGGGTTCATCCAAAGTTATCTCTCACTGGATATAGATGTATATTCCCAGTCCCCACAGGGTCACCCCTGTGCTCTCACCTCACTCAGAGCGACAATGACATAGTCTTATCAGTTTTCTTGTTCATGGGTTGTTGTGGTTGACGCTTTTAACTGGACAAGGTTTAGAGTCCTGCCTTTCTAGGAAGGGACTAAAGGCAAGAGAGAGGAAGTGACATGCCCAAGGTCACACAGCTCCTTGGGGGACACATCTACTTCCTGTCAGCCCTGCGAGTACGCCCACATTCCAGAAAGGGCCCTGTGCACACAGAAGAGAAGACCCTGTACACGGTCACTACAGTTTCAACCATGGGTACCCTCATTTCCTTCTGTGGATAAGTCTTCCCCAAAGGCAAAGGATGCTCTTCAGGGGACTACGGGGCTACAGAACTGATTAAAGGTGTCTAGGAATGAGGATGAAACCAGAGGGAAAGTTGTGACAAGCCCCAGGAGGTGGCACTTTGCGGCTCCTGAATCCCACAGTCATGGGGGTGGGGTGGGGGGCAGGCGAGGCAGAGACATGAAGTCTGACTCTACAGGGTCCAGGAAGCCAAGGCAGAGATGTAAGGTTTCACATGAAATACCCACCGTTTAAAACACTGGCAGCCAACCCAAAGCATTTTAGTACAAGGTGCAAGTTAAGAACTAAACGCACCCAAACTTGGGCCTCTGGGACTCTGGCTTGTGAAACCAGCCCCCAGGAATGTCTTTCTGGTTGGAAGACCTCTTCTGGAGGCAAAGAGAAGCATGCCTGAGATCCCGAGATTGGAGCAACTTCGGATCCGAACACAGCTTTTCTGGCATACGGCGGAACTTTCAGACTGGGAGGCGATGTCAAGTCACCTAAGAAAACATCTATTCCTGGATGCACAAGGCCCACATTAGAACCCTCTCGGGTGTGCAGGGCATGCTGGGGAAACCAGATAGCAGAAAGAAGCCAGTGGTGGCGTTTCTAACAAAAACTCTCTCCGAGTACCCTTCTCAAGTAACCATGGTCCTGATTGGAGAGTAATACCGAAGACAATAAATAAAGAATGGGACCCCTGCGGCGGCCGCCAGCCCCGAGTCATTCTCTGATTGAGCATCCTAAAATTCAGACAGGCGTACACAGGAGAAATGACCCTCGTTATCAGGGCCGGCCCATCTCCCACTTCCCGTCCTATCCCATCCATAAAACACGGTGATTTACAGAGTCCTAGGGAGGGAACCTCTCGCTTCCCCTCTGCAAAATTTATTTCTCTTTAATGGGCTGCCATGCCTCCCCCTCTCCATCCTTTCTCGTCTCCCCCTCTGAGTGTGTTTGCTCTCCATCTCCCGCCTCTGCTCCTTTCTCTTCTCGAAGGACAGGCAGCCCCGTCACTGGGCAGAAATGCTTCAAAACAAAACAAAACAAAACAAATTCAGAGGAAGCTGCCTTCAACCCAGGCCTGGCAGACACGGGATTGTTTCAGCCCCCACCTGGCTTTTATTGGGGGAAAAGTACTTATTACAGGGAATAAGGTTGGCCTTCAGATGGAGAATGGAAATGCGCCTGGGAGTGCGGCTGGGCCCTGGGGATGAGGCCGCGAGACACAAATGATTTATGTTTCGTGCGCACAGCTTGGGAACTAATGGAGACTGGGATCTATAATTAGACAACCACTGCAATTACTTCAAATTCCTACCCTCTCTTACTCCCTCCCCATGCTTGTCTTCCCAATAAGCAATTGCCTGAACCCTGGAGGCAAGAGGTTAGAGAGGGAAGAAAGAGCTTAGAAGCTACATGCCTGCCTATGAAGGGTCCTGCCTCTGCCTAGGAAAACATCTCCTCCCTCAGTGCAAATAATCACAAACACTTGTCTGTCTGTCATTCTTTCCAAAGCTTTTTGATTGGCATTAGCTCATTTCAACCCTTGCAACAACTTCTGCTTGGTCCATAGGGTTCCACCAACAAACAAGGAACTGAGGCCCGGAGTTGACACAGCTGGAGAGGAACCATTTTGATCCCCGTATCCTATTTGACTCCATCCATATCTATCAAGGTTGTCTGAATTCAGAAGGTCAAGCAGAGAGAAATCATTTGTCTCATCAAATAAACGAAGAGCTTGCTGCATAATCCTGGGGACCCATGTTCAGATCCCTAGCACCCACATAAAAGGCTGGGTAGGTACGGAGCACTCACATCCATAAACACAGGAAACACACGACACACGACACACACAATACAAACACACAGAGCAAAAACAAGTATAAATTTCAAATGACATCTTCGAGAGTCTAGCTCAGATGACTTTTGGACAGAAAGAGCCAAGTGTGTATTCTGCTAAGTCACATTTTATTTTCAATAACAGGAGAGATCTCCTGGCTCCTCCCCCATGGCATCCCAGAATTCTGTCCTTTCTCCTCCCTTGGGGCCCCAAATGCCTTTTAATTGTTGCAGTGACTCGCTGTACAAGGAGAGCCATTGTGCCGAGACTGTCAGGCATGATAGATTCCAGATCACCCATAGCTCTGGACAAGGTCCCCGGAGGCCATCTAATCCAGATGGTTCCCTTGGGAAGGGCTAGGGCTAAGGGGAAAACTGAGCTGAGGTCCTCAGTCCTAGGGACCACCTCAACCTACTCAGAAAGAAGGTTCTCCGTGTCTTATGTGTTGCAGCAGTAGGACGGGACCAAGGACCATGTCCACTCCAGGAAGCAGGACCAAGTCTGTGAAGTAAGACCAGGTCTCTGGCTGGAGGACTCCACCCACAGTTAACAAGGCCAGCGTGGACCTCAGGCTTGGTAGACCAGTAGGCTGTTCCCACTTTTACTCCCATGACAATGCTCTTGCTGGGTGCTCAGCTACTGGAGGCACCAGGGACTTCTGACCATTCCCTTTCACTTCACTCATTCAAGCAACTTTCCGGCCCCATCTGCAAAGACTGGTCCATCGCTAGTACCTTAGAAATACAGAAGTTGAGTCCTGAGCTGAATCTCACCCAGCCCTTTGCAGGGTATGATAGATTCCTTGGAGGGAATAAAATGAGATCCTTCTGGTGCTAAAAAAGATGGCGGCTCCGCAGGTAAAGTGCAAGTCTGTGCCTGCAGCACTCACGTAAACTCTCAGTACGGCAACGAGGATCCACTGCTGTGGGAACCGGAGGTATGGGGACAGGTAGATCCCAGAGGAGTTGCCGGCCAGTCCATCTGACTGTATAGCAAACTCCATGTTCAGTGAGGAACCCTGTTTCAGAAACCAGTGATAGGGCCGTTGAGAGGGCTCAGTGGGTAAAGGTGCTTGCTGCCAAGCCTGACGACCTGAGTTCGAACCCCAGGATTCACACAGTTCAAAAGAGAGACCCAACTTAGCTGTTCTCCCATCTCCATACACAGGGCTGTGGGAGGTCTGTGTGTGAGCTGATATATACATACATACATACATACATATAAATAAATGTAAACAAAAAAGACAATAGAAAATACTGGACATTAACCTCTGGCCTCTACACATACAAACAGGCAAACCTGCAAACATTCATACATATACACCAATACCACACACACATGAAACAGCCAGACCCCTGCCAGAGAAGTGTGGCTCAGAAAGTTCTGATACTTATCTTGGCCGCTTAGTTCAGTTTCTTCCCTCCTGGGCAGCAGCAGGGAACCGATTCTATCGTCAGGTGGATGCCCACAAAGCCATGAGAGAGGCACTAACTTTATACAAGGTAGTTACTTAATCACTTATGTACTTAAGTGTACCCAAGGGTTTCTGCAGAGCTCTTTTGGAGAGGAAAGTCTGGAACGGTCAAAGGAAAGATTCTCTTACGGAGCTTCCAATCTTGTACTTACTGATGTCGTGGGCTCGTTATTTTGTGTGTGCTCCTGTGCATCCACGTGCGTGCAAGTATGTGTGTGCGTGTATGTTCGCGTGTGTGCGCATACGACATCAAATGTCATTCCTCGGATATCAACCACTTTCAAAATCTTACTTATGCAGAGCCTCTGGCTGCTCTGGAGCTCACTAAGCAGGCGATGTTGGCGGGACAGCACGCTCCAGCGGTCTGTCTGCTTCTGCATCCCCCGTTCTGGGATTACAAGCTCACAACAGCATGCCTGCTTTTTATCCAATGTGAGCTCTGTGGCTAGAACTCGGGCTCTCATGCCTGCAAGGCAAGCACTTTCCAACTGAGCTTGCCCATTCTCTTTGGCAGAAGGAAGATCTGTCTTGTGTGTTAGAGAAAACTCAGTAATGTCCCTGGCCGACAGGGTGCCGGTTGCACCCTCTCCCCCTTGACTGGAAGCAACCAAATCCGTTTTCAAACATTGCCATGCATCCCATGGGGTGGAGGTTGGAACTGATCAATTCTGGCTGATACCACTGATCTGCTGGTAGAGGTATGGCTATAGTCCACGGGACCCACCAGATCACCCCTCGTGGGCAGCAAGACTGAAAATGGGCCTCTCTAGAAACCTCAAGGTGACCCAGCAAGGAAGCACAATGACTTCCTGCATCCAGACAAGATCAGCCTTCTAGAGTCCAATCCTTGGCGGAGGCAGAAGAAAGAGATCCCGGGGAAATGAACGGTAAACTCAGACACCGTTCAGATGCCAGGAACACGTTCCAAGCCCTCGCCTAGTAAATAAGATGAACCTGTCTTTGCTGGTTTTGTGCTTCTGGGTCCTTCTTGGCCAGCACTCTTAACTCCAACACACCCAACCCACATCTCCCTTTGTCCTTTCTAAGGAAACGACTCTAGGTTTCATTTCAGTATAAGAAGAAAGACAAGCCTGCAAAGACTGAAGCTGCTGGCATGTACTTGGGTAGGCGAAAGCACGGCCTCTAAAGCAATGGTTCTCAACCTACGGCCTGCGACCCCTTTGGAGGTCAAATGACCCCTTCACAGGGGTCATATATCACGCATCCTGAATATCAGGCGTTCACATTAGATTCAAAACAGTATCAAAAATAATACGTACGAAGCAGGAATGAAACAACTTGGGGGTCACCACAACATGAGGGACTGTGCTAACGGGTCACAGCCATTAGGAAGGTTGAGAACCACTGGTCTAAAGCCATCCTGAGGCTGGAGTGGGATTGGGACCTTGATTAAGAAGCTAAGGAAATGGTGTGGGGGCGGGGTGGGGGTGGAGTCTGACAATTTCTGACAAATGAAGAAGGGGGGCAACACCATGTGTGAACAGGACTGCCCAGTGGGATGCAGGCTCTATTTTGTGTGTTCATTCCTTTTGAAACAGAAAGGGAGGACCACAGAGAGGAGGAAGCAGGAGCCTCTGGGTTCAGGAGACAGACCTTGCCTGCAGGGAGCACAGGAGAAAGCTGGCTGGCAGCAGGTACTTGTCAAAGCAGTAAGGGATATGGCAGGCAGGGAGGGGACCCCATGTGGCCCCGCCTTGTCCTGTTTGTTATGTATTTCTCTTCTGCATGCAGAGAGGAATCTAGGTCCACAAAGCAATTACTTCACCTTCCTCTCTTGACCCACAGGGTCCCGGGCAGAAGGTACCAGGAGGGCTACACAGAGAAGGTAAGCAAGACCCATTACAGAGACATGGGCAGACACGGAACACACAGGACACCCCAGACTCTGGGGGAAAATAAGCATTTTACCTCACTGATGATGTTTTGTTTTGTTTTGTTTTGTTTTGTTTTGTTTTGTTTTGTTTTGTTTTGTTTTGTTTCGGACAAGGTTTCTCTGTGTAGTCCTGGCTGTCCTGCAACTCACCAGGCTGGCCTCAAACTCAGAGATCCGCCTGCCTCTGCCTCCTGAGTGCTGGGATTAAAGGTGTGCGTCACCACCACCCAACCTCCCTAATGATTTTGTATGAATTATCTGTTAAGGCTCAAACAACTGGGAATATGCTGGATTTTATATACAAACTCTGTTGTTAAAATTGGTTTTAAAGGCCAATGAGATGGATCTGAAGATAAAGAAGCTTGCACTGAGCCTGACAACCTGAATACAGTCCCCAGAAAGAGGGAAAAAAAAGCCTATTCCTGAAAGTCGTCTTCTGACTTCCACACACAGTTACATGTTTGCCTTCCCTACTCTACACACACGAGTAAATGAAAAAAATACCAAAAACAAAAAAGGTAAAAATAATAGGAATAAAATCAGTTTCATTCATTTCCTTTCTCTTCCTTAGTTTCTATGCAGCTGGACTGACCTGCTAGTCCCTTTGTCACCCAGGCAGGCCCCAGCTACCTAATGAGCCTCTTACAACGCTTTTTTTTCTCCTTTGAACGTGGCTATCAGGAAGTTGAACTAGTAGCGTGGTACTCCCTATCTAAGGGAGTGGCTGCTGTAGGCTGAGCTCACAGAAGCTATTCTGTGCCCTCTGCTGCTTCTCCTCGCTAAAGACCTTCCTAGGTCATTCCTGGGACTCTAGCAACCTGCCCCCATTAGTTAACAGTCTAGATCACACACACACACACACACACACACACACGCTCCTATGCACACTCTCACGCTTGCATGCACCCACACACAAAGTTGGCTTCTGTGGGAAGCCCTCGTTCCATCAAGAAGTCCACAAAGCTCAGGTCTCACCATTTACTCACAAGGAGCTTTTCTGGTTCTACATATCGTCCCTGTGGCTCTGACCCTGCTGCCTGCTGCTCTCTCTTCCACAGTGCAGCTTTCTTACTTCCTTGTCTGACAGCCTTTAGGAGAGTCCTTGCTAAGCTTACACATCCTCTACTCCAAGACAGCCCTTGCCCTGGCCTAGAGCTTCCAATTAGGGCAATATGGAGCAATATGGAAGGCTGGGAAAGGACAGTCATTATCCAAAACCACTACATGGAGTCTTGAGTGGGGCGCATGCGCAACAGTAGGAATGCTACGCATGCGCATGTGGAGGAAGGAGGGTGCGGGGAACATCGGGGATTTCTGGTGTCTTCCTATAGCTCTCCGGCTTATTTTCAAGAAAGGGTTTCTCACCAAACTCAGACTTCAGAGGATTAGCTGGCCAAACAGCCCTGGGCATCTGCCTATCAACACACCTGGAGCACTGAACTCGCTATATAGCGAGTGCTCACTTTTTACATGTTTGCTGGGGACTCAAACCCAGGACCCCAGGCTTATGCGGCGAGCAGCTTAGACACTGAGTCTTCTCCACAGTCCCTGCATGGGTTTCTGAGGAATATTTTTTAGCTTAGAAGTCCCAGTGCTATGGTCTGAAGGGGTTCCCACAGGGGTACCCTCTCTATACGTCTCTGGAGATCATTTGGTGTCACAACCATTTGGGGGCGTGCACACAGAACGTTGGTGGGGTCATTTCTGGCATCTAATGGAAGTCAGGAAAGCTGATAAACACATCACAATATACAGAAAGCCCCTGCCTACCATCCCCCACCCCCAAAACACAGAATTCTCCAGGTTTAAACGCCATCGAGTGCCCAGTTTGAGAAACTCTGACCTAGAATACCGAGGAGATCGGCATGCCCCCACTTCCCAAAGCCAAGCTGGAGCTTGCCGTAATCTCTGGCATCGCGGAGGATCCATCCTCCCTCAACACCAGGTTCCAACAAACAGACCTGGGAGTGGATCCAGGAAAACCTGAAGGATGAGGGCAGGGACAACCAGGAGAAGGAAAACAGCACCAACATGATTAAATAAATTAGCCCAGCTAATTACTGAGTGTCTAACTTAGCACCTGGAGCAACAGCTGGGGGTGTACAGAATTGAGCAAACATCATCCCCAGCTCGAGCAGGCTTGGGGGAAGGGGAGTGCTGTCCTGCTCCTCACTACCCTCCTCCAGCATAAAGCATGGCAGACAGACTAAGCAAGAGTCTTGGTGCAGAGTGTCTGCCCCCTGGAGGTGGGTTCCCTATAGGAGGTGTGTCTGTGCACCTGCAGTTCTCAGAGAGAGGGCTTCTCAGGGCAAGCCTTGCTCTCCAGCTGAGGGCTCCCCAAGTGCTGTCTTCTGAAGCTTCCCAGTCTTCTGCCTCCACCAGGACTGCTCGTCATGTGCTTACGAAATATCCAGCGAATGCATGCTATTGTCCCGTGCCCTTAGATAGCTTTATCAGCTTCTCTACTCCGTTCCTCTGGGCTCAGCTACGCTCTCTCGGTTTCCCAATCCTGGGCGATCTGCTCTGCGTTTTACAAGGTGTTCCCACGAAGACCAATGGCCCTCCTTGTACCTTAACACGGTGACGTCCCTCCCAAAGCTGCCACTGTAAAGTCTAGCTAGAAGCTGTGTGAGCTGGCAGTGTCACCACGCTACTTGGTTGTTTTTATGCAACAGCAGGGCAGTTGTCATGCTGACTACAGGGCCCCAGTCAGCTTCCCAGGGATCATGCTGACCATGCCCCAGTCAGCTCAAAGGAGCTGCACATCAGTCACGAGGCTACAGAGGAGGAGGAGAATCACTGGAGCCCTGCTTGGGGATGTGTCTGAGTTTGATTTACAAGTTTGATTTAAGCGATTCCCCAAGAGTCCACATTTTGCTGGGTTGGATGGCAACACCCGAAAGACCCTCAGAACCTGTGGGCACGTCCTTATTTAAAAGAAGAGCCTTTGCAAGTTAAATTCAGAGTCTCCAGATGCACATCTGCATGTTCTACTTACTGGAGTTTTAGCAACAAATAAGAAGAGAGTAACTCTTTATGTGTTCAAGTGGGAGACAAGGCTGATTCTTAGTATACAAATGAATAGAGTTTGGGAAGAGTAAGAGAAGAATATCAGCTCGCCCCTAGTCAACTATGTTGCCGTGTGTGTGTGTGTGTGTGTGTGTGTGTGTGTACACACATATATATATCGATATATTTTTTATGAATATATCCACAATATATACATATATATCCATAATATATATAATCCATATATACATATATATGTACAGATATATATCCATAAAAAACATGGAGCCCAAACTTGTATTGTTGATTCATTGACATATATAAATATATATATATATATATTTTTTTTTTCTTCCCATGTGTTATGTCTCTGAACTTCCATAACAGCCCCCATGAAAATGTCTGTCCACAATTCCCTCTGTACCCTCCTTTAGATATCTGTGGCCTGCTTTTTCTTTCCCTCCATACCCTCACCCTTCCCAAACTCCGTATTTATTTGTATACTGAGAATTAACCTTGTCTCCCACTTGAACATATAAAGGGGTACACTCTTCTTATTTATTGTTAAAACTCCAGTAAGGAAACAATCCAGCACAAATTGATTCTTAAGACTATTTGAGGAGACAAAATTTTTAGTTCTTCTGTTCAAAACCAGAGAAAGTCAAGAATATTGTAATCTCATCCTTGAGTGTTTTTTTTCCCCCAAGTAAAATCTCCCTGAGCTAGTAAGGTGACCTTGTAAGTTAGTATCTGTCTTTGGGGGAATATGGGAATTTTTTTCTCCATAGGGAAATCCCTACACTCCCCATAGATAAATAAAGTAATTGACTAAAATGTCCCTAAATTTCTAACAAGTGTGTGTGTGTGTGTGTGTGTGTGTGTGTGTGTGTTATCATAGAGTTTTATATCTCCCATTGCTAGCAGTTCCTTCGTGGAAATGCAGCCTGGGGTGCACAGTAGGTGAAGAGCCAGGATAGCAATGGTGTCTCAAGATGCAGAAGCTGTGGAGATGAGCCTATGAATGCGGTTACCCTGGGCAGACAGTGGCTGTGGGTGGATGGCCAGCACTGAGGCTTGGAATGTTCCTGCACTGTCTGATCTAATAGGACCTCCTTTTCAGGGACTCTAGGCTAGTGTGCCTTGTGCAGAGTAGGGCTGCATAGTCCTACTTAACACCGTCAACTTGATGCAGACCTAGAATCACCTGAAGAAGGGAGTGTCCATAGAATTAACCTTTATCATGTTAGTCTATGAGCATATCTGTCCAGGACCGTCTCAACTGCCTCAACTGATGCAAGAGAGCATAATCTACCATGGGCGGTACCATTCCCTAGGCAGATAGAGCAGAAACTTAAATTGGGAACTTGAAGTAGAAACACTGGCTCATATTTGCCAAGCTTTCTTATACAGCTGGGACTGACTTACCTTGATGATGGACTATGGCCTGAAAGTGTAAGCCACAGAAACTCTTTTCCTTCCCAGGTAGCTTTTGGTTACTGTGTTTTTGTTTTTGTTTTTGTTTTTGTTTTAATCACAACAACAGAGGCCAAACTAGAAAACCACATGCTTTGGTCAATGGACAGTGGACTAGAGCAGGCTCTGGACTCTATAAGGCAGACATGGAGCCTTTCTCTTCATCTGACCACACTGTACCTTGACCGTGCCATCACAGGGCTCTTTAAGACTGGCATAATGTGCTGGGGTCTCTAAGACTTTGCTGGAGAGGGTAGTCAGAGGAGGAAAAAATGTGGAGCAGCAGACGAAATTCGGAGGTTTTCATGAAACTCTGTCCCTCTCTAAAGAAAGCCAAAGCTATTATTTGTATTTCAGTCTGCATTCATTCGGAAAGCTATTCAAGAAGAGGCTGTTTCTCAAGCCAGTTCCTGAAAACTGCTGAGTCACCACTGTCTGATTAGCTTCCAAAGACCATGTTTGAATAGGAGACTCTTCCCTCAGAAGAAAAGAACAACTGAACCCTGTCTCTGTGGGAGCGAGGGCCTCTCTAGAGTTGTCTTCTTCTGCTTCCAGGTGAAATGTACCCCACATCACCAGCTCCACCACCTCTCATCGTATTTGAGAAAGGGTGGCAAGTGTAAAAACAACAGCTAGAAGAGAGAGATGCTCCAGGAGCACCAGATCACTGAACTGTTTTTATTCACATTCAGGACTGAGCTAATGTGAGAGGCAAGCTTAGTGGCCCACATCTTTAATCCCAGCGCTCAAGAGGAAGAAGCAGGTGGGTCACCACGAGTTTGAGGCCAGCCTGGTCTATATAGAGAATTCTAGGACAGCTAGGAAGACATAAAGAGACCCTCACAAAACAGTTTCCTAGGGGGATAAGCATGGGCATTGTGGCATAGTTACATTAATTTGATCCCAAAGGGTAGCCATTGTTGGGTTAGGATCTGGAAAACCTGGGCAGTTATGGCATCCTCAACAGAGGTCAAAATGAGTGAGATTGAGTGTTTAGGAATTAATGCCTTGAGTGTCGAGATAAAAAAGAGTCAGAAGGCTCTTGGGATGGTGAAGGGGACCCCAGTCTGCACCTCAAGTGTCTCAGTTACTTTTCTGCGTTGTAATAAAACACCAAGATGAAGGCAACTTATAGAAGAGTTTATTTGGGCTTACAGTTCCAAAGAGATAAGGGTCCATATGGTAGGCAACGGTTGTAGCAGGCAGCAGATATGGCAGTGGAAAACAGCCAAGAGACCACATCTCAAATCACAAACAGGAAGCAAATGGAATGAGATTGGGAAAGGTGTAGGCTTTTGAAACATCAAAGTCCAACCACAGTGACATGCCTCCTCCAACAAGGCCACACCTCCTCATCCTTCCCAAACAGTTTCACCAACTGGGGATCAATCATTCAAACATACGAGCCTATAGGGGCCATTTCTCATTCAAACCACCACATGCACCAAGATGCTTGCCATTTTCCCTGCTCATATTTATTGGACTCATTTTTACACTTATTCTGCATAAGCAGTGGCAGACATCATCACTAACTCTTTACTATGAATAAGGTGGTGATCTCCAGATGCCATACGACACTTTCACATTTAAATATATATATATATATATATATATATATACATACATACATACATGCATACATACATATACCTGCACTCAGATAATCTAACCTAAGACTATGTTTGTTGATATCATTTCAATTCAATCATTGTCTTGGTGCTTGACTTGAGTATGTACCTTAATATTCTCATGAAAAAAAGATATTTTTTAATGACCTAATGAATGACAGAACTAAGAAGCATGTATAAAGCATTGCTTGTGCACAGTGAGATATGCTTTGTTGGTAAGAAAAAGATTCAGGGTTGGGGTTGTTGTCATCAAAACCAGCTATGTCACTGCAAAACCAGCTACCTATATTCGTTTCATCAAATGTCCTTTGGCTGACCTGGAACTCAATCTGTAGGCCATGCTGGCCTCAGACTCACAGAGATCCACCTGCCTCTGCCTCCCAAGTGTTGGAATTAAAGGTGTGCGCCACCACTGCCTGGCTATCAAATGCCATTTTCACCTAGAGAAAATAGACAAACTATGGGGTTCATACCTGGGTGTCTGAGACATATATTCCTATATTGAGTTAGGAATGCCTGTCAGAAAGAGCGACTTTGACTAGTGACACAATTTGAGCTTCAATCAATTATCAAACTTTTAGATGGATATCAGTTCATATCCATCATCATGAGTATCTCAGCTTTGTTTAGCTGACCCACTTTTGGAGAGCAATGGTCATGTGAAAGACTGGAGCATGGTCTGGCACCATGAAGTAACATGGGGAACAGGTATTTTTTTCAAATGACCAATAGATGTCTTATAACCCGGCACGAGTAGAATATGCGCTTAATAGGCAAGGATGACTGAAAGATTATTAGTGGCACAGAATAAGAAAGGACACAGCTAACTCAGTAGTCTGTGCCTAGCGTGCACAAAGCCCTGGACTCCATCCCCAGAACTACATAAACTGGGTGTGTGGATGCAGTGCATGCCTATAATCCCGACAAGAGATCTGAGGTTCAAAGTCATCCTTGGTTATATAGCAAGTCTGAACTTGAGCTATTTGAGACTGTGTCTTTTTAAAAACAAACACAAAAACCTATCACGGATCTCTCTACAGGTATGAGGTAGAAGCAGATAATAGAATCCACCATTTTCTAATAAGCCAGACAATACAGACTATAGCAAAACGTTTTAAATGCTACTCGACCAACTAAAAAAATTTTGTTTCAGAAAATAGTGATTTTTTTTTCATAAAATTGTTAGCGTGCAATAGGCTTATTATTGTCTTTTCAAAATGGAACGAATATATAGATCTTAATGTTAGTTCTAATTTCTAATTAAATAAACATGAACAGTAAGGACCAGCTTATAAAAGGTTTGTTGGGGGGGGAGGGGACTGGGGGCAGTGAGCCGGTGCTTCTAACTTACATAAGGGAATACACATCAGCTAGCCCCAACATTTGCGAGTTGTACATAGCAGTAGAAGAGTAACAACTGGGGAAAGACACACAGGAAGTTCCGAAAGTATGGAACCATAATAGACATAGGAAGTAATTTTTTTTTTTTGTTTTCTAATTCCAATTCTGACTCTTTGTCCTTGGTGACTATTGTATCAGATGTCTGTAGATGAGAGAGATACAAATAGGTAGAAAATGTTTCAAATTTTATCTAAAGCTTCCTTCTCCTCAGACTCTGTCACTCAGTTCTAGAGACTGTCTGGAAACACTGTAGCTCAGTGATTAGAGTAATTAGCTCACTTAGCGTGAGCATTGTCTCATCATATCACAGGGAGGTTTGCCTGATGGTCAGAGAGCCTCCCACCAGGCTGGGTGGTGGTGGGTCAGGGGGTAGAGGCTGTCCCTGTAGGGGTGAGAATCTGAAACTAATCCCCAAGGATGCACAGGCGACCAGTAAAAGTAGCACACACCTGCAATGCCAGCGCTCCTAAGAGGTGGGAAGCAGAGTCGGGAGAATATAGAAGTGGACGTTCACTGCCCAGCTAGCCTGGAGCACAAAGAAGCAAACAACAGAGACCCTGCTTCAAACAAGGTGGGAGGCATAGACTGGCATTCAAGGTTGTCCTTTGACTTCGAGACATGTGCTTATACTTACACGGGAACGCACATATCACACACACACACACACACACACACACACACTTTTCATTTCCAAACACATAGCTGAACACAAACACACACAGTGCAAAGGTGAACATTCAAAACCTATCCTTGGTTGAAGTTTATAATAAATCTAGATTCCCAAAATGGAATTAACTTCCTTTCAAAAAGCCAAAGGGCTACCATCTTCTAAAACAATGGCGTATGATCGCTTCAATTAACATGTTTATGAAAAGCTGGGAAAGTGGTAAAACACAGCCTGGGAGCCTGGGAGTGAGGCCTCTCTGCTTCAGAGAGAATATGGAGGAGAACCTAGAATTTATTTACCTCTCTCGAGCAGGGAAGAGAGTCATTAACAGCAGCGCTCCCGTGTCATTAGAAGACGCTAAGAATATTCTTTAAAACCTTTTAAAGCCTGCTTGGTCTTCGGTCACCTTGCTCTCTCTGGGTGGCCTGAGCAAACTAATTCTGGGATTTCTGTTTCTACAGCCATAAAAAGACGCTAATGAGCATGCCCAGGGGAGCAGGGGAACCAGAATGCTAAAGACGAAGAGAAGAAGGCTGGCGCTGAGAAATTTCTGGAATGGGCATCTGAGATTTCAGATGCTCCAGAGATCTCGCCTAGCAGGATGAGGAGGAGACACCCTGAAAACCTCGTCCTCTCTTGCTTGGATGGTCTCCAAGAGCTGTGCAAGCCACTGCTGTTGATAGGCAAGTAGCCCCAGCATCCAGACTTGGGCCCCTTAGTCCAAGCCTCCAGGACCTGGAGGCGATTTCCTGGTCAGACCTAAGGCACACAGACCCCCTTATGAGGTTTTCCATGCCACCTCTCTGGGCAGCTCTGGCAGGCCAGCATGACTCCCTTGGGCTGCATAATTAGCAGGCCTCGAGTCGCCAGGCCCGGTATGCTGCGGTTGCCCCCCACCAGCCCCCTTTCTCAGTGGCGCCATTTCTGCCCCGCTGTGCACACAACCCGCCCTTCCTCTCCCCTCCCCCATGCCACCTCACCTAGCGTGGGTCCCCACACTCTGCACTGCTCTTCTACTCCAGGCCACCCTCATCCCGACATGTTTCCTCATCTGCTGGCACAGGCGGAGTGGGCCCCCGTAGTGCTGCTGTCACCACCTAGGAGCCAGACTTTGTCTTGGGCTCATTTAGAGATTTCCCAAGCAGGGATGGGAAAGCGAGGTCTAGCTCGAGAAATCTCTGTCCATCAATTTGAAGTGGTCTTCTCTTCCCCGTCAACATCCATCCTTGGAAGGTTAAGATCTAAAGAGGTCATTTAGTCCATGCCCCTGCCTTTGAGACTGCTGTCTGCCTCCAGAGAGCTGACACACAGTCTCCCCTGCACTAAAGCACACCAGCCAGTTGCCTGCTGGGAACTGCACCCAGAGAAGTTGACACTGTGAGGTGGGACCCACACAGCCAAGTTTTCTATGCCTGTCTCCCTGCCTCTAGCTCGCTCGGGGCCACTCCTCTCAGGCCGCTCTGACACCTTCCCCTCAGCCAGACCCACACGATGCCTTCTTTGAGCCAGCCTGCCAAGAGCCAGAGACTTATACACACCAGTTGCTGGGATTTCCATTTTAAGGACTAGGCGTGAGGCAAACACTCCCTTTGTGTTCCAAAGTGTACGTTCAGCTTCAGCAAGGGGGAAGGACTTTTTTTTTTTTTCCTCAAGCATAATAAAAAAGTTCTATGACTTTAATTAAATGCACTTATTAAAAAAGGGTGAAATATTTGGAGCGGCTGTTTCTGCGCTGGAGGCACACTGATTTTCCAGCATGCTGGAGAGTGTCTGCATCCGTCTGCTCTAGGCCATTTTTAATGCACAAATAAATCCGCACCTGACGTGCTGACAGATTATTATGCAGTGTGGCAGCCAACAAAAGTAAACACAGGGGCAAGTTTTAACCTCTTGCAGGCCCATCGCTTTCCCCCCCGATGGGCCCAGCTCAGGTGAACGTACGGGGCCATCCCTGGCAAAGCCTTTTCTTACACTTGGGCATCCTCCTGTCCTGGACCCTGTGCCTGGAAACAGGACGCGATGATTCCACCAGGCAGTCTGCGGGGCAGCGCCCACAACAGGGTAGGAAGGGGACAGAGGGGAAGATGGATAACACACAGTGTTCCTCAGTCCCCTGCCTCCCGTCCTGTTTCTAACTACAGCCAACGATCCACAGGCTCCCACACTGCAGGCCATCGCAATCTGCCAGCAGAGTCCTTAAGTGATGATCTCTAGACACCAGAGCTGGCTCTGCAGATGAGAGACTGACTGGTCAGGTAGTTCTCCTAGCTCTTGCTGATAAGAATGAGGCAGGACAGCCACCACGGTGCTGATGAACATGGTAGAGATAAAATTAGTGTAAGCTGAAGGCATTTACTGACATGGAGGGCAGATCACTTTATCTTCCACTACTCAGCTTAGATGGGTTATCAGTGTAGTGCCCCTGGGAATACACACGCTGTAAGGGTCAAGGATTCAGGCTGGACTTGACTGGCTATGGACCCGTGGAGTCCACCTATGCCAGTGTCCCATCTTTTTGCTGCTTAAGACTTAGGTTTCCTCAACTGCATAATGCCTTAGATCGAAGTGGGAAGAAGGGAGGGCAAGATAAGAGTTGTGTTCCCCACAGCCTGTCAGCCATCACCCTGTCACACTGCAGCTGAGATCGGACCACAGTATGTGTCTACAGATAATGAGAGCTGTTGTTATTATAACGGACGGGTTATTTACTACAGCGTGTGCACAGTGCTAAGTGCTTTAATAAATTATCTCAATTATCACTGAATTCCCTGAGGAGCAGATCATCAGGAGAAGGAGGAGGAGGGAGAGAAGGGGGAAGAGAAGAAAAGGAGGAGGAGAAGGAGAGGAGGAGGAGGCGATGGAGGAGGAGAAAGAGGAGTAAGAGGAGAAAAAGAAGGAGAAAGAGAATGAGGGCCGACATCAGCCTTGACTAAACGGAACCATATTGTTTCAAATATAAAGGAGATCAATTATGAGGACTGGAAACGTTACTTTTCCACTATGAATAAATTCAGGATGTATAAATTTATGTTTAAAACCAAGAAGAAATATGTAACCAAGTAAACACAAAAAAATTCTGTGGTAGAAATGCAGAATAACCCTGCCTGGCATTTGCCAAGCTGACCATGCTGACCCTGGGCCCTGTCCCTAGAATCTGGGAGGGACATGTTGTTAGACACTTCAGATCAGAAGCTTCTCTCTTATTCTGCCTCTTCATGGTGAACAGGTTGAATTCACTGTTACGTGTGTCTATGTGTCCATGTTTATGTGTGTCTCTGTGTGTACATGTTTGTGTGTACACATATTTGTGTGTGTAGACGTATGTGTGTGTATGTGTACATGCATGTGTATGCACATGTATTCAAGGTCCACATATCAGTGTCAGGTGTCTTGTCTTCCTCAATTGTTTTCTACCTTAATTTTTAAGATGGTCTTTTCCTGAACCCAGGAACATGAATTTAGAAGGAGTGGCTGGCCAACAAGGCACAGGGATCCTTTTATCTTTGCCTCCTCAGTGATGGGGTTCCAGGGAAGTCCTCCCAGGCCTTGCATTTCATGTAGGTGGTAGGAATCTAAACTCAGGTCCCCATGTTTGCATGATAAACATTGCATGATGGAGCCAATTTCTAAGCCCATGAATTTGCCCTTTTTTTTTACTGGTTGTGAATGTTTAGGTTGCAACAACGAGAATATATTTAGCCATGAGCTTTTTCTATTGGCAGGCCAGAGAACAGTTAGCCATTACCAGACATATCATGCTTCTTGTGGATAGCTGCTAATCACATGAACTTTAGGGAATGTCTTAGTTCCTGAAACAGAGCGGACTCCATTCATGAGTATGAAAACTCAAAGTCTTTCTAGTCCCAGACTCCCTTGCAGCTAGAACAGAGTACCAGTTTCAGATTCTCCCAGTCACAACTATGCCCAACTTTGACCCTAAAGCAGTAACACAGAGCAGCAGAAACTCAAGAGAACCGCTCTGATTAAGTGTGGGCTAGCAGCAGAGATTCTCATTTGAGGTTATTACAAAAGTCACAGTTAAGCAGTCCAGCTTACAAAACATCAAAGCGGCAGGGGCTGTGTTTTGACTGGAGAGGATCTAGCATGGGCTCCTATACCCAGGATCAGTCAGGCAGGTTGAGATGTCACCTTCTGACAAGCTCTGCAGTTATGGGGGGGGGGTGTCTCCTTTTCTTGCTCCCCCAGAAATATTCTGTTGCAATAAAATATACAATGGAAGAATGAGTATTTCATGAACGGACAGTTCATTGAGTTTTTAGAAAATAAAAACAACTATAGAAACGGAACTCATACAAAACTAGAACCACCTGCAATTCTCCCACAAGCCCACTGTCATCACCACCCACCAAAAGCAGGCACTACTCACTTCTGACATCACAGATCAGCTTGGCCAGTTCTGAAATGTACGTACGTGTGGTGACACAGGTTCGTCTGGCCTAGCAGTTTCTCTGTTTACCTGTCAGTCAGTGCAATTTCACCCTCAGGAAATTCATCTGTTTGAGTTGCATGCAACTGTAATATCTTTCGCTTTATTGCCATATAATATTTCGCAGGGACTAAGTGCAGAACAGAACAGTTGTTGTTATTCATTCTGCTATTGGTAACAGTTTTCGGTTGGGGCTACTCACAGAGTGGGCTAGAATGCCTGTGAGCATCCTGGAGTGTGTATTTTAGTGAAATGTGAATGAATCTGCAAAGTGTGTGTGTGTGTGTGTGTGTGTTCATGCTAGTGCATGTATGTGTGCGCATATCTGCACATGCATGTGGAAGCCAGAGGTCAACCTAGGTCTTATTCCTCAGCAGCCTTCCACCTTGTTTGACAAGTCAGGTCTCTCCTTGGCCAAGACCTTAGTAATTAGGGTAGGCTAACTGGCCAATAAGCCCCAGGGATCCTTGTGTCTCCAGCTCCTCAGTGCCAGGATGACAAGTGTGCACCAAACTGGTTTGTTGTTGTTGTTGTTCTTTGTTTTCTTTTGTGTCTTTTGTTTTAGTTGTTGTACTTGGGTTCTGGTGATTGAACTGAGGTCCACACGCTGAGATGGCAAGGACCTTACTGACAGCACCATGTTCCTTCCCAGCTCTGTGCTAGGTAGTTCCTGGTATTTCTTATAGAAGCAACTTCGGCAGCTCAGGCAAACTTTGCATAGCCCAGCATCCCATGGGAGCGAAGAAACCAATTCAGAGGCTCACAAGCACCAATGTCAGGAGACACCGTGACCACATCCACTAGAAGAAATTCTTAACTGAGCATCTGGGTGTAGGATAGCAGCCACAGAAATCAGTTTCTCTTCAGACGTATTAAGAGGATACAGGTATTTGGCATTGTGCAACCTGTTTGACCTGGGGCTAAAGGATGGTCTGGTCGGTGGGTCATTTTGAAAGCCAAGGGCACAGCTGGACTAAGACTTCAGAACTCTTGACCTCTGACCCAGCAGCTGAGACTTTTACATTCATCCCAGAAACAATGGCCTCAGGTAAACAAAAGTTACGCAGCTCTGCCTTAGCCTGTCCACCACACTCACTGCCTGTGACAAAGGATGGCTCACACTAAGGTCTGGATCATGGTCCTCAGTGCCCAGGGGACAGAACTCAGTGACATCAGACTAGCGGGCCAGCCTGGGAAGCAGGGCTGGGGAGAAGAGAGGAGTAAAGGGAGACCCAGAGTCCTGTCTTAAGGAGACAGTTACTTTTCAGCCCTGCTGATTTTTGCCATATGGGGAAACAGAAACTCATTGCTGCCAGATTTTCTGACTTTTCTGGAGAAGCTGAGAGACTAAACTTTTAATGATCTATTGCAAAATGTAATATTGGTGCCTGACTTCAGGAGGTGAGACACTGGGACGTCTGTCCCTGGAGACATCCTGTACTCACAACTGAGCATTTCTTACTCCCCGCCCCCAGTTCCAGCATCTCTCCTTCCATTACCCCCTGTGCTTATTAAGATCTATCCTTTGAGAAAAGGAAAGTCTTTTAATAAATTCAAACTCTATTTCAGAAAGGAAGAAAGGAAAAAAGAAAGAAAGAGAGAGAGAGAGAAAGAGAAGAAAGAAAGAAAGAAAGAAAGAAAGAAAGAAAGAGAGAAGGAAGGGGAGGGAGGGAAGGAGGGAGGGAAGGAGGGAATGAGGAAGGGAGAAAGGAGAGAGAAAGAAAGAAAGGAAGGAAGGAAGAAAGAGAAAGAAAGAAGAGAAAGAGAGAAGGAAGGAGGGAGAAAGGAGAAAGAGAGAGAGAGAAAAGAAAGAAAGAAAGAAAGAAAGAAAGAAAGAAAGAAAGAAAGAAAGAAAGAAAGAAAGAAAGAAAATACTATTATTAGTTAACCACTGCTCACCTAGGAAGGCCTAGGATTTTAGACTTGCAAGAGAAGTTTTTCTTGCCACAGAACATCCATAAATGCAAATGAAGGATTGCCAGCTCCAGAGAGCAAGAGACCAGACTCCAACTCACTCCCAACCTCCTCCTCTTCCTCCCCCTCCCCTCCCCCTCACATGAGTGAACACCTCCCACCCATACCTACAGCCTTTATTGCAACCCTGACAAAGCCATCATCAAATACAAGGGTCACAAGGCACCACAGACAAGGCGCGCGCGCGCGCGCACACACACACACACACACACACACACACACACACACAGCACCTGAAAGGAAACCAAATCTTTGTGGTTTTTTTTCTTTGGCGATTGTGCGTCCTATAATTATCCCAAGTCAAGTCACAGGCTTGGCCCCCAGCCTTACTTCACACAGCAGAATGGTGGACTCCCTTCACCTGGAGCAGCCAGGAAACTAGTAGACGATTTAGACACTAAAGAAGTTATGGATCTTAGAATGGCTGAGAAACACCTTAAGAGATGGTCAACATCATTAGTCATCAGGGAAATGCAAATCAAAACAACCCTGAGATTCCACCTCACACCAGTCAGAATGGCTAAGATTAAAAACTCAGGAGACAGCAGGTGTTGGCGAGGATGTGGAGAAAGAGGAACACTCCTCCACTGCTGGTGGGAATGCAAGTTGGTACAACCACTCTAGAAATCAGTCTGGTGGTTCCTCAGAAAACTGAGCATGACACTTCTGGAGGACCCTGCTATACCACTCCTGGGCATATACCCAGAGGATTCCCCAGCAATGCAATAAAGACATATGCTCCACTATGTTCATAGCAGCCTTATTTATAATAGCCAGAAGCTGGAAAGAACCCAGATGTCCCTCAATGGAGGAATGGATAAAAATCTGTGGTATAGTTACACAATGGAACACTACTCGGCAATTAAAAACAATGAATTCATGAAATTCTTAGGCAAACGGTTGGAACTGGAAAATATCATCCTAAGTGAGGTAACTCATTCACAAAAGAACACACATGGAATGCACTCACTGATAAGTGGATATTAGCCCAGAAGTTCTAAATACCCAAGACACAACTCACATATCAAGTCATCCCCAAGAAGAAGGAAGAAGAGGGCCCTGGTCCTGGAAAGGCTTGATGCAGCATTGTAGGGGATTGCCAGGACAGAGAAGTGGGAGGGAGTTGATTGGGGAATGGGTGGAGGGAAGAGGACTTATGGGACTTAAGGGGGGGGGCGAACCAGGAAAGAGAAAATCATATGGAATGTAAACAAAGAATATAGAAAAAAAAAGTTATGGATCACTTTTCTTTGACACAGTGGACATAGTTGCCCTGTTTGCCAACCTCCATGTTTGAGCTGTCAAGAGCTGTGTTAGGCTGAGCTGGCTGCTATGTCCTAGGTTGGAGTGGGTATCTCTTCTCTACTGTTCGCTAACCATTCAGCTCGGAGAATAGAGCATCTCCCTGCACGGCCTTCATTCTCTTTGATTTCACATGCATGCACACACGGGCCTCACATTTATACATGCACGCACACAGGCCTGCATGCATGCAACAGCTCAGACGGTGAGCCAGTCAGAGCAACCTGGCCGCAAACATGCATGGGAATGACTCTGCATTTGCTTTCTCTTGGCTTCACCATCCACTGATGAGTTTCTGGCTGACTGTCCAGTATACCTGGTGTCTGGATACGTTTGTGGTTAAAAAAAAACAAAAAAACAAAAACAAACAAAAAACCCTGTAGTTCCTGAAACAGATGTGTTCTTGTACGACCTCATGGGTCCTGTCAGAAAAGCATCAAGCAGATACACTGCTGTTCCTGCTATACTCAGTAGACAGGCAGAGGCAGATGTTCCCCCAGACAGGTAACCAGAGTATGGAAAGGTGATAAGGTCACTGGGGCAAAGGGCAGATGAAAGGTAAGAGAGAAGAGATCCGAAGCTCTGAAACTCAGGATACCTGTGTCACCCACAGGGGCAGCCTGTCCCCGACATGGGCGACTATAACAAACATTCAATAAATTAATAACCCATGAGCTCAATAAACATTAGCTATGTACCAGATATCGAAGGTCATGAGTTCCTGTGCTCTGGCATGGTGAGTTGTGATGGTGCACAGGAAACACAGACTCTCAGTAACTGAGCCACTCTGGACTCCTACCAGCCAAAGTCAACAGCACCCCAGGGTCTCACCAGGACCTGCACCCCAGGAAGTCTACCCCCTAGAGGTCTGTCACCCTAAACCTCAAAGCTGGTAACAGTGCTGTGTGAACTGCTTCCTGGTCAACCTCTGGGCAAGGACTGGAATGTGGCTTGGTGGGGCAGCATTCAACTAGAGGGCACAATGCTTGCCCTGTGAGTTCCAATGCCAGGGCTACGAGAAAAAAATAATGTTGGTATGTCGAGAACAGGTCAGTATCTCAGGCGTAATCTAGTCCCTCCCCAGTAGAGCTGTAAACATTTGAGATATAACTCCACACGTCAAACAGACTCAGTTTTGTAGGGAAGTACTTAGAAAACAAGAGAGGAGAGAGGAGAGATGGGGGGGGGGAGGGAGGGAAGAAAAGGAAGGGAGAGGGAAGGGAAGGAGGGGAGGGAGGGAGAGAGAGGAGAATGCTTCAAAGAAAGAAAATACTTCAAAGACAGAAAATGAACCCAACCAAGCTAAGCCTCAAGTGTCTAATAAAGGATCATATGAGGTCAAAGGCATGAGTACCAGGGATGTGATCATGACGTATTTCCAAAGAAGGCTCCGAGGAGGGGTCAGGAGTTTAAAAGTAGAACTGAGGCCCATCTGCAGAAGAGTAAGAAGATAAACGGACAAAATAACTGAGTGAGCAGAGGCAAGGGAGAAAAGCTAACTGCAGAGGTACTGAGGCCACCCTGGAGATCGAGCCAGACTTTATAAAGACAAGGAGAGGCTAAGGAGGGGGGTCCATCCACCAATGGTTCTCAACCTATGGGCCAGGACCCCATGGGGGGGGACTACATA
Organism: Apodemus agrarius; assembly: GCA_964023405.1. Lineage (NCBI taxonomy): Eukaryota > Metazoa > Chordata > Mammalia > Rodentia > Muridae > Apodemus > Apodemus agrarius. Next base: position 100,019,644 of record OZ030015.1, read on the forward strand.
TCGGATATGCTGCATATTAGATATTTAATTACGATACGTAACGACAGCAAAACAACAGTCCTAAAGTGACAACAGAAAGAATCGTATGGCTGTGGGTCACCACCACACGAGGAACTGTATTAAACGGGTGCAGCACTAGGAAGGTGGAGACCCGTTGCTCTAGACGCAGGGAGTCCCATCTCTCTTGTCTTGGAGTTAGCAGGAATCCCTGGGCACTGGGTACAGAGGAGATGGAAGTGGTGGTTTCGGGACCACAGGAGGGTAGGAGGGGCGGGCGGCCGGTGAGAAGGTCCCTCAACAAGCCAGGCATGAGTAAGAGCCTCCGTGAGGTAGAGGCAGTGGAAACAGCCACCACCGCGCCCTGCCAACTCCTTCTCAGTACGCTCTCTTGTGCTGGATTGGATGGGATGCCATGGTAAGAGGCAGGGGAAGGAGGGAGGGTTGAACTTTGTTCTGCATGGCCAACTGATGATCAAATGTGTGACGGGACTACAAATGAAGACGACGCGGACTCCGAGCGAGGGCCGGAGAGAAGGCTCGGCCAGTAAAGCCTAGGCTTCACGACCAAACCTACGAGAAATGAAGGAAAGACAAAAGGGAACGTAGAAGTGAGAAACAACCTCACCGCAAAGGGGAATCCTCCTGCTTCGGCCACGTGTCCGGAGGTGAAGCACACTTATTGCAACCATCTCCTATGGTCATGGCTCCAGGCGGGTGACAGCCTGAGGCCTAAGCGTGGCAGAAGTTTAGAAGATGTGTGCAAAGTCAAGCGCTATGCTGCCCCAGGGATTGCAGAGAGAGACCACGTTCAGAAAGCGTAGCCTCGAAATGACAGGGAAAGAGAGGGAAAGGCCCCAGTTCCTGATAGCTCTACAAACCCTGGGTCACCAACCAACTCTCCCCAGAAGGCTTCTGAATAATCACTGGCCAGTGCAGAACCACCACCTGCTTGATCCTGTTCAGAACCCTGAACAAACTGAACAGCAGTTGATGTAAGCTCTTAGTGTCGAGGCTGCTTCTTCAGCAGCAATCGGTAACTAATAAGACCCCCGTAAGGCTATTGATTGCTCCGCAGACTCCACTTGGTCCAGGCCCATCATCTGCTTGCTGAGCTCTGTGACCAAGCAGGCGTGTGTCTCTTCTTTGGGAAGATGTTGACAACCACCACGTACGACCTAAGGGTATCTGCGCTTGTCCCACAGCTGACAGCCGAGGAAGCCATCATGGGGATGCTTGGGGATCAACTCGATATCGACGGACTCCAGAGAGGTCCATCCGAGCTCAGCAGTTCCTGCAGACACTCCCAAGGACTCTTAAGCGTCTCCATTTGAAGATGTTCTTAGGAATCTGACCAGAATTCCCAGGGCTCATTTCCTCCCTTCCAGTGTGGATGGAGAACATCTGGTTACTGTTTCAACAGGGCCCCCTTCCTCAGCGTCCGTCTTCCCATCCAGGAAGAAGGGCTCTGCGGTGGCCTCCACACACTTGACTCTTCAAGATCTTCTAGAGAGGAGCTCCTTTTGCTTCGCAAGAATCTCTTGAGGGATTCTGGACAGAACGCAGGCCCTGAGACTGCGGGTCTGCCACGGGGCCAGAGAGTCTGCACTGTAACAAGTTCTCCGTCCTTCATTTGACAGAGGAGGGGAGTGGGTACAGCTAGAGAAAAGTCCTACCACTCAGGTCCGAGCCCTGGACCAGAGGGGGGACTCCCCACTAACGCGTGAGCCTGCGCACAGAACGGCAGGTCCTGCTGGACTTTGGAAGCTTAAGGCTCCAGCCATGGATCTTCGATCAGATCAGATCAGATCAGATCAGATCACCTCTGGTCTGGGAAAGCTGATTAAATCTCACCCAGGGAGCACGTTCAAAGGCAGCCCCCGGGCCTCCCTGCTGGATAGAGACCATTGCAGTGGCTTGGGGCAGAGAAATTGAGGCAGGGGACAACTAAATAGCTTGTCCAACGTCTCACTCCTAGCAGGGTGCAGGACTGAGTGAGAATGCAGTTAGTTTAGCTCCAGAGCCCATGTCTAGATCTAAAACTTTCAAATGCCTTAGACCCTACTGAGTGCTTCACCAAGAGAGCGATCCCCTCAAACGCAAACCATGTCACACTGGACTATTGATGTGTGCTCCTGGGGTGGGTGGAGGGCGGGCGGGGTGGGGGAGCGCACAGTAGGAGATGCCCTGAGTCAACTTGGGGAAATGCTCAATCAAGAGGGTCGTGCATTTCCTAATATTTCCGAACACACGTACTGGATCTCTGTCCAAACGCCGTCTCTTAAGGCACAGCGAGGAGGCCAGAAAACTAACTCCCTTTGTAAAATGTGGGCTAATGTGGGCTCGGCGCTGAGGGTCTCAATCATGGAGCCGCTCTAAGAGCAACACCTAAGGGGGGATCTTGGGAGCCGGCGGACTGGCATTCCAAGCAAGCTCTCCCAGGGATGCAATGCCCCAGTCCGCTGGCACAGCGTAGCCTTGGCTCTGGCCTACCTCACCTCCCCAGAGGAGCTCAGCATCCCCCGGAGAACAGCCCTGTGTAAACTTCTACTTCCCCGCCCTGGCTGGATTCCACATACTGCCAGTTCCAGCGCAGGCCCTCGGGGACCCCAGATCCAGATAGCTAGAGGGAAAGCTCAGTCCGCGGGGCTACGCCCCAAGCCTGTTGAAAGACTCCACTCTCCCCTAAGCGTGGGAGTACCCTCATTTGGAAAGACACATCCGAGGTATGGGCAACCCCACCCTCTGGCTGCCCAACTTCAGCAGCAGCAAGAAGGGGGAGGGGGGGTAGGTGAAAGAAGGCTAAGTCAGGAACGAGGAGGCCCGTGAGGTCTTGTGACCAACTGGGCCTCCTGGTGCCGCCGAGGTGGCAGTGCCAATGCACAGCGCTGACATGCTTGGCCCGTCTCCGGATCAAACACCCAATCCAAACAGGCCCGAGTGTGTCTCTGAACAGACTGTGTAAATAAGATGGGGGTTGGGGGGGAGGGGGGAAAAAAAACCCCAACTGGCCACAGATCCCGCTTTCAAACTCGTTGAAACAAAATGATCCCTCTGGCTTGTTCGCTCCCTCCTCCTCGCTGGCTTTTTTTTTTTTTTTTTTAATTTGCCCTGGTGCTGAAGCCTCTGTGGAGCCAGCCTGGCGGCATGTTAGAGCCTGCAGCCTACCTGTCCTGCATCGGAAGGAAGGCTGCAGGACTTACCCGAGATCCCCTCTCCCTGCAGGCTGCCACACTCAAGGAGTCCAGGAAGCAGAGCAGAAGCTGTTCTCAGAGGCCACTGAGCAGGGACCTCCATGAGGGACAGGAGCCAAGCTGCTTGACAGGTTGTGCAAGGAACCTGGCGCCCACTCACTGGGCTGGCCCCGCCCCCTCCCTGACAGCCACCCCAACAGCAGGTCCAGGACAGAGCGTCACCTTCACCGTCCACCCCCCTCCCAGAACACAGCTAGGGCTGGGAGGCACGGGCCCCAGAGAACTCATCTTAAGCAACTTGCTCTAATGGTGCCTCCAACTCCACATGTGTGTACAGATGAGGGGGCATCTTGCTTGTGGTTTGTTTCTGGTTTCGCATCTGGGCAGGGTGGGGTCCAGGATTCTGTGCACGTGAGCTATTCTAGCATTAGGACCATTCACCGCCCCCACCCCCCCTTTACCCCTCTCTCTCTCTCTCTCTCTCTCTCTCTCTCTCTCTCTCTCTCTGCAAGTTGAAACAATTGAGTTGTCTTTCCCAGCTCTTGCCAACATCTCTTACTCAACCTTGGATGCAGAGGGCGTTAGAGGGGAAGGCCAGGAGGGGAATCCAGGCAGCTCTCGGCTCCAGACCAGGTCCAGCTGTTAGAACAGCTCTCTGCTTCCCCAAACCCAAAGGGAAGTGTGGACTGACTTGGAGCAGCCAAGGAGGCCACAGGAGAGGAACCGAGCATTGCAGGAGGGGACTAAGCCAGCAGCAGGGTGACCTGGCTCCTGTCCCCTGGCCAGCTCCCTCTCTCTGACTGTCTCCATCACCTAGGTACTCGATAGGCACTGGTAGACCAGATGGTCATGCACAACTCTCCACTGTGGAGAGCCCAGACACGGGGAGAAGAATGAGACCCAGAGGGTCAGGCTAGGCATCAAGTCCTCGCAGGGTCTCAATTATTGTAACGTCACTGGAAAACACCAGTTAGAAAAACCTGTCTAGAATGATCCGGGTCCGTGGCAGAGTCAGCGCTAGTGCCTGGGGTGGGGCCGGTGCTTCCTTTCCAAATCGTTTTAAAACAAAACAAACCAGGCTGGAGAGAGAGCTCAGTCTATAACCGGCTTAGCGTGTTTTCATATGGAAGCACATGCACCACGGTTCGATGCCCAGAACGCATTAGAAAAGTCAAGCACGGTGGCAGGCATGTAGTCTCGGTACAAGAGGGGTGGGGACAGGCAGAAGCTCCTGAAGAATGACACCCAAGGTACACACACACACACACACACACACACACACGCGCGCACATACACACATACACATTAACACACACATGCCATACACACAATGCTCACACACACACACACACATGCATACACACACATACATACACTCACATTCATAATACACTCACATACACATACACTTATAAATTGAAACCTTTCACTCACCTCCATTATATTATGCCCATGCAACTCACAATCATCAACTTGGAAAGGTAATGAGAGGGAGGAGAACCCACAGAACTCAGTCAAGGTGGCTTAGGAGTTGAGGAAGTGATCCCTCGGCCCTAGAAGATCTGCCCTCCCCTTCTCTCCCCCGACCCCCTACCGGCCCATCATCACTGCACTTTGGAGTGCAGGTGCTCCAGATTGCAAGCTCTCCCTCCTGGTGGGCATGATATGTTGGGCACAGGATCAAACCTCACCCTGCACACGGCAATCCATTACTATCCCACTGCACCGACAGCAACGCTGAGGACAGCAGTAACCTGCCCAGGTCACGTGGCTGAAAAGTGACCGTAAGCTGACCCAGAAGCCAACCTACTTTTACCTACCTCCCCTCTCTGACACACAGGACTCCCCGAAGGGCAGACACCAAGCCTTCCTCCAAGTTGCCCTCTGCCCTCCTCGATTGACAGCAAGTAAACAACAGATGCCACATGTCAACAGTCGGTAGGAGGTGAAAGCCAGCCCGTGCTTTATTCAAACATCTGCTGGGTGCCTACTATGTGTCCCTAGCTCCCCTGGACGTGGGGACCCTGGTGAGGGAGGAGGGGTCCCGGTCACAAGACTAAGTCAGGTGAAGGGAACTGAGGCGCCACCCTTCAGGCGCAGACTCAGAGTGATGTACAGAACCAGTCGCTGGAAATGCCCCGCTGCGAGGTAGTCATCCTCCAAGGAGGGTGGGGAACAGATCCAGAGAGAACTGGAATTAAGAAGCTCTAGAGATCTAAGAGAGAGAAGGAGTATCTGCCTGATTGTTTGTATTTGTGTAGTGGAGGCATCGGGGATGTGAGTATTCCCACATGCAGAAGCCCGAAGACAGCCCCCAGACAGCCACCGATCTGAGCTCCCAGGATTCCCTTGTCTTCATGTTCATCTAACCGAGATGACAAGACACTGCATCAACTGAGTCGCGTTTCCCAGCTCCAGGGAAAGCTTTCTAAAGTCTAGCTATAGACAGCCTGATAGGCACTGGTAGACCAGATGGTCATGCACAACTCTTCAGTGTACCTCTCTTGGGACATGTGGCCTCCCCACGATGATAAGGTAGAAACCACTTACCTTACTCTGTTCACACAGACCTAACATGTACAGCACCCAGTGGGGACACAAGGAAAGACCTCTGCAACACCGGCCAGTGACAGCATGGTGTGTGACCAGAGGTGTGGCAGCTGAAAGTCCTGTCCATTGTTGGTGGGTCTGGGGTAGGCCGGGAGCTGTGCAGACTTAGGGCAGTGTTAACTTCTAGCAAGCCCACTCCTGATTTACCTACCCAAAGCTTCTGTGGGTTCTCTCCAATGATCTTTGTGATGACTTGATTCAAAACAGCTAAGGCCTGAAACCAGCTCGAGTCATAAGACAAAACATGACTCAGCAGATGCTAGGAGCCCGGACTCTGATCTAAGCAAAAATGTGGCATTTCAAAAGCTTCCTGCAGAGTGAGCGGTGCTACCGAGAAATAACAATCCTCTCTCTATCTGAGGCAGGCACAGTCCAAGACACACACACACACACACACACACACACACACACACACACTCCTGTGGACGGGCAAAACCGTGGCTAACGTTAAACTCTTTTATCCTATGTGTTTTCCCGTATGTCTCTAACTGTAATATAACTGAATGTATTAAGTAGACTTTAAGAGACTAAGAACAGCAATTAATAATGTACGGAAAGTTAAAACTGGGTGTAGTCAAACGTATTCAAATCTATGAATTATTTATTTCTGAAAATTTCCATGTAACATTTTTAAACGGCTGTGTACATGAATGTGAGATGGTAGAGGTGGAAAGGGGCTACCATATATATGGCTTCTTGGCTCTGCTGATATGAAATTCCCTTAGAATAGTACAACTAACTAACTAACTTAGGCAGGAAAAACAACAACAACAACAACAAAGCAAAAACAAAGAATAAGGCCAGCACGAGGGGACTGGCCACACGGAAACTTCCAAGGCCAGTGACATCAGCTGCGGTTACCAGAGATCTGAGGTCTGCCACTGCACAGTGCATGTACATCTTATCTTCAAACACATCCACAAGCAGGGGCTGGAGGGATGGCTCAGGGGTTAAGAGCATTGACTGCTCTTCCAGAGGTCCTGTGTTCAATTCCCAGCAACCACATGGTGGCTCGCAACCATCTGTGATGGGATCCAATGCCCTCTTCTGATATGTCTAATGATTGCTACAATATACTCATAAATAAACCTTAAAAATATATCCACAAGCAACACTGGTGTTATAAGCTATGTGGAGGAGATCACGAAGGCTTAAAGTCAATGAACAGGATTGGACAGAGAGGGGACTACCCAGCCCCACCACCAACTCCACCGCCACCCCCCACTCCGGGCTAAGCCAACTGTAGAATTAAAAAGGAAAACACTTGTGAAATCCGTGTGGTAGGGATGTGCAGGACACAAATGCTTTCAAGCTTTCTACATGCTTTTAACTTTATAAAATTAGAACACTGGAGACTGGGAGGGTGGCTCAGTGGTTAAAGCACTTGCCATGCAACCATAAGGAGACATACCAAGTGGGCGTGGCACCCGCCTGTAATTGCAGCCTTGGGAGACAGAGATAGGGAACCCTGGAGCAAGCTGACTGGCCTTAGCTGTAAGTGCTGGTTTTAGGAAACCCCCGACTTACTGAATTAAGGGGAAGAGACCCAGGATGACACCGACTTTCAACTTCAGGTCTACCCCACACACTCATGTGCACACCAAGATTGCATACATATGTGCATGCCTATTACACAGAAACACATACAAATGAGATTAAAAAACAAACAAACAGCCGAATGTGAGGGATGGAGGGGATAGACAAGTGATCATCCAAAACAGTCTGTAAGAACAGCGCTGTGGGAAGTGTTGTCTAGGCTGCTGACACAACCTGACGGAGGAGAGAAGAGACAGCGGGGCTCACAGGGCTAAACTGCCAGGAGGAGAGATTAGCCTTGGAGCCCAGGTGAAAGGTAAAGCGAGAGCCGGGGGCTCTGCAGTCACTTTCCCTGACCACCATCTTCCAGTTCCGAGGGACTAAGCACTTGGGGGCCCTAACGGGCCTCATACTAATGAGTGTAAATGCCTCGGAAACAAATGGATTGTGTCTCTGAGCACACAGCCAGGCCTGAAATAGGCAGATCAAGAGGAGAAAGGGGCGGTGACATCAGGGGCGCCAGTGAGTGGGTGCTGCGGCTTGACGGCACACAGAACCATCTTTTGGAAGATACCAGATTGACTTCCTGATGTCCATCACAGACCATCAGGGCTTCTGGGCCCCGGGGTCTTTAATATTTAAATCACTCTGAAAGCTATTTCCCCTCCTGGAAAGCAGAGGGAGAGGAAACCTTTGAAGCCCGTCAAGTTATTTAATTGTTTCTTCTCTCCAAAGGTAAGGCAGCATATTTTCATCCAGAATTAAATAAACATTTTTTTCTTCCCAAATGGTATGTTCAAAGCCTCGGGCCTCTGATGTTAGTTTGGGGTTTTGCTTTGTTTTGTGTCGAGTAAGGATGGTACTTTTTCTTGCCCAGTGTTCTAAGGTCCGTGAACAAAGTTCTAAGAGTAATGAACCACTGTGCGATTCCAAAGGAGAGAGGGACAGATGGGCTCTGTGTGGCCTACTTGGGGACAGAACACAGGTGGTCTGGGAGCCACCTGCAAGATATTCTGTTCTCCCTGGGAGCACTGGGCTCACCAACCCAGCACGCCAGCTGTGCTGAGGGTCTGAGCTCATGGGAATACCACCCACCTGATGACAGTGACTACCTCCTTGGGGACACTCAGTGACTCTTCCAGTCTTCAAAACTAAGGGGAAGCAACTGTCTAGAAGGGCAATGCCTCCTGTCCAAAGACCTAGGGGAACAGTGCAACACTTATGAAGGACTTTCCTCGACTGTCTTAATTCAGAAAACAGTCGACATATACCCAACCCACAAAGATCACTTGGGCACGAGACGTAGGGCAGTGGCAATATAGATAGTGAGATAGGTTGACAATGACCCTCAAGTTCTCTGCCTTTAAGAAACATACCCCCAAATTCTTATTAATGGAATCACCAAAAACTAGAAGTCGCGTACCATCCAAGAGGGCAAGGGACTTCAGAAAAACTGTATTGTGGGTAGGACAAGTCCAGTGTCAGATTCTGGTATGGAAAGGGGTCTCCAGCCCCTCCCCTGTGTCGCTTAGCTATGATTGACTCATTTAGTTCTGGAAATAGTCTTATGAGATCAGGGTCATTAAACACATTTTACAGATTTTTTTTTTTTTTAAAGAAAATAAGCCACAGACAAAAATGACTGCCCAAGGCCACGCAGCTGGCAAGAGAGGGCTTCAAACCAGCTCTCTCTGATTCATTCCAAAGTCCATGTTCTTAATCGCCGCAGCCTATCTGGCCTGCCAGGCGGCACCCGGAAGGGCAGAGTTTTAACTCTAAAGGACCCAGGAAGTCTGATGGAGACAGGTTCTAGTAACAAAGGACCACACAATTCTATTTCATATGCCACCTTCTTCTTCCAAAATCATGCACTTTCTTGATTTTTTTTTTGAACATAAGATAATTCTCACTATAAACTAGAAAGCCAAGGTCAGTGCCCACAATCTTTACCAAATAGGAATGCTCTTCATTCTTTTCTCTAACTTTTTATTCTGGAATAATTTTGGATTAAAAAGAAAAGATGAAGAGATTATAAAAACTCCTCTGCCTCTACTCATCTTTGGCCCACGTAAACTGTTTACGTGAACACGGTGTATTTGCCCAAATAAAGAAATTAACAGAAACAGGGGACTAGACAGATGGCTCAGCGGTTAAGCACACTGGCTGCTCTTGCAGGGGCCAGGGGGTCGGTTCCCAGCTCCCCGTGGTGACTCACGACCACCTGTAAATCCAGTTCCAGAGGGTCCTTCTCAGGCACTGCACACATGTGGTGCACAGACATGCATGCAGGAAAGACACAAACAGGTATAGAAAATTGTTTTAAATGGATTAAGTTTTACAATCAAATTACACTGCAATTTTTTTTTTTTCCAAAACCTCCTAATTTCCCTCGTCCATTTCTTTTCCTAGCTCACAATCTAGTTCGGATCCAACAGCACTGATACCCACTGTTTGTAGACAGAGTTAAACTGAAGAAAGCAAAAAAGATATGCCTCTATGTCAAAAATCGTAAATGGTGTAACATAACTTCCAGTGACTTCCTAATATTCTGCTCTGTGGATGGGTAGTACCCTCCTCTTCCTCCTCCTCCTCCTCCTCCTGCTCCTGCTCTTCCTGGTCCTCCCCCTCTTGGTACTTCTTTTGCATTATTCCTCAGTGCTGCATACATGCAAAATGGGCAAACTCCCCGTCGGGTGTGTGCCCAGCCCCTCACTTATGGTACCACGTGTACATCTCCCAGGTTACATCACTGTATCACTCTCTCCTCCAGAAAGCCTGGACCCGTTTGCCTTCCCAGCGGGTGACGGCGAAGACAGAGTCACCTTGGACAAGAGCCGTCCCTCCGTTCGCTCCTCAAACAGGATCGGCACAAGCTAGAAGGAAAGGGGTTAATAAACTTGTAGTCCTTTCCCCCCAAAACCAGACCGACCAACTCAAACAATTGCCGAGAAACTACACTTCTGCTCTGGGACTCAAAACTGTACTCGGGTCTCCTCTGGGCCCGACAGACAGAGGACAGACAGAGGTATTTGGGGTTTTGGCATTTCAATCATGGAGTCCCCCCCCCCACTGAGTTTTAATTTCCTTCTCATCTCTCTGTAGTGTCTATCTGAAACTCCCAGAAGGAAAAAGCGTTGAGCCAGCCCGTTAATGCCTGCGACAAGGAAGAAGGACAACAGCATCCGACAGCAAATAACACACATTTTTTAATGGCAAAAAAGTGCTGGGGGGGGGGCGGGGTTACAACAAAGCAGGTTAAAGGTCAAGCTGCTGCCATCTAAAGGTGAGGGAGAACCTGCACTGCCCCGGCATGCCACGCCCCTACCCCAGAGCAGGCCTACTTTATTTTATTCAGAGATTCCCGTTCCGTGTAAAACATCTCACCCCGCACTTAAAACACTACCCGAGGCTATACATTTGGGTGGTTGGAAAAGAGGTGGCCGGGAGGGTTTAGAGCCCCCAACCCCCACCCCCGAGTCATGCCCCATGCCGGAGAATTCTTCTGTGCCATCCTGGCCCCCGCAGAAAGGAAAATAAAGAGAGAGAGAAGCAAAAGAAAAAGAAAGAAAAGCTACTGGGCAGAGGGAACGTTCTCCCATGCCAAGCTCAGCTTGAATTCATACACAACACAACCTCTTCAAGCGGGGCACTGCTCTGAGAGCCTCTAACTGTCACGGGTGGAAGCGGCAGGAAGTGGGGAATATTCCAGAAGGAGAACGGCAGCCATGGAGGACATTTTCTTCACTCTGGTGTTTGCAACCTTGTCACTCTGGTCAGGGCCGCTGCCTCTAGTCAGTGAGAGCATTCTTTGAAGTACACTCCTCCCTCCGCTCTCCAGTGGGAACTAGCTCCATGAGCTTGCACGGGCTATCTCCTGGGCCTCTGCGGTCTGTGGCGGTCCCTGGCAGGTCCCATTCCCAGTCTCAATGCGGCTCAGAGACCTCAGGTGGATCTGCCTTCTCTAGAGAAGTCTATCCAGGAGACAACCATGGCCCTTTCCTATGGGGTTCTCTGGTCACCAGAGGGGAGAAGCCTTCAGAGGAGGGACAACACAGAGAACCTGGTGGCGTTCAGATCATATGTCCTGAATGCTCCTGGATCTAGTACCCAGCGTCTGACTTTAAAAAGAAAATAGGACTGAGTATGGGGTGCACCTCTATAATCTCTGCACTCAGGAGGCTGAGGCAGGCAGCCCTTGAGAGGTCAAGGCTACTTTGAACTACATGGGGAGGCCTTGTTGTGTCTCAAAATTTGCACACCCACATACACACAGAAGCACACATAATTAACAAATGAGCAAACAAACGTCCACAGAAATAATAAACACGTAGACTTCTCAGATGACTGACATGTGATAAAGCACCACATTATAACGTAAGGGTCCACCAAAAACACTCCCGACATGGTAACTATGAGAGGTAATGGATGCGTTGGCTATCTTGATTATAGTAATCATTTCATTATGTGTGCACATTGCATATGCGGATATATATTTATGGATATATGTGGATATATGTCATATAGTCCCATCATGTGTAATCCTTGAATGGAGTCTATTTTATCTGTTAAGTGTACTTCATCGGAGCTCTAAAAAGAGCAAAAATAAAGGCAATACTTTCTCGGGTTGGCTGATACTCAGTTTAGCAAGGACAGGCCCGACACGTCCCTGCCTAGAGAGGTAAAATTCTTAGGAATTGGAACTCCATTGCCCACATCTTTTTTTTTTTTAGGGAGAAATGGCTTGCTTGTCTGAAATGTAGGAGTCTATCTGAAGATGCTGCCACTTATGTGATTCAGTCTTATCAACCCGTATTGAAATACAAGAGAGACCAGAATGCTCTGAATGTGTGGGGAAGCGGGCTCTGCCAGGGGCAGAATCTAATCAAAGGGCCTCCACCCAAATAGAACTGTGGTTGGGCAACAGGGAACTCCACGAGTTCAAAAACAGACCTCTCCGGGGCCGATGCTAATGGTGGGAGGGGAGAGGGGAGCCAGCCACTGTAGCGAGCTCCAGGGAGGACCGCCCAGAGATACTGGCAGCTCAGCATTCAGCAGAACATCCAGAACCACTTGGGACCATGTCACAGGATAAGCAGACTCCCAATGGTCAGGTTCTCAAGCTTTCTACTCCAGGGGCAGCAGGTGGGACCTTAAAGACCCCAGGGTTGGCTTCAGGACAACTGCAGAGAAGATCTTAGGGAGTCCTTAGGGGTATCCTTGTCTGGACCCCCAAAATCAGAGAACAAGATGAGTGATTTAGAGACAGCGGCACTTCTGCCCTTTGGAAAAACCACCAACGGGCATGTTGTTTTCAGACTCTGCATTTATCAATGTCAAGCAAATAACTGTGAGAACACTCCAGTGTTTCTAATCTGGTTTCCTTGGTTCATCTGGTCTACCTGGGGACACTAAAGAAGTACATATGGCTAGGCACAGGAACATGGCTTCTAGGAAGAAGAACCATCCCCCTGCCCTTCTCTCAGATTCCCCTGTTGCACAGAGCAAGAGCTAGGCAGCTACCATATTTCCTGTAGACTAGAGGAGAGAAGGCAAGGGTCCACTGTGAAGAATGAGACCCTTCCAGAGATAAATGCAATGAAGTAGCACGAGAATCTAACCAAGCCAGGCAGAGGGGGGAAGGCACTGTGGGAGACCGCCAACCTAAAAGCTACTTCCTCGTCTTCCCTGCCCCTCCCAGAGGAAAAGTGGGTGACTTACTTTCTGGGTTGTTCCCACTGACGTGGAAGTAAGCAGGGAGTGGAGGAGGGTAGATGAGCGTCTAATGCCAGATGATTCTGGAAGCAGCCTGCCCTCACCACCCAGGCCATCCCAGGGCAGATGACCGCCGGTATGAGCTGTTGGGAGCTGGGAGCTGCTCAGCTCCTACGCCAGTCTTCTCCAGAAGGGGCTGGACTTGGCTGCCCATGTTCACAGAGTTCCTTTCACGTGGACGTAGTCCAGACGCCCTAAAGGTTAGCCATAGTGTGGGCAGGTGTCATTCACTCAATGGCTGAAGGGGCTGCTGTCAACCAGACACTGGGGACACAACGTGGACTAAGCCCAGTCACCTCCCCAGCGTAGTGGTGGGGATCCGTGTTGACTTAAGCAAACATGATAAATATAGAAGTCCAAATTGGGATGCTCTTTCCAAGGGTTGGCAATCTGCAGTATAAGGTAGCCAACAAACTCAAGACAGCCATGACAGAGAAACCGGGCCCTGCCAAAGAAACTCTTGATTCTGCCCTTGACTCTGGATAAGTTAAGCCTCTTTCTCGGCTATAAAATGGGTCACCAAAGAGAGACACATGTCAGGAGTTAGCTAACTGAAAACGCCCCCAGTAACGGCTAGCTTGTGTTAGCAGAAGGAACTTCTGGAAGTTAAGATGTTAAACTGTTAAGGCTCAGAATGTCTCTCGGCACAGCCTAGAGACCCCACTCATCTCCTCCCCAGCAGCCAGACCTGGGCTTTCCTCCTCTCTCAGGAGACTCTGATAGACTTCTTCTTCCAGCTGACTCCAGCCAGAACCTCTGAGCCCTGCCATTATTACAGTCCTGGGTCTCTTTAAGCAGCCACTGTCAGCACTGTGGGGGATTCGTGGTGATTCAGCCCTGGCCCAGTGTGCTGGACACACAATCGCTCAGCCAGGATATGGCCGGGAGCCCACAAGCCGCTGAGAGGAGACAAAGCTGTTCTTGGGCCTTCTAAAGCTCCCCCTGACCCCTGCTGTGTTCGATGGGCAGGCATATTCTGCCCGGCCTCTATCCCCAAGCCTGGAGACCCCACTCTAAGGGACTAAGGCTGGCTTCACTTTCTTGAGGGTTTGAAGGCAAGACAATTGTTCCAGCAGAGGAATCAGACAACTGACAGAAAACAAAAAAAAGAGAAAGAAAATCAAGCACATTTCCATCTCCCTTCACGAAGCTTATCTCTGTGGAGGCCCATTCTCGTGTTCTCATGTTCTCCTCTGTGGATGGGGAGGAGGGGGCAGCAAAGAGCCGTTATCGGGCTCATTCAAATGTGCTGCTGGTCTGGGAGCTCAGGAATACTGCTTTGAGGGCTGCCTGGCCAGTTGCCATCCTGTTTCCAAGCAACCTGACATGCAATCCATCCATCGGAACCTTATCACGGAGTCAGTGAGCCGGAAGCTGCAGAAGAGCTCTCTGCCCGGACTCCCCACGACAAAGCCTGTGGGGGGTGGGGGGCTCACGGAGATTGAAAAGGAAGGCACAGTCTTTGCCGGGGGCCTCATGGGGACCCCCAAGAAGAAGAGAAGTAAGCCCGGGACTGGGGGTACAGGCCTGGGATCCCGGATGCTCCGGAGACTGTAGCACAGGGAATCAAAAGATCAAGGTCTCTCTGGGCTAGAGTGAATGCGAGGCCAACCTGGGAACTTAGTGTGACCCTGTCTCAGAGACTGAAAATGGAAACTGGACAGGAACTGGGTGAGGAAAGGTTGCTTGCCATGTGGTAAAGCCTACATTACACCCCAGGTATGGGAGAATGAGACAAAAAGCAGGGAGAGAGGGAGGGAGAGAGGGAGGGAGGGAGGGAGGGAGGGGGCCTCGATTTGAGCAGAGCTGAGGCCAGGCAGTTCACTCCAGGACCTTGCCCACCTGTTCACCGTCTTGTTTCATGGCGTGGTCACACAAGGGTCTGGTAAGAATGTGCTCTGGGAAAGAAGAGCAGGCGTGTCCGACCTCCCCTTGCCTCTCCCGTAGCCATGGCCACCCTTAAAACGCACAGGCAAAGCTCTACCGGCATTCCTCCCGTCTCCCCAAAGCGGGAAGCAAAGGGGGCCCTTCATCTGTGTCTGCCTCTAAGGCCACGTCTCATTTTGCTTAAAACCACTGCAGCTCGAGACCTGCATGCATGCAGACACCCCCATGTGCCGAACACCCTGAGCGCGGTCCTGGCAGTGGCTGCTTTAGGAGTCCCCGGGGTTGTAATAACGGCAATGATCAGAGGTTTTGGGCTGGAGTCAGCTGTGAACTCAAGAGTCACAATGTTCCAAGGCTGCTGCTTCTCAGGAGGACCTTAGAGAAGCCTGCGTGAAAAGTCAAATCGCACCAGACACCAACTGAGGACAGCTATTGCTGTGTATACACCACACAGCAACAAACCTGACTTGAAAAGCAAATGCACAGGGTCCCCCTTTCTGGTGCCAACTGCACACATCTATACTCATAATGGCACAGACATGCTAAGAAAGAAACGGACAGTGTCTTGCTTCAAGAATGTGTCACTTGATTTTTTTTTTTTTTTTAATTGAGAAGAAAAAGCTCCTTCCTTTTCGGACACAAAAAGTGAGTTCAAAGAGCAAAGCAAGGCAAGAGCTGACCTCTGGGTCCTTCCCCGGGAAGGTGCCTGACCAAAAATCCACTGAACACTGGCCAAGAATGGGCACCACAGCTGGGCAGTGAGCCACGCCCAGAGGGCAGCCCATCCCCACCCCCCTTTACACCACAGGACACACAGGCCAAGGGCCAATGATCCCCAGGCACGAAACCAAATGAACAAAGAGGTTACACAACCCCGTAATCACATGAGAGCCGAGACGGGACCTGACATCATAAGCCCACCAGCGTCTCCCCAGCCTTTTTAGTGTGAGCTCACAGGGTAAATAAACAACCATGATTAATCAGATTATAAATATATAACAATAAACAGCATAGGCATAATAATAAACTTCACAGAACCATACTTGAGTCCATGAAGTAAGCATTCTGCCAACATCCAAAAGGGTAAGAGAATCAGGGGGACCTATGAACTCTTTCCTACTTTCTGGAACCCACTGTGTGTCCCCCAAGATTAACACACCTGTGGCCATGGCCCTGCAAGGTCAGCTTGGTGGAACCGAAACATGAACGAATGCTAGAATGGTTGTGGATTGGGACAAGGTCCAAAGACAGGCCGGCAAAATAAAAATGAGGACGAGAGAAGAAACAAGGACACTGGCTGCTGATCTGGGTAGAATCAAGACTTCCTCTTTGTCTCAGATCTGAGTCAGAAGTCTTCCCGAGTCCTGGAAGCCACGACACACATCTAATTTAAAGACTTGCTGAAGTCCTATGAACTTTCTAGAATTTCCCAAAAGCCCAAACATCATAGCAAACATCAAGAGGGTGGAAGTGGAGGGTGCACTATTGATAACTTCTTGAGTCCAGATTTTACTAATGATAGCCAGTGATTATACACATCCAAATCACGGGTGCGAGACCCAGGGACTGACTGATGTGAGGGAACTCATTCACCACGGCCCCAGAGGTGGGTCGTCCATCTTGTCTTAGGGGTGGAGATACCAATGCCACAAAGCCAGGCGACGGCAGAGCCGCGACTCCAAACCCCACACGCTAACTATACACAACATGCTTTAGGTGAGAGGCTTTTACACGACGCGCTTTGCTTGTCTCTGAGAAGGGAGCCTCCCACAGCTGTCAGGTTTGAAAACAGAACCTAGAAGGGCAGCAACTGGGAAGGAGGAAAAGGGAGACCCCGGTCATTTCAGCAAAGGAGAAATGCCCTCGCTGAACACACAGGGGGACTCAGCCATCGACGGTGACACCCAGGAGCTCACGCCAGGCACGAGGAACTGCTGCCAGAAGCAGGTTGAGTCACCCACCAGCTCCTACCAGTTGCCACACTGTCCCTTGGAAGACCTGAACTTTGGAAGACAACCACAGACAGCAGGACCTTGACGCTACCTGGCTCCGTGAGAGGAAGGGAACACGCAGGGCGCACAGTGAAGCTGTGGGGCAAACCCGTGCACAGGCGGTGGTTGCTGTGGGTGGGGCAGACTACCTGCTGAGGACGGGAACAACTGCCCGATGGGTGTGCCGTTTCCTTTGGAATGCTACGTGTAGATGCCCAAACCCTTCCAGAATGCATCTATCAAGTACATGCAGCTTTTGCATAGCAATTATAGCTTAAGAAAGGCGGCGGCGGTGGCGGTGGTAAAAGCTATACTACACTGTGAGGGTCCTTACTGCAGCTGAATTATACCGAACAAAGCGGTTAAAATGGTCGATTTGATATTATATGCATTTTGCCACAGCTACAAAGGAAGCTCTCTTTAAAGAGCCTCCGACCTGATTCAATCAAGCATCAGGCGCACACGTTGGAGGCAGGGCTCAGGCTCTGTGACCACTGGGCTCAGAACTGGACGTTCCCCTAAGACCCTCAAGTTTATACAGTTATGTTTGGAGAGAGGGTGGGGCAGGCGGGAGGGAAGTTAGGAGGGCGCCAGCAGCCAGCTGCTGGCCAGGAGCTAGAGCCACCTCCTGGGCTCAGGCAGCCCGCACCCTGCAGCCCCTGGCCTCGGCCCACCTGGCAGGCACCATGGTTACTTTCATGAGGCTCGGAGCCCAGTGTCCTTGGTCCGCATTAGAGAGTCAACAACCATTTATCTGGACCGGGCGAACAGGGCGGCGGCGGCAGTAGCAGAACTGACAATGTTTAATGACTGGGGTGTAGGGGGGTAAGGGGGTGGCGACACTTTGTAGGTTAGAGGAAGGCTGGAAGGAAAGGAACCAGAGAGGGAGCTGAGAAATTCTGTGTGGGGGTGGGGGTGGGGCTGGGGAGAGAGATAAAAGGGGCTGTAAAGCAATTTTGACAGGTTAACAGACAGGTAATATTCCAGCAGTGTTTACTTAACCAGGCTAGCGCTTCACGCAGCGCAGAGGAAGCTGAGGCACGAGAGCCCGGGCCTCCGAAGCCTGCAGGCAAACAAAGATCCAGTCAGAGAAAACCAAATACAGCCAGGCCCATGCTGGCAGCCCTGTGGCCTCTCCTCCGGCTCGGAAGCCACCCGGAGATGCTTCCGGGACACCCATCTGGGAGAGAGCTTCCAGCCTGGTTCTTCCAGGTACCGCCGCCACGTGGAACACAGCCTGGCCTCTCACTGCCTTGCCGGACCAGCAGGGCCCTTCCCGCCTCAATGCAAACCTCCTCAGCGACTCATCTTAGAAAACCGGATTTTGAGCCAGGTTTCCTGGCCCGGGCCTGTAATCTCAACAGTGGTAGACTGAGGTGGGAGGGCAATATATTCAAAGGAGTTTGACCTGTATAGTGAGACCCTGTTATCTAAAAACAAAACTCAGAGTAACAAAATAGCTAGCTAGCCATGGAGACATGGCCCCACCAGTGTCCCAAGGCTCAGAATAGTTACCCAACAATGAAATGCATGTCAGCTCTAAAACTCCAATCTACCTCACTCAGATCCAAAGCCCCGCCCCAATCTCTCCTCACCCTTAGATACTAGGTAAACTCCAAACTCTGAGCCTCCATGCCCACATCTATTGAACAACAGAATAACTCTTACCAGCCTAGTATACTGTTGATGATTATAAATTCATGTCGCGGATACAAATAATATACAACAATGAGGAGTAAAAAACATGTGGATTAAAGGGATAAATGTGGATTGACAATGGGGGGGGTTACCACATGTACTTTAGATCCCGTCTAGACGTCTCTGCCACCCAGTCAGAGGGTGATGATCTGAATACGGCAATCCAACCTGTAGACTTAATCTTTAAAATCTGTGCACATAATTTCATTGCAAGCCCTGCCTTCACAGAGTAAAGAAAAAAAATGCTTCATTTTACAGGAATCAGAAAAGGTGTTGTGCTGACTGAGGAGGCAGGGAAAAGCACCCACGACACCCCGGTTCTCTGAGGGCCTGGCAGCCTGCTCTGAGTAACTGGATATGGCTCCATGTTCATGTATTTCTCCGAGAACATAAAAGTGTTCAAAGCCATCGAACCAGCACTCGAGGGTTGCCAAGATTATGACTTCATTTCCTACAGGCTTGCCTGCCTCTGTTACAGGACACTATTTTGAGGTTGGATTATATATTTTTAGGTTATTTGGAAAAATCATTGTGGCTTTAAATAATAAAATTCTGAGTGACATCTGTCAGCCTCAATTACTCTGAGCTTGCTAAGCAGCGTTTTCTTTCTCTCTCCCTCCTCTTTTTTTTTTTTTACTTCATTTTTAAAAGTGCAATGAAGTAAGTGTTACCCAGAAAGATTTGCAAGAGTCTGCAAGGTTGTGTATTAAACACTTTATTGAAACTGGTCCCAAAGGCTTACACTAGAGACCCAGCTACAGGCCTGGGACAGTATACACAAGGGCCAAACTTGTAGGAACCAGCATTATCTGTGAAGAACCACAGGGCCATCTGGTCAACCTCTTCATTGTGCCCTCAGGGAAGTAGAGACCCATGGTCTCACATTCATAGTTGGCCACAAGGAAACCAGGACATAATATAGGTTTTCCAGTAGGCTCTGTTCAGCAGAACTCTCCAAATTATCCCGGGGGCTCATCATTTCTTCCTGTTCCATCGACGAGGCTCCCAATGGCTCTACCAGCCAGCAATCTCACAGATGCCTTCACTCATCCTCATGAACCTCTCCCCTTTCTACTTTTTTATTTTAAAGATTCAATCATTATCCTTACTTTGAAAAGTGTGTCTTGGTTTTTCGTCATGTGAGTCTTACCTAAAAGGGCTGTGGTGGTTTGGAAGGCCTGCCAGCAATATAATGGGGAATGTCTGAAAGCAGACACCATCCCCTTGAGAGGTCATGGCCCCTGTACTCAACATCTCTCCAAAGCCCATTCCACCACCCATCCACCATCACTAATAAGCCTTAAGCATTTGGAATTGTTGGAATTCCCTGTACCAGAGGAAAATATGTATATATGGGAAAGTTGCATCCAAGAGCTTAAAATGAATACCTGTGTGTGCAAAAAACACACCTGACACAGACAAATACGAATGATGAGTTCTTAAGAGTCAAACATTGGCTGAAGTCAGGACTTAGAGATTAAAACTTAGTGCTCTTGCAGAGGACAGAATTCATTCCCAACACCTTTGTCAGGAGACTCAAAGTTACTTACTTATAACAACTACTTCAGGGAATCTGGTACCTCAATCCTACATGGGCACACGCACTCAAATGCACACATAGACATGCACATAATGAGAAATAAATCTTCAGAAACATTGGAAGAGTTAAATATAACCTTTCTTGGTAATCAAGGAAAATAAAGCTAGATATTAGACATGAAACCTGAACCCAAAAGCTTATATACAAGAGGCCTAGCTACAGGGCTAAGGTGTTACACTCAAAAGTTCAACAGGGTAGGAAGCAGGGAAACCCGTGAAGAATCACAGGGGCATCTGGTCAACCTTCCCACTGTACCACCAGGAGCTTCCTCTGATGTAACTATCTGATGACAAGATTCTGTTTACAATAGAAGGTATCATCAGCATGCATACAATGTTGGAAATTTTGTTTACCCCTTGATGTGTGTCATAGTTTTATACTTCAATGGCCAGAACAGAAAGAAGAGTCACAAGAATTAGCTGAAGATACAAATGAACACCTAAGGGAAGTCAGTTCAAAGAAACCATGGGATGAGTAAGTCTGTATAACACAAGTGGTATGGATTAGAAACAAATCCAGGGACTTGAGTTGGGGCTCCCATCTAGAATGTTCCAGTCTCTGAACTACCCCTTCGAGGTAAAGAGCTCTGAGACATAGCAGGATGAGAGTAGTATTGTATACCACATGTTACCAAAGAGCAAAGAAAAGGAGCAAGTCAATGAGACGCCTGTCCAGGGGCTCCAGATGAAGAGTGCTATCGTAAGAGGTCTTTCACTTCTTTAGGAAGGTTTATTACTACACACTTTACAATTGTTTTTAGCTATATTAATGAGGTTTTTATATTTATTTTGCACCCTGCATATTTACTGTGTTTATTATATCTAAGAATTTCTAGTAGCTCCCATCCAGTCTTTTAAGTAAAGGTTCAGTTTATTCCTCCCCCTTTTGATGTTTTTATTCTCTTAGAATGGTATTTAAGAGTCTTAATATCATTCCAAAGTTACATCTTACCCATCACATCCAATGTTTTCAGAGTCTACTAACTCTGGAGGTGACGAACAGATCTTATATGCCCTTGTCCTTGCCAACAACTGGATGTCTGAAACTATGTCACCATGTGGCCGTTGTGTCCAGGCTAAGCAAGTCTAGCATTTCCAGAAATGTAGGAAGGTGGCCGGCCAAAAGGCAGAAACATTAGGCCACACCTCAAAGCTCTCTGTGTGGTGAACAGTGGAAATGAGCAACCTGACAGACAGCCTTCGCTGAATCCTCGTTCCCTTTGGCAAACTTCTGGTCCCCATCTGAATACCAAACCTCCACCTGGAAGTTCCCAGGCAGGACGGCTGGTGCTGTGTCAGGATAGGTGACGCTGGGTGCCTGCAAAATGAAGACTGCTTCAGGTGCTAATGGATCTGCTCTAAAAGCGGACTAAGTGGTAGTCCATTCCACAGAGGATCATTTTGCCTTACAATGGAAAAAAAAAAATCTGCCACCTGCTACAACATGGATGACTCTTGAAGATGTTAGCTAAATGTGGTAAGATCGTCACAAAGGAACAATTATAATAGGATCCTGCTCACAGGAAGTCAGTCCCTAACCAACTCTGAGACAAAAGTAGAGTAGTAGCTGACAGAGTCTTGATGGGGAGAGGAGTCTAAAAAGTTGGGCTTTAATCGGTAGAATTTTAATTTTATAAGATAAAAACCCATCTTATGGATAGGCGGTGTGATGAAATCATATGACTGTATTGAACAGAATGCTGAAATGACACTGTACTGTACACTTAAAAAAGTTAAAATGACAAGTTCTATGTTGTATATATTTTACCACCACTATGCTCAAACAAGTGTTTGCATGTGTGTATCCATATCTATGTGTGTGTGTGTGTGTGTGTGTGTGCAGCTGAACACATGCACATGTATAGGACAAAGGACAATCTCAGGTGTGCTACTCCTCAGATGGCATCTACCTTGTTTTTTTAATAACAGGGTCTAGCCTAGGCTAACTAGCCAGAGATCCTCCAGAATCTGCCTGCCTCAACCTCCCCAGCACAGGGATTGGAAGGGCATGCCCACTTGACTTTTGTTTAATATATAAGAATTATATATTGGTTATAAATAAGGTTATAAGGATTAAACTCAAGTCCTTGTACTTGCAAGACAAGCACTTAACTGACTGGGCCATGTCTCTAATGTGTCCCATCTTAAACTACCTTCTCCACAACCCAAAAAGCACCAGGAAGGAGACTTCTTTACCAGACAGCATTTCAAAATGGAGGCCGCATAAGCCCAGAGGTTGACACAAAGGTTCTAAGTATTCCAGGGAGACTCCACCACATTCTGTGGCCTTTTCTTTGACAGTAAGTTCAATTATCTCATTCACCTGAGCAGTAGCAGGGAAGCAAGAACCTAAAAGAGCCATATTTGATACCCCAAACCCACAGGCAGACACTCCAGGAAGGAGGGAAGGAGAGAAAACACACACACACACACACACACACACACACACACACCAAGAAAGAAATCCTAACAGCAACGGAAGAGCAAGACTCCCATGCCAGGGCCACCAGCAGAGAGAATTCTAGCATCGGTCCTAGCTTCTAAGGCAGGATGGAGGTGGATTTCTGGGCATCCTCTCTCCCGCTGGGCAGGCAAGCAAGAAAACACACATCTCAGCCCTTTTCAGAATAAGAAAATGTATTTCATAGGATGGAAGGGCAGCAGGCCTTAAAACACGGGCTGTGAAAGAGCTCCAAGGTTGGCTTTGTCCTTAGAGGAAATAAAATTTCTGGTCTGTCAGATAAGTAGAAAAGAAAGCCTTTAGCTAATGTGGCCAGATAAAAACCAACAAATGTGTAAAGTATCAGAGCAATTTCAGCACTTGACTGGTCTTAGGATCCACCTAGATGCATTTTAACCTAAGCCAAACCTTAGAAATGCCTCTGCAAGAAGGTATTTCCTCTCGGTTTGCTACCTGGGCTTGTCTGTGAACCACAGAGCTGTGAGACTCGCCCTGCCGCCCTGCATCGCTGAGACACTAGACAGTGGCTTCCTCGGGAGGAGCCAGAGAGAAATGTTGACTGGGAGGTAAGAAGACAGCCGCCTTTCACAGTCCTGGAAATACTCGCGTCTGTCTTGGCTTTGATGGCTGCTATGTGGAGAAATACAAATAAGACACTGGGGCACGTTTCCCATGATTTGTTCTTCTAGTAACGGGCATACATGGTTTTAAATCAGTACAGGTTTATTTTATGCCCAATTAGTATGGCGTATTTGTTGACAAGGGTCTCAGTCAACAGATCACTTACTCAGCCCCAAGCCCCCTCCACCAGGACACACCTGAAGAAAAGTCATGGCTATACCATCTGAGATGAGCCTGGAGGTTACAGGCTTGGAATCCCAGGAGGCTGAGACCAGAGATGCAAGTTCAAGACCTGACTGGGCCACAGAAGGGTTCCAGGCTGCCATGAACAATTTAACAAAAGCTCATTGAAAAACAGAACGAAGTAAAAGAGGTCTGGGGGGGGGATCAGCCCAGCATGTAGAGGGCCCTAGATTCAATCCCCAGCACCAGAAAAGAGGAGCGAAAGGGAGGGAAGAGAAGGGGAGGGGAGGAGAGGAAACTGGTTAGGAAAGAAGGGGAAAGGAAAGGAAAAGGAGGGGAGAAGAAGGGAGGGGAGGAGAAGGGAGGGGAGGAGAAGGGAGGGGAGGAGAAGGGAGGGGAGGGAGGGGAGAAGAAGGAAAGGGAGGGAGAGGAGGAGAGGGGAGGGGAGGAGAAGGGAGGGGAGGAGAAGGGAGGGGAGGAGAAGGGAGGGGAGGGAGGGGAGAAGAAGGAAAGGGAGGGAGAGGAGGAGAGGGGAGGGGAGGAGAAGGGAGGGGAGGAGAAGGGAGGGGAGGAAGGGGAGGAGAGGGGAGGGGAGGGAGGGGAGGAGAAGGGAGGGGAGGAGAAGGGAAGGGAAGGGAGAAGAGGAAGGGGAAGGAGGGGAAGGAAGAAGAGGGAGGGGAGGGAGGGGAAGGGAGAAGAGGGAGGGGAGGAGGGGGGAGGGGAGAGAGGGGGAAGGGAGAAGAGG
This sequence comes from Apodemus agrarius, assembly GCA_964023405.1. Classification (NCBI taxonomy): domain Eukaryota; kingdom Metazoa; phylum Chordata; class Mammalia; order Rodentia; family Muridae; genus Apodemus; species Apodemus agrarius. The sequence continues at coordinate 100,043,938 of OZ030015.1, forward strand.
AAGGGGAAGGAGGAGAAGGGAGAAGAGGGAGGGGAGGGAGGGGAAAGGAGAAGAGGGAGGGGAGAGAGGGAGGGGAAGAGAAGGGAGAAGAGGGAAGGGAGGGGAGGGAAGAAAGACAGTCCATTTCTCAGCTGGATGAATTTTGCAAGACAGAGCTGGAACACGCAGACAGTGTACCTGCAATTTCACTGTAAACCGTGCTGCAGGCTGTCCCAGGAAAACTCAAGCCCCCCCCCATAAGGTAGGAAAGAGTCTCACCATGGCAGAATGCCGCTTCTGCCAGCTCTTGCCCAAGTGACCCAACATGTGATACTCTTGAAATGACCATCATAGCACGACTAGCTCTTACACACTGTGATTTCCAGAACACCATGGGGTACTAGGTATCCTACTCCAAATACACTTGTGTGTGTGTGTGTGTGTGTGTGTGTATGTGTGTGTGTATGAGAGAGAGAGACAGACAGAGTGGATGTGTGTGTAAATGTGTAAGTATGTGAGTGTGTGTATGTGTGTATGTGTGAGTGCGTATGTGTATGTGAGCATGTATATGTGTGTATGAGTGTATGTATATGTGTATGTGAGTGTGTATGAATGTGTAAGTATGTGTGTGTGAATGTATATGTGACTGTGTAAGTATATGAATGTGTGTGAGTGTATATGTTTGTGCATGTGTGTATATGTATGTATGAGTATATATATGTGTATGTTTCTATGAGATTGTGTATGTGTATGTAAGTGTGTGGGTATGTGTGTGAATGTGTAAGTATGAGTGTGTGTATTGACTGTGTATGTTTGAGCGTGTATGTGTGTATGAGTGTTATGAATGTGTAAGTATGTGAGTGTGTGAGTGTGTATGTTTGAGTGTGTATGTGTGAGTGTGTATATGTGTATATGAGTGTGTATATGTATGTGTATGTGTGTATGAATGTGTAAGTATGTATGTGTGAATGTGTAAGTATGTGAGTGTGTGTACGTGAGTACGTATGTTTGAGTGTGTATGTGTGTGTATGAGAGTGTGTATGAATGTGTAAGTATGTGTGTGTATGTGTGTGAGTGTATATGTATTTGAGTGTGTATGTGTGTGAGTGTGTATGTATGTGTGATAGTATGTATGTGAATGTGTATATGTGTGTGAGTTGGGGGGGGTAGAAGCCAGGCGTGAACATCCAGTGCCACCCGCCTTATCTCACTGAACCAGGAGGAGCTCACTGGCAGACTACATTTCTGCCCAGTGAGCCCCCAGGACCTGCCTGTCACCCCTCCACCTCCAAGTGTGTGGAGTTTCAGATGTAAGTCCCGCTCCTTGGTTGTACCTGGGTTCTAGGGATCTGAACTCGGGTCTTCAGGGTTGCTCAGCAAGCCCTATACCCCTGAGCCATCATCTCCCAGCCCTACAGAGTCTTCTTATAGGAGTATCAATCCCCTTCAGGAAGGTCCCACTCGTGGCCCAGTCAGCTCCCTCTTCATATCATCAAACTGGACCACAGCACTGGCCATCCCTTTCAAAACGACAAAGCCAGTCACACTGGCGTGAGCCAGACAGATGACCCTCTACATACTTTTCCACAGCACCCAACCCTTCCTGCCCGAGGCAGCTGTGTGAGGATCTCCTCCACTGTCTGCCCCTTCCCTCTAGTCCCTATGGGTCTAGCTACTCTGGCTTCTGAGACACCTGACTCTTATTTACCTAGTCACCGTCCTTGTGTGGTCACTCTGCCTTGGGTCACTATGAACCTGTGTCCAATACAGATCCCCAGGCCTGGCTCCCCATTGGCTGGGTCGCCCTGGGGTGAGGCGTAGAGTTGGCACATGAGTAAGCAGACAGCTGAGAGCCAGCCTTGCAGCCAGGAGACCAGGGGCTGCTGGCTTGGGACCCACTAGACGGAGTGACTCCAGGTGTGACAGGTGCTCTTAACACACACTTAAGTTGTAAGCTGGGCTGTGGCCTCCTCATTCCCTTCTCTCTACTCTAGCCCCACGAAGAACATCAGGTTCAACCCGCTACAGGGAGTGTCCCGGACACTTCTAGAATGTTCTCCTTGTGTGTCACTGACCTTCCTAACATTCAGGCCACCACCAAGAGCTCAAAGCCAGGCAGTCATCTTATACTTCTTCAGCCTAGAGACTTTCTTCTGCTCCTCCCTGTGCACGCCCCCAAGTTGCAGCCAAGTCTTTCTCTGTTCTCTGCGGCTGGCATTTTCCCAGACAGCTCAGAGAGAAAGAGTCTTCTCAGCCAATGGCCCCCCACGAGTCCCTCAGGATGCCTGCTCTCTCAGAAGCCACAACCAGGCCCTCTCCATGAGGGCCCATCTCCTTATAGTTTCTCCGTGTTCTCCCCTAATCTACAACTCCCCCAAGTCATCCTCCTGCCTTAAAAACTTGGATGAGCCCATACCAGTCACCCCAACAACCAATGACCCCCCCCATAGTTGCCCAGCTTCTCCGGGACCACACAGACTCGGGCTGCTTTCTGTCTCATGTTGTGGTACCCATGTGATCATAAAGACCGCATTAGCTGGTTACTACGCCCTGGTACACACCGAGTACCAGCCAGTGCCAGGCATTTTAGCATTAACTCCTCTGATGCCCACAACTGGATGGGCTGTAGGTCAAATTCCCATCTCACTGAGGAAGAAACCAGGACACTGAGCTTAAATAATTTGCCGAAGAGCGCGGAATTACTGACTAGATGGTAAACACCTTGAGGACCAAGTATGCATATGTGTTTAGGCCTGTCTAGAATCTTCCATGACGTCATTTGGTAGGTAGGCACCTACCCAACTTGTATGAAAAATGGTGCTATGGTTTCAAGGTGGCATGTCCCTCCCAGGATGGGGCACTAAAAGCTGCTGCTGAGGGTGATAACCTGCCTCCGCTTCCAGCCTGAGCCCTTTGCTTCCCATCTGTCACCATGATGAGTGCAGCTGCAGGGTCCTGCCAGCACTGAGCGCATCCATCACAGCTGCCATGCCTTCCCAGAGATGATACACTGTATCCTCCCAACTGAGAGAGATGATACACTGTATCCTCCCAACTGAGAGCAAAACAAGCTGTTCCCGACAGGTATTTTGGTCACAGCCATGAGGAAAATAACTAATGCCAAGAGGACTAAAGACTGATGAATGTCAGCTTAGCCGTGTGTCATCCCGAGTCATCATCTGGCTCTGTTTCTATCAAGACATCCTGGAAGCCCTGCTCCCTACTTAGAATATGACTTGCCTGGAGTAGTAATTAAGGTTGTGGAATTTAGCTCAGGATTCAGGACACGGGAGACATCCACCCAGTGCTTATGTCTTCTCTACAGCTGGTCCCAAAGCTCACTCCTACACCCCACACACACATGTACATACACATGAAGACCAGCACATGCCCGTGCTCATGTATGTACACACCCAGTCTTCTTAGGTTCTCCATCATATTCCTTGGAGCACAGAGTCATGAGTCATCCTGAAAGTTAGAGCAAGGAGCGCCAGGGGAGCCCTGGAGTGAGGAGTGGTCTGTCACCAGACCTAAGGACCTGACCCCCCTCTAGGACAACCCGACACTGAAACCCAAGGAATTCGGCTGCTTCTTCCAGTCCCTTCCGGGAGCTTCTCTGTCTCCTTGCATGCCTCATTTACTGCACAAAATAGAAAGCACAACCCTTGTGTTTCAGCTTTTTATTTAGAGTCCTGCATGTATCTGCACATGCGCGCACGCAAGAGAGAGAGAGAGAGAGAGAGAGAGAGAGAGAGAAATTTAGTTCTAGGTACACAACTAAAGTCCAATTACTCACAGACCCTGAGAGAACCTATGAGCTTCCAGCTCTTCAGTTTCAAAATCACTCTAAAGAGTTTGTCACTTGAATCCATTTTCAAAGTCAGGCATGTTGGTATCAGGACCTCCGAAACCTGTGACATCACATAGATGACAGTGCGACCTGCACACCTGTTGCCAAGGCAACGGCTACCATATTCCCAGAATCCATTTGGCTCACCCCCCACCTTTACCTGTGACATCACCATCCATATACAAGGAAAGGCTCCTCCCTTCCCCCCTTCTCTTTCTGCCCCCATCTTGCCCTTTCCTCTCTCAGTAAACCTCACGTGGTACTGTTCGGTCTGGTGCGGTCTTTCTGAAGCTGCCCGGCGGTCCCAACAAGGCACAACAGTGCACAGTACAAACCCCGAGTGTTCACACCCTTTGCTCTCGGCTAACCTACCAATTTGGAAAACAGGGGAACTGCGAGCATATGTAATCTCTAAGTCTGGTGCCATCCGCCGGTACCGCCACCCAACTGGCTGAGCCTGGTAGTGCAGGTCTATCATCCCAGACACCTGAGAAGCTGAGGCAGGAGGATCATAAATTAAAGGGTTGACTGGAATTGACAACTGAACAAGACCTTCTCTCAAATGTAAAATAAACAAATGATTAATAATAATAATAATAATAATAATAATAATTACAACAACAGCAACAGTAACAGTGCTCTTGCAGAGGACCTGAGTTCAGTTCCCAGGACCCATATGCTGGTTCACAAAAAATCTTTTACACCAGTTCCAGGGAATCCAACGCCCTCTTCTGGCAATTGTATGCACATGGAGCACAGCGATACATTCAAGCAAAACATCCACATACATCATTTTTCTATTTAATAAAACTCTAGTTTCCCAAAGTAGTCTGTCTCTGGAAGTGTGAAAACCACCCCGTCCCTAGACTCTCCGTGTTTTTAGCAAAAGGATTCTGTCTACACAACTTACAGATCAGTTCACTACTAAGAGGGTCTTGTGACGTGTTCACATAAGCCCCGGGGGAGGATTATGGGGACAGAGAATAGTTCCCTGGTTGCCAAGAACTAAGAGGCCAGGAAAAGGCAGGTCAGATCGTCTCTGAGCTTTACAATATTTCCTCCTGAAGAGCCAGAAGAGATCGCACAGGGAAAAACTAAAAGGAACAGCATAGTTGTTACAACGCTTCGAGCCACTATCTCTCCGCCCATTTGTTTCTCTTCTACAGTTATCTCCAGGACATGGGCTCCCGGCCCCTCCCTTCTTTGTCACTCCCAGCTCTGTCTTCAGAAAAGAACCCCAAGTCCTCTCACCCCCCCCCCATCCCTGAGTGCAGGGACATCTGGGGCTCATGATAGAAGAACAAAATCTGCAATAATGTTGCCTCTGTGGCCCAGGAATTTTCCAAAGGTGGGAAAATGCTGGCCAAGCACAGAAGCCAGCGGGAGGAACCAGAGCGCGTCCTGTGGATGCCAGGGCTCAAGCCTAGACCCACAAGTCCAGAAAGAAAAGGCGGTCTGAGAGGGAGTGTTCTCTGACCACTTTCCTAAGGAATAGCTAGGCAAACGTGGAGATTCACAGGTAACGCTGCCATCTCAGGGTGAAACAGAATGAGAAATTCCCGGGAATTTAAACCAAAAAACAATAAAGAAGCAGCCAAGAAATGTCTAAGTTGCTAAGGCATGTTCAGACTAACGCCACACTTCCAAGGTACGTCAAAACTCACTTCAGTGTAGCGCACTAGGGGTGTTTCAACCTTAAAAGCGGACTTGGGGTAAATAGTTTTATGCTTCCAAGGGCTATTGACCCCAGTTCAGTCTGTGGAAGAACAGAGAAGGAATAAAAAAATCAATTTTTAAAATAACTGTTCTAAGCCGGGCGTGATGGCGCACGCCTGTAATCCCAGCACTTGGGAGGCAGAGGCGGGCGGATTTCTGAGTTCGAGGCCAGCCTGGTCTACAGAGTGAGTTCCAGGACTACACAGAGAAACCCTGTCTCGAAAAACCAAAAACAAACAAACAAACAAACAAAAAAACTGTTCTAACAACAACGCGCACTGGCTCTCCGTGATACGGCTGCGTGTTCAAAGCTCAAAGCCAAGCTTCAAACAGCGCAAACTGATCTACAAGCCATCCTTGAAATGAGATATGAATAGAGCTGTGTTCCAAACAACAGCCCTGATTCACAAGGATGGCAGTGGCGCCAACCTAAAGTTCTTATTTCATCATGGCAAAGGCTACAAGAATAATACAGGTAAACCCTGACGAGACGCAAGAGGGATGCGGTGGGGTTGGTGAGCAGAAAGACGGGATTGCTAATGGTCTGACCCCGCGCTTCCTGGTTCTCAGGACCCCACTTCCTGGTTCGGTACACTGTGAGCGTGCCAGCTTGTAAAACTCCGCCCCATTTTACAGGTTGAGGCCATGTAAACAAGTCATGTGATCTAAGGCACTGGGCTGAATGGGGGGCAGTCACAGGTAGCAAAAGGCCACACCCTAAAGTCACATCAAAACCTTATGGCTTTCTGGTTCCAGGGTCCCCAGGGCCTCCAGCTAAGCTTTCAATGGAGTTCCCTCTAACTCCCCACCCCCATAGCCCTTGGCCTTCAGTGAGCTGGGCGTTTTAAGACATTCTTCCGCCATTAGAGAGGACTTAAGGAACCACTGGGTGGCTACTAACCAGCAAGGTCTCACAGCCCTTTCTTTCTTTCTTCTCATAGAGAGACAGGTATCTGAAGAACTCTCTGCCCAGGAAGGCAAAACCACAGGCTAGGGGCTTCCAAACGCCCCGCCCCCAAAAGGACACCAGTTCAGATGACTGATACCATAGACCACAAGCCCTCCGGAGCCCGCTGTGGAATTTGATGTTGGATTCCTAGAAGTGCATTACAGGACACACACTGTGCTCACCAAAAAGGCACACTGTCGTGGCAAGGGGTGGGGGAGGAAGACCAAGAAGTCCAGGGGAAGTTTTGTTTAGAGTATGGTTAGTACCGAGCACCTCAACCCTGCCTGCCAGATGTTTCTGTATCTCAGAAAGAAGGCAGGCTGCAAGCTGCGGTAAATCCCCAAGGGGCTCAAGTCCTAAACCCAGGAAGTTTGCTATGCAGGCTCCATCCATCCCTAAGAAGAAAGGGTCTCCGGCTGTAACTCCAACTGGCTAAAGACAGCCCACCTGAAAATCACAGGCTAGGCAGAGGGCAGGCAATGTGCAAGTGGGGAGGAGCTAGTTTGTCAGACCCAGAGAGGTGCAGACAAGCGTGCTGGCTACCGTCGTATATCACGTGGGCTCCTTCCTGCTTAGATATGTTCCCGGGAGGTCAAATGTGTCAGAGATTGTGAACCGCAGCACCCTATGGGGCTGTTTGCTTCTAAACAGATCAAACATTCAAACATTCGGTGGACAGAGAGCATCCCCGCGCTCCCACGTGGCCCCAGACCACGATGGTACTTTGGGAAATATGGTGCACACGTTCCACAGGAATAATCTGTCTGTGGCGGGGAGCTGAGCTGGACACTCCCAGGGACCGCTGTGTAGCCCCCAGGGCTCAGCGGTGGGCACTCTGTGTCACGCCAGAAGGTCTTTGGCAACTGAGGGCTCCCTGAGAAAGAAAAAGAGCAACTCGGTTGTTCAGTGGAGACACCCCTGTGTGTCAGCCTCACGCTTGGGTGTGAGATTTTACACGGTTAGATCTACAACGCCACACGCTGTGCATCAAAAAAGAACATTCACCAGCTCAGGGAGCCGGCAGACCACAGCCGGGCCATCACCGCTGCCGCTACCAGTAAGCTGACTAACCTGGGCCGAAGAGCTATCCTTCTCTTGCTGAACTACTTTATCTAAAAAAGCACACCGGATCCTGCCTTCCACAGGTACCGAGGAGCCTGTGTAGACCACCACCTGGGCATCGTTTGTGGCCGGTAGGTGGAAATTACTACATCTGGCCCCTTTATCTGTGGATTTGAATTCCAAGGTTTCTGTCAATCAATAGCATCCCCCTGGCTGCACGAGCCTCTTCCTGATTGATTATACATTAGCAGAAAACTAATGTCACATCACCACACACTCACACCTTCTGCCTCATTGTACCTCACCACACCTCATCAATAAACGTGGGCGCCAAGCCGTCAATAGAAGACGGGGCGCTACAGATCAATAAGACCTTTGGAGAGAGATTACACCCACATAACTTCTGCTATTCCACAGACAGCAAGCTTTATCAGAGGTGCGTGTGTCCTGGAAGGATGCTGGACAAATATCATTCAGTACTGTCCACAGTTCCAAGTGTCCACGGAGGTCTTGAATTGTATCCTGGTAGATGGGAGGGACATCTATATGGACAGTCATTTATAGCATCCCAACCTAAAGTCCCCTGAGGACAGTCTCCCACAACTCTTCACAGAGAGCTGTTCTCACCACAGACTGGCCCCAAACGCATTTATTAAGAATGCCAGCCCCACCCATAGTCAGGTTGTTCCCAGGAGGGCACACCCAAGGATGTACCGAGGTCTCATGGCTAGGCACATGGGAAGTGCTTCCCAGACAGACAGAAGACATGCTGGCATCCTCTGGGGAACGATTGCGCCTAAAAATAGCTGTAGAGTTAGTTATCTGCATTGCTGAGCTAACAGGGGCAGGGGGTGGTTCTCTTGGTACAAAAAGATGGAGACCAGTCCCAGTGGAGATTCAGGGATCAATTGCCTAGCTAAGCCCTGGCTCCCAATGCTTCCTCTCTCCATGGAGACAGACTCTTTTATAACATGTGCGTATGCCATTAAGAACAGACCATAGGCCTGGAGGGATGGCCTAGCCATTAGAGGTTAGGCTCACAATCAAAAAATATAAAACAGAACCACACTCTCCTGTGCTTTGTCAGACAGAGCAAAAAGAGACACACCTCAGTGAGCAAATCCTGTGAGAGTGACAGCCAGTGGAGAGACTCAGACAGCTGTGGTTGACAGCAGTCTACCAAAAGTCCCTCCCCATGGACACCTGACCCAGAAGTGATGACCAAGCCTCCAAAGCAGGTCCCACGGGGCAGCATGGCTGCTTCCTCTCACGCCTGCCCATAGCCATCGATACTGTCTTCACTCTCCCAAGTGGAAGGGGGTGAGTCACTCCTGCTCCCCTGATGGATGGCACTTCAACTGAAGCTCATTCACACCCAAGTGTCACCTCAGGCAATGTCCTGCGAAGCCTCTCCAATGAAAGGGCTTTTTCTTCCTGAAAGGCATCTGGGGAGCCTCAGCAGACCAGCGCTGTCAGGCGGGATGCCCCAGAAGCTACCCCAGACTCGCATCTGCCCTGGCCTGACCTAGTGGCTGCCTCTTCTCCTTTCACAGCTCCACCAGCCTAGAAAGGCTCTCTACCCTCTGCCTGGCCCATCTAATGCCTAGGTCACATCTCCTGGCTTCCAATTCTCAGAATAAGGCTTCTACACACACACACACACACACACACACACACACACACACACACACTCACTCAGAGACAGACAGAGACATGGAGAGATACAGACAATTTCACACACACACACACACACACACACACACCCCACCCATAAAACATACACATCTCCTGGCTTCCAATTCTCAGAATAAGGCTTCTACACACACACACACACACACACACTCACTCAGAGACAGACAGAGACATGGAGAGATACAGACAATTTCACACACACACACACACACACACACACCCCACCCATAAAACATACACATCTCCTGGCTTCCAATTCTCAGAATAAGGCTTCTACACACACACACACACACACACACACACACACACACTCAGAGACAGACAGACAGAGACATGGAGAGATAGAGACAATCACACACATACATATATGCATACCACCCATAAAACATACACATCTCCTGGCTTCCAAGTCCCAGAATAAGGCTTCTAAACACACACACACACACACACACACACACAAACACACAAACACAAACACACTCAGAGACAGAGACACGGAGAGATACAATCACACACACACACACACATGCATACCACCCATAAAACATATCACATACCTGAAAATAATTGTCTTCACTAGCACAGGCAAGACACCATAGAACACACACACACACACACACACACACACACACACACACACGTCACCTTAGCAGGTCATATATCCAAAACTTTGAGGTTTCATTGATGAATTCCCCTGAATATCCTCTGTTCAAACCTCCAGGGTAGCTTCTTGCACAGAGTCTGAGGGGAAAGGGCCACCACCCAGGGTCCAAGGAGAAAGGCACAAGGCTCCACCTCAGACCACACGAGGTCGGGTACTGTCAGGGAAGGCAATGGAGACCCTGCAGCAGGGTCTCAGAGACCGGCTCTCGGATGTCACATCTGTTAGATTGGGCAGAGAGCTGCCGGCCAGGGCCTCAGTGCCCCACCATCCAGGTGACCTCACAGGAGCTGCTGGGGTCTTGGGAGGATTAAACAGCAAGGCCTAAGCCAAGCTCTTATCTCACAGGAAGCTTGTCAATAACTACTGGCCTTTTAAGAAACTCTTGTCCATGCGGTAGACAAAAATCAACTCAAAATGGATTACAGAACTCTAATAAAGGGAAGGGACTGCCCACCAATTTCCTGGCTCGTCACACACACACCCTGTAACTGTGATTTACTCCATCTTGAAAACCAGACAGTGAGTGTCTGTGAGTCCCTGCCGCCAGAATCAAGAGCTCTGGGGTGTGGCTGCTCAGAGCCCTGTGGACACTGCAGACATGCTGGGCTTCCCTGGGCTATCACGGGGCCCACACGCTACGGTGACGAATGGTGGTGGTATCCTTTCTGTTCCTGCCTCTCTTTCTGCGTTCTCCTTTCTCTTTCTTGAGAAGACACACAACTCTTGAGCCTCCATGAGGCACAGTCGAATGAACCACGGGACATTGCAAGAAGAAACGTATAAATTGTCTTTGGCCAGGCTACAGGATGCCCCCTGGCCCAGGGGAAGCTGGGAGTTCGCCTGCTGGGCTAGGCCAGCCAGGCTAGGTTCCTCCTCTCCCAGTGTGCTCCCCAGCTGGGGTGGGGTCACAACCTCCCTTAGCCCTGCCTCTGGACAAGGAACTCCCTGCTGGAAAGACCAGCTCAGGCCCCACACTGTGCCTGGCCCTACGGGGCCGGCAGTTCTAGGAGGAGCAGCCCGGCCCCCAGCCCCCACACACCCACCAGTCTTCTGTATTTGTTCTCGTGGGGGCAAGGGTCTGGTGCAGTGACCCCTGGGACCTGCCTCTCAGTCACTGGCCCAGGCAGCTGGGAAAGGCTCTGATCTCCACAGAGACAGAGGGCTTCTGGGAGAGGAGCCCCAAACAGAGAGAGGCCTGAACTCAGAACCCTGTGCTGTTTGCCTGAGAACAGCCCAGGGAGCTACAAAATGAAAGCGCTTCCAAACAGAAACGGATCTGCTTTCCCTGTCAGAGGCAACCCTATCACCTTCTTCCAAATGCTCCCCAAAGCACAGCTTCAGCGAGAGGAGAGCGGGGGTGACCCAAACCCCTGCCTCTGCATACGGAACCCCGAAGAAGGACTTAAAACAGCATCTACAAACCAGCTGGTGAGGAAAACCCTCAGCTCCGCAGTGAGTGGGTGGCACTGTAAACAGAATGAATGAAGTGACCTTGCGCAGTGGCGGAAGGCGCATTTGTTCAACCAGAATAAAGACCTGGGAGAGAACTCGGGCTGTTTCTAGGGCAAAATCACCAAAGTTCTTTGTTTTCCGTTGCCCTTTGCAGGGTTTTACACAGAGGCGAAGCTCATCTAGAAAAGAGTTTCCAATCTCTCCTCCCTCCTCCTCTTCTTCCCGCCCCCCTCTTTTTCCTCCTCCTCCTCCTCCTCCTCCTCCTCCTCCTCCTCCTCCTCCTCCTCCTCCTCCTCCTCCTCCTCCTCCTCCTCCATTCTGTGTTCTGTGTTTAGCCAGCTTTCTCTCCCAAGAGTTCAGACTAGCTATCATTTCTGCCCCAAAGACAGTGATCACCAGGTCAGGATGCAGATGGCTCTAAACTGTTCTTTAGCACGCCAGGGCGTCTCAGGAGCCGCTGGGGAAGCTGTGGGGACACAGCACAGGACACTGTACCAACACCCCAAACTTCCTTCGCTGCGGGAGAAACTAGCTCTGAGCTCTGCGTTTGTGCTCAAGCAGAACCGGCAGGCGTCAGGCGCTGCGCCCCGCCAGCAGCTAGGGCACAGTCGGGCGCCTCGATGACCACTGCCCCTCAGCCTGGGGCCCCCGGAGGCGAAAGCAGGCACACGGTGGAGCCACAGCGCCATCAAGTGGCCGATCTGCGAATGGTCACGAGACGCAGGAGCTGGGCTCAGGGACAAATGTCCAGGGTTCCCAGCCTCAACTGTCCCTCCAGGGCGGCCAAGCCTTCATTCCAGGACCTGGGTCAGGAGCCTACAGCCAGACCCCATCTGTCAAGACATGCGACACCCTCCAGGGCTGACCTGGAATCTGCCCTGGAGGATGTTCAGAGATGCTGTTCCAACTCTAAGAGAGGTCATAACCCAGGAGCCGCCCTCTCCTCCAGCAATGTGCTCAGAGCCTACAGGTTTCTCAGGAGCTTTGGGGCAGAGAGGACACGTCCTGAGTAGCAGGCCTATCAGCCTGCCTGCATTGAGCGGGGATGGGGCAAGACCGAGACAGCAAGGCAACCAGTCAGCGGTGAGCCCAGGCCGTGGGAAGGAACGGAGCCTCCGAGTGGGAGTTGCTGCCCACAGCCCTGACGGGCCATGGCTTTAACACTCCCTTCTGGAACTCAGCATTTAATTCCAAGTGCCTCCTGGGACAGATCTGGTCCTCGGAGTCAAATTACAAACCAAGAAGGGCTCGAAACACACACACACAAAAAGCACATACCTTGCAAACAGAGGAGTGTTCCAGACCAGAGTATATCTGAAGACCTAATTACTTAATATTATTTTCCTGCACATTCACAACTATCATAGAATTTAATATGAAAGGAAAAGTAAGAGATTGTCAATAACTATTAATCAACCAGAATAATTATTAACAATATACAGTGGGTTTTTTTTTTAAATAAAATCATTTGACACATACAAATTCTTTACTTCTGAAACTTTCTACTTAATATATTCTGATACCGTTTCCGGCAGAAAATAGAGTCGCAGACATGAGAGAGGCCAGTGTTGTGTAAAGGGGAACATGACAGTGGGGCGCTCTCTGTGCTGGTGCTAGGTCTGCACGCCCGATCTCTGTGTTAACGCTAGGTAGCGCCACTGCGCACGGGATCTTGTCCAGCCTTCACCACAACCTGAGGGGATGGGATCGTTTGTGATCTTTTTTTTTTTTTTTTAATAGGAAAGACAGAACGCAGAAATGAAGCGCCCCACCCCTGGGTGCCCATTGGAGAGGGGCAAAGCCGAGGCCTGGATTCCAGCATCTTTACAGACAGAGCTGGCTAGAAAATGCCTAGCTAGGTTTGGGCGTGAGGGGTTGTGCAGGGGAGAGGCTGGGGCCGCCTTGACTTGAGGGTGCCCTCTCTAGTCTCACTCCCATACTAGCCTTACGCCTCCCAGAAGCCCCTTCTGCATGGGCCCCTCCCTGCTCTGGCTTCCAGGCCAGTGTGCCCAGCTCGTCCTTGAAGCTGCCAGGATTCAAGGTTATTCAATGACGCCCCAACTGCCAGCTACAAAGAAGCTGTTCTCAGCCCTCCCTCCCCTGGAGGCTCACAGCTCTGATGGTCTCACTTGCAGAAACACACTTAAATGCCTGTAGAGTGTAGACGTGTGTTGGGGGGGGGCGTGTAGGCATGTGTGTGCGGAGGACAGAAGTCCACTTTGGGCATCTTCTGCTGGTCTCTGCTTTGGCTCTTGAGATAAGGGTTTCTTAGTGAGCCAGTAGTTCACGGATTTTCCTAGGCTGGCTGGTCAGTAAGGTCGTGTGTGTGTGTGTGTGTGTGTGTGTGTGCGCGCGCGCGCGCGCGAGCGCTTGTAAACAGATCTTAGAGATCTGACCGGGTCCTCCTGCATCCAGAGCCAAGTACTTTACCCACCGAGCCATCCACCAGAAACGGCTGTTCTCAGAAGCATCAGGACGCAGGGACATAACATCTCCCTGGCTCCTTCTCACTTTGTGGGCATTCTATGCTTACAAGCCAGTGCGCAACAGAGGACTCACCGCGGTGACAAAGACAAGCTAGGCTTCATCGACGCCCTCAGGAAGCGCCCTGTGAGTGTCTGCTGTCCCAACACCCTCTCTGGCTTCTCCATTCCATCGGGAGAACAAAGCTGAGGGACCGAACGACCCTACACGTGTAACACCAAGGCTTAGCAGGATGCCGGTGCGGAACAGGGCTCCCACTGGCTGAGTCCTCCTCAGTCCTGAGTTGAGTCCCTCTGTCCCAGGCTCTCAGTTACCTCACCATCTGAGCCCTGTGGATGAGATCGTCCAGGATGCACCGTCTCTAAAGCTGATCTTGCCCACGCCGCTCTTGCCTTGCTAGCTTTTGAGGGGCAGCACAGAGAGCGCCCCCAGAATTCCCCCCTCCCTGCCCTGATGGGGTGCTTGTCTGGCCCCTGGACCTCTGACCAGCCTTTCCAGTGATGCCTCCCCACATTGATCTTACCACTTTCTCCTCAAAACCCGGCTTGGTCCCACGCCACCCCCTCTCTCTGGTTTGCAGTTCAAGCCCTGCTGCAGAGGTTGCAATCCTCAGACCCTGTACCCACCTCATCTACCTTAAAAGCCACCACCCCCCATCATCCATTACACTCCACCTCCACACACAGGGCATCCGTCACCCTTCCCCTTTCCCCCTTCCCGCATGACACCATGCTGTACCCTCAGAAACCGAATCCCTAATTTTTCTGGCAGCCAACTTCAAAACCCCCAGACACATGCCGCCTCCTCCTGTAAGCCCTCCGTGATGTGCACTTTCCAATCACAGCACCATCCGAACCCTGCAGCATAACTGAATTTCCCGGCTCTCTTACAAGGTAAATCCTTTGGGAACATGGACACCCCAGGAGCCAACCCACCCACCCAGCATGCCCTTTACCAGTTGTGGTGTCACAATGTCCCTATGGGGTAACGATGGATTGCTCTGGGGGGGGAGGAGGGGGACAATACAGTGCATGGTACAAGCCAATACAGGGGAAGAGAGCGCGTGTCTCAGATGTACTTTTGAGCAGCCGGAATCAATCTTAATAAGGTATTTTATTTAGCTTGATCTATTCCGGAATCTTTTCGCTCATTCTGAGCCCATTCATTCTTGCCTCAGAGCTCTGAAACAGAGGGCAAACACCTCACAGCTCACGGTACCTAAGCCTGAAATACTCTGTGGCTGTGGCACCGGGCAGCCTATCCCAAGGAGCCTCTGGGAACACACATTGGGTCCCTTGGACTGAGCCCCGTAAGCCCCTCCCCTCTGCTAATTTCATTTCTGAGACAGGATCTCATATAGCTCAGGCTAGCTCAATCCTATGAAGCCAAGGATGGCCTTGAACTTCTGGTCCTCCTGCCTGCACGCTGGGATGGTCACTACCCTCGGTTTTATGTGGTACTGAGACTCGAACCCAGGGCCCTATGCAAGCTAGACAAACACTCTACCAATGGAGCCACGCCCCCAGCCCCGTTTCATCTCCTGTCACTAGATAGAATCAATCACAGCCTCCCGGGAACCTTGGCCCGAGGGGGCTGCTCAGCTTTGATGAACAGATAAACACTAAGCCCCTTCCTCAGTCCTTGGAGGGAGTAGGAGCCTTATCTAGAAACTAACCTAGGTATCCTGAAACCAAGGTCTCTCCTCTCTCTCTCTCTCTCTCTCTCTCTCTCTCACACACACACACACACACACACACACACACACACACCATACACACAGGCAGGCATGCACACCCATGCACAGCATGTACACACCCCCCACACATGTACACACACACACATACACACAGGCATGCATGCATACACACCCATGCATAGTATGTACACACACACCACACATGCACACACACATACACACAGGCATGCAATGCACACCCATGTATACACACCCATGCATAGTATGTACACACCATGCATGCACACACACACAGGCATGTATGTACACCCATGTATAGCATGTACACACACACCACACATGCACACACATACATACACACAGGCATGCATTCATACCCATGCATGCACACCCATGCATATACACCCATGCATAGCATGTACACACATACACACACACCATGCATGAACACATACACCCATGCATACACACCCATGCACAACATGTGTGCGCGCGCGCGCACACACACACACACACACACACACACACACCAGTATTTTACTTGGTTCAGATTAAGCAGAATACACATGTCTGGTTAACATGCTTCAGGTGGCTATAAGGTGTTGACCCAGAAGTTGTTCCTCTATGACATCATGACAGGTGCAGCCCGGGGTGCGAACTGCACTACACTGTGTCTGTGTTCCCCGAAACCCACATGAGGATTTCCTAATACCCGTGGTGACGGTAGCAGGAGGAGGTGGTCAGAGGGTGGAGTCCTCGGGAGCAGGATGGGCACCTGATAAAAGGGATCCAGAACGGGCCCGTTCCCGAGGACGTTTTCGCAGACTCTAGGCGGCGTGAGGATAAACCACGCCTAAACGGGACAGTGGGGATGCCACCTGTGAGGAAGGTAGAGTTTTTTTTTTATATTAGCAAAACATTCTTTTCAGCCACAAAGCAGGAAGCCAGAGCCCTCTGGAGAAGGCTAGGACCTAGAGGGAGTCCAGCCCTACTCTTCCGGCTGGAACTGGACAGGGGGGACCTACCTGCCCACTCAGAAGCTGCGGGACGATCTAGGTCATTGCCTAGGGACAGTGCCTTCATTCTAGAAGGGTCTTCCGTCTCTGTGCAAAGCCAAGCCTCAGTCTATGGAAGGCAGGGAACCACTGCCGGATACCCTACCCCGCATGCCCAGAACCACTGCCTGATACCCTACCCCGCATGCCCAGAACCACTGCCGGATACCTACCCCGCATGCCCAGAACCACTGCCGGATACCCTACCCCGCATGCCCAGAACCACTGCCGGATACCCTACCCCGCATGCCCAGGTCTGAGTCCCGTGTTCATTCATTCATTGCCAGTACCCAGCACATGGCTGACTCTAGAGGTGAGCTACACTCTGGGTGCAGAGAAGTGGAGGTCCCCGTCCTCCTGTTTGCCTTCCTGGAAGGATTTGGGGTGCCTGCAGAAGACCAGGGCATCTCAGAGTCCCGAGATGGCTTTTCAGTTGCCATCCTGTTTTCAAAGCACATTTACTATTGCACGGCAAACACTATTTACTCTCTTTTGAAAGCAATCACAACGTAAGCCTTCCATGGCAGGCCTGCCACACCATAGTCCAAGAATGCAGGCATCAAATGTGACCTCTGCAATCAGCTCTGGTCCAGAATACAGGGCCACAGCGCGACTGGGGGTTGGGGGTGGGGGGCTGACCCGGGGCTCCCATCCTAATTAGGTAAGAGCAGGAGTCCCAGAGCCTGGTGGTCTGAGTTTGCGTCCTGGCACTTCTATCAGTTCTGGGACGCACCTCATTCTGCTGTCCCTACGACAGCCTCCTCACCTGTCAACCTGGAGATGGACTCACCTGCTTTCAGTGGATTCATACAACAGGCAGCCTTCTAAAGTGAAGGCTCTCCTTCCTTCATGAGGCAGCATGTGACACCCCCAGCCACCCTGCATTCCTGCGATCACATGCTAGTGACAGCTTCCGGATGAGTTCTCAGACCAAGGAAGAGCAAGCCACTGAAGGCACTGGGTGGGGGTCTCTGAGCCCTCGGGGTTTGCCTCTGCCTGAGCACTACTGAACCCCAGGGGTGCAGGAAGACAGGAAGGAGTCGGGGTAGATGGAGATGTGGTTCCAGGGATATGTGAGGTCAGCTGTCCCCAGGAGGAGCTGACATCATGGCAGTCACTGAGGTTACTGTGTGTACATCCCACATCACAGTAAGAAGATGAGCACAATGTCGCCTCACAGACACCCACAGTATCTCAGACATCGGGCAAGTGGCCTGCACACGTGCTCTGTGGAAGACAAAGCTGGGGTGAGTAGGGGGCGGTGACCCCACCAAGAGAACACTCACATGCCCTGTCCAGGGTCAGGCTGGGTCCCTGCTGCTGCTGCTGCTGCTGCTGCAGTCACCAGTGCGAGGTCCCCAATTGCTGCCAGTGAGACCCCCTACAGGAATGTTCACACCCATCACCAGAAAGGCCAGGCCCAAATGCTGGCGACTGCGAGTGGTCCATGGGGAATGAAAGAATGAGAGACTCACACCTGACACCGGACATCACTCCAGCCCGAGAGGAACCGCTCCAGGCAGGACAAGAGTGAGGGGCTCTAATGGGGGCCATGTGGCCGACGACCAGCAATGGGGGAAGATGGACGAGTGAATAACCACACACACACACACACACACTACTGTCAGGAAATGGGTCTTACTCTCCTGACGATAGGACTGGAAAATGGAGGTAGAAAAATAGCAATAGCAGTGTGTGTGTGTGTGTGTGTGTGTGTGTGTGTGTCCTGGTCTACATAATGAGTTCAAGGTCAATTTATTTATGCTATCTCTCTCTCTGTGTGTGTGTGTCTCTGTCTCTCTGTCTCTGTCTGTCTCTGTCTGTCTGTCTGTCTCTCTCTCTCTCTCTCTCTCTCTGTGTGTGTGTGTGTGTGTGTGTGTGTGTGTGTGTTGCTGGACTATATAATGAATTCCAGGCCAACTTGCTATGCACTGGGAAACCTTTCCTCAAAAGAAAGGCAAAGCATAAAAGAAAGAGGAAAGGAAGAGACGCGCCTTTGCGCAAGTGCCTGGGGTAAGAGCAGGCACATCTATCAGACGCAGGGGGCCAGCAGGTTCCCTTCCCTAATGTTCTGACCAAGAGCAATAAAGAGGCCAGGTCCTTTGCAGCCTGTACCCCTCCCACACACACGCACAATCCTACAACAACCGTCAGTCTCTGGGGAGAAAAGCAAAATTGGCAGTTACCTTGCCTTTTTTAGATGTATTTAGGTGTATATTTTTTAAATATGGGCGTTTTATATGCATACCAGAGGAGGGCATTGAATCCCATGGTACTACAGTCAGAAACAATTATGAGCCACCATGTGGGTGTTGGGATTTGAACTCAGGACCTCCGGAAGAGCAGACAGTGCTCTAAACTGCCGAGCCATCTCTCCGGCCCCCACCTTACTTACAAACACTCCCTGCGCCCTCAAATCCCATGCTTGTTGACAAACGCTCCCTGTGCCTTATCTGAGACGGAGCCTACAGATGTCATCCAGGTGTCCCTATGCAACTCTGAAGTGACAATCAAGATGAGACCCAGGATGACAGACCTGTGAGGCTGATACACACAAGTGCCACTAGGTGGCGACAGAGCCTGCAGGTTGTGCAGACCAAGGACCGAACTTTTTCTCTTTCTTAAGCTTTCCCTGCCTGCCAGATTTTTACCTTAGCCCAGACATTTGTGGGCATAGATGGAAGGGACCCACATGGACCTCTACAGCGGGGACTCTACGAGTAGGACTGGGGTCCGTCTCTTTGAGATCAGCAGGTTCTTCATCCACAGGGCTTTGGCAGAAACTGGCAGCAGCCCCCACCCGTACCCACCACACACTGGGTGGGATCCACTGCGATAAATCACTGCACTCACTCTGGACAACACAGTTTGCTGGGTTTGTCTTAAGAATATGTCAGCGATTAATGGGTGGGTGACACACATGTTCTAGGACCCCACCACCACCACCACCACCTTTTAAACCTCAAATGCTCCAGCAACTTCTGAACCCAACCAACCTAGGTGTTAAGCCCAGCGTCTCCTACTGCTCATGTGACCCTGTACATGGCTCAGCTGTGCCCCCAACACACACACACAGAGAGAGAGAGAGAGAGAGAGAGAGAGAGAGAGAGAGAGAGAGAGAGAGAACGAGAACCTAGAGTCTGGAGCAAAGCAGATTAGCCAGTAGAAGTCACTTAAAAAGAATGTGGGCTATGCCTCGTTGTCCAACCCCACATGCCCAGGCCAGCAGCTTACGATTTCTGAGCCAGAAGAAGCTCTCACCATGGCAACCACAGAAGCTTTAATGATCAACTGCTGTGCGCTGCATCTGGGGTCTTAAAGAGAAGGCTAAACTCCCACGAGACCTGAAATTTGGTCCTGGGTGGAGTCCCCAACCAACGGCTGGTTCCAGGAACCCCTTAGAGTGGGTTATATTGTCGTCGTCGGGGCAAACACACAGCCCTCTGTGCCCACGGAGAAGCCACAGGACAGTACGAGCAAAGCCATACTCTGTCCTAGGGTTTTCTACAATCGACTGGATGTTTCTGATGAAGCCCTTTCCATCTTTTCTGGACTCCCGCCACCACAGCACCATAGCAACCAGAGGCTTGAACAGAGGAGCACTCCTTGTGGGTCAGGCTCAGCTCTCTATTGAGGACAGTCACGTATGGCGTTTCCTGGCCAAGGCCGGGGTCGGTTTTCTTACCAGGGTGCCAGCCTGTGCCATCCAGCAGCGAAAGGCATCGGCACTCCAGAGATCTGGAGAACAGAACCGTCCACCTAATGTGACACTAGTCACAGGTCACCACAAGCTACAGCTAACAAGCCTGTGCCAACCTCTCTCTCATTCATAGAGGGAAGAAAAAGAGACTTCCACCTCTCTTACCTGGACCAACAGGGTTCTGAGGCCACCAGGACTACCACTGGGGGTGGGGTGGGGAAAGGGCTTCCATAAACACCAGGTTCTGAGCCCTGCACCACAGCTACTGAGCCCAAAGCTCATCCCCCCCCCCAACTGACATCAAGTTGGGGTCTAAGCTTTAAGGTTTTCCAAAGGCATCTACCATCACCCCCAACAGCCACCAATATGTTCTCTGTTGTGCATACCACAGTCCTTGGTGATTATGTCTCAACTATAGGTCATCATGGGGGCGTTCAGGATCTCCACGTGGCCATCTAAAGCAGTGACGGGCACATGGATCATTTACCCAAAGGTCTAGAAAGTTCTAGAGGATACTAAGTGGAATTCTGGTCAGTCCAGCCACCACAAAGGCCGAGGCAAAATATTTTACCCTAGCTGTATCAGTGGCTTTATCTTATTTTTTCTATCCTAATTTATTTGTTTTCTTGATTGATTGATTGATTGATTTGTACTGAGGATGGAACTTGGTGCTCTACAGATCCTAGGCAAGTGTTTTACAACTGAGCGTAAACTCACAGCTATCCTTGATAGAACCCCCCACACTGCCTGTCCTTATTCCTTGTTCATAAATATAACATCGCTTGAAACCTGCCTTAAACACCTCCGGTAACAGAGTACACATAGATATACTTAATAGCCTGGGATTTTTCTAAATCACTGTTCAACCCCACCCCCCACCCCACCCTGTGAGAAAGGGAAACTGGTAATTTATAGATGCAGTTGTAATGATGCTGCCAGGACACTAGAGGGCGCCATATCCCAAGAGTCTGGATGCCCTGGCCCTGGCCCTGAATGGAACAGGATAAAAGGTCCCAGATATCCTAGCTGTGAGCCTCAGGATATAGCACACCCCACCCCACCCCAAGAAGGAGGAATCAGACATGTACCATACGGCCGCTGTACTTGCTGCTCCTACATATGCCAATCGTGCCAATCGCAGACATAGCAAACGTTCTCTTACACACATCTCTTTGCAACTTTCCCAGGCTCATTTGTCCACAGCTGGAGAAAGCAACTCTGTAGCCAAACGTTCAAGTCCCACGAGCTTTGGGTTCAGTCCCACCGCAGAGAGTCCACACTTACTTGCAAGCAGGATCCAGGGAAGAAACACCAGGCAGAGCTCCTTGGTCAGGGAAACCATAACCCTCTCTTACCCCTGTCCCCCGCCCTCTCACCCCCACCCCGCCCCCTCCAGGCAAGGCTGATATCAGTGACACCAGGCCAGCCCTGTAGAAATCACACAGCAGAGAAGTCCCCATTGGTGCATGGGTATGGGTGTGTGAGGGCATATACTGAACCTTAGCACCCAAAGACCCCTTCTTCAATATACTTAATAGCCTGAGACTTTTCTAAAGCACTGTCCAACCCCAGTGAGAAAGAGAAGGGCCGGATTTTTCAATACAGCAGAACACTGGAAGATTTAAGAGATGCATTTGTACTGATGCTACCTGGACACTAGAGGGCGCCATACCCCCAAGAGCCTGGATGCCCTGGCCTTAAATTTCCTTTTTACTTCATCGAGGCTCTTGTCAAAACCAATCTCCCCAAAATGACTCCCTAGCAAAGAGTGTCACTGCTGCATCAACCACAAGAATAGGTCTGTCAAAGTCCCAACAAACAGAGCCAGAATATAGAGAACTATGTGTTTTGCTCCAGAGAACGTCCCATCCAACGTACAACCAAAGACCAGCACTGCGACCCTTCTGAAAGCGGCCGAGCAGACCCTGTAGCATCGTGGTCCCAGCACTGAGCACCAGGCGGACACTTCAGCCAGCTCCCCCGGGGACCTTTGTCTCAGGAGCCACGGCAGAGCGACACCACAGCTGACCCTGAGGACTGGAAAGGGTGTGGAGAAACCACAGGTAAGGAACAGTACAGTACAGGGGCACAGGGAGCCACAGCCAGGCCAGGCTGCCTACCCAGTCTGGTGATGAGGCGCACGCCACAGCCCGCAGCACTACCAAGGACCCATAAAAACCGTCTAGTTTTATTTGAACTCAGAAAAGAAGAACACACTTTCCAACTAAGGAAAACGCTTGACTCTGTTGTGTCAATCTGCCCGTGCCAACAGCACGGCTGTAAAACGGAACGTCTAACCCTTGTTTTTCGTGAGGAGCCGAAAAGAAGAAAAACTGAATAGGGAAGACCACACCCGAGAAGCCCGGGCTCTGGGGTAAGAGCAGCCCCTCTGGCGGCCAGGGCCCCTCCTCTTGATCCTAAGACCTCACTAGCCGGGGCAACTGGTATATAGAAGGCTCCTGCTGACAGGGGACCCCGACACCTGTTTTGAAGCCAACGGTCTGAGTGCCTGGAAGGCCTGGGAGAGACTGAACGCCACATGCAGGTGCCCTCCATGTATGACCAATGTTCAGGCTCTGAACACAGTGGAAACCAAACATCAGAAAGGTACTTACTTCAACCAGCTTGCCACACAGCCCAACTTAGGGGCGCAGACCCCCTTAGCTAGGGCAGCAGGCTGGAGGTTGTAGCTGGCTGCCCTTGGCCAGGGATCGTGGAGGGTGCTGAGGATGGGGCCACATGACAGAAAAGCCAGGGAAAGACCCGGATTCCGGTCAGAAGGCAGGGTTTGCACAGAGAGCTTTTCGCTCACACCGCAGTAAGGTCTGCAACTCCTGAACCGTGCTGAGGACCTGCAGCAAAGGAGAGCCCGCAGAGCCCGCGTGAGGTCTCGGAGTAAAGATGGGGTTGTTCGTGGGTTGTGGTTTTGTTTTCTTGCTTTAATGGACATTTAAGGGAGGGAAAGTTGGAGTCCATATGGCCAATGAATGTCCCAGATGCTCAGTGAAATGAGGGGTGTGGAACCCAACACAGGACCAGCTCCCCTGGTGGCAAGCCTGGTGACCTCCGGCTCTGACAGACACAGCCTGCCCGGTGCTGTTCACAAAGAGGGCTGAGGAACCGGGAAACCCCAGAGAGAGGAAGAGGGGGACCGGCAGAAGGAAGGAGCAGCCTGTGGACGGACGAAGGGCTAAGAGGCAGCACTGGGCAGTGGTCAGAGAAAAGGAGATGATCTTGGACTTGGGCCCCCAGGATCAAGACACAGAAGACTGCTTAGAAGAAAAAACGGCAGCTTTTGTTGGGGTTTGAGGCAGTGGGCTCAGAGGATGAGGTGAGGTCTGCGCCCAACTCCATGGACTTCCCTCGAGCCTTGCTTGGGCACCACTGAATACACATAGCTGAGAGAACCATTAGCGCTCTCCACCAGCCGCGTGGGTCTCAGGAAACGGCCTAAGGAGTTATCCAGCAATGCAGGATGGGAGACGAGTCAGCTGACGTGCCCCTGTTAGCTACATCTTTAAAAGGTTTTGCATGCATGCGTGTGCACACAACACACACACTACACACACACACACACACACACACACACACAGCTTCTCCTTCCACCCCGTGTTAAAGCAAACCCAAACCAAAAGGATTAATCATTAAAACTCCGGAAACCTAATACCCAGGCACAGGGGGTAGCCTGAGAAAATAGAGGCTTGTTCTCAAGGATGTGGGACAGAAAACCCGCCTCTGTATCAACATGGGAAAGTGCAGAATGAGCCCCGCGTCTCTGTCACAGCCATGGGTAGGGACATCCGCCAAGCCTTTCAAGGGGACACTGGGTAGGTTTCTGCTCAGGCCACTGGCCACTCCCCTGCTCTTCCTCCCACGGTGCACACTAAAGGCCCCCTGGGCGTGCACACACACACACATATACACACACACACACACACACACAGCAATCCTTAAGCCAGGGCAGTTGGCTCTTGAGTCCAGCCCGTGAACTTAGGAGAGGACAATGCAGCTTTTCTCTGTTGAGGGAGGTGTTTGCTTAACACTGCCCTCCCTCTGAAGGCCAAAGAGAAGAGCCGGGCTGTGAAGAGAACACCAAGATTCAGCGCCCCCGGAAGGCATCCCAAAGCCAACTGCCCAGGGGGTTCCGCAGGATGGGGTGCAAGGCATAAGCAGAGGGCGGGGAAACGCAGAGAGGGTTCCCCAGGGACACTGAGCCCGCATGTCCACTTACAGGAATAACAGCCCTTAAGCTATGGGTGTGTCTCCCAGAGTGTTCCAATAGGCGCTGGGAAGCAGAGAAGGAGGAGAAAATGGAGGCCGAGGTGTGTCCGGACAACCCCAGGTTCACGGCTGGACGCTGTTTCCTGGCCGTGCCCTGCTACCTCATCAGGAACTCCTTCACCAGAGCCCCCTCCCCCACTGTAAATGCATACCCACACACACACACAGCTGCCGGTGCAACTTCCAACAAGGTATCAAAGACCCAGTGGGCCCAATGGTAAACTAGGGAAAGCCAGACCATAGAGCATCCATAACGACATACACATACATGGAGCCAGCGTGCGGGGGAGATGCCAGGGCCAAGAGCTTGCTGCGAAGGAAGGCACTGAGGAACTGCGTTCAGAGCCCAGCATCCTCGGACAGAGCCTGGGTCCTTGGGATGGGGATGCAGAGATGGGGGATGTTTGCTGGGGCTTGAGGGCAGACAGCCTAACACCAGGGAGAGATGCTGTCTTAAAGGAGTCAGGGGGAGAGGATGGAGCAGGTAGAGTGCCTGCCATGTCCCTCTGGCCTCCACAAACCCACAAGGCTACACACACATATGGACACACAACACACACAACAAAAGCACTCGAGAGTGACACATGGGGGGAGAAAGGGTTAAGAAATGGGGCTGCAAACCCCACACGCTCTGCAAACCCACGCATAGGCCAGGAAAAAAGATCCCTGGGTGAGCACATGAAATGACCCCATTACAACAAGTCCCTCCACCTCCCTCCCGGCCCTGATGTCAGGTCGAGGCCTCTTGATGAGCGACCTGCAGGCCCAGGTATTTCCCACCTATGTCTACCTGGCCAGTCACAACTCTGTACCACGAACACGTGGCTCCTTGTGGAGGCCACGCATCCTGTGTCTGCTCTCCCACTCAGGCACCCGCCCCTCTCGCAAACTCTCATCCCCCAGTCCCCAGTCCCGGCCCCACCCGGTGTATTAGGGACTTTATTCGCCACTGTGATGAAAGCAGCTTCACAGAGGAAGATGTCGGCTTTGAATCCCGGTTTAAAGGAACGTCAGGGAAGGAGCGTGGGAGCGTGAAGCCGCTGGCTGCGCTGGCTGCGTCTGTGATCAGGAGGCAGGAGAGACGCAGTGCTGGCGTCAGCCCTGTTTCTCCATGTGTCAGTCCTGAGCCCGGCCGGTAAGGATGGGCAAGTCTTCCCTCCTCCGTTCAACCTCTGGAAAAACTCTCGAAGACACATGCCCACAAGTGTGTTTCCTAGGTGACTCCGAATCCAGTCGGGCTGACAGCAGAGATTACCCCCCACACTCGGGGTGAACGCTCTAAGAACGCAGTGGCCTCCCTCGCCTGCAAGTCGGTGTTCTGGCGCGTTGTCTAGAGTCACCTCACGCTTCCTTCCCTGTGATCCTGGTGAGTCTGGGGTTCTGGCTAAGGCACTGCACTCAAGTTGCTCAAGTTCGTTTCCTCTCCCTTTGCCTAGGCCAGAAGGTAAATACCCTTTTGAGAAATACAAACTCGGTTCCTCACCCAGGAGTCCTCAGGTTGGGGAGGGGATGGTAAGGAGGGAAAGGGTGGAAATAGGAATAGATCATGCCTCAGTTTTCACATACAGCAGCCTTAAAAGTCTGAGAAAGGTGCTACCAGCATCTGCCCCCCACCAACCCCTCCCCTGGCTGCTTTGGAGGGGCAGGAGCAAGGCCTAGGGGAGTCAAGCTCTTCCTGGTTGCAAACAGAGCTGGCCCGTGTTTCAGTCTCCCAACTGCCAGGAAACAGCCCTTCTCCCTCAGCCTAAATTAAGCCCCAGCAGCCTGGATGGAGGAGGTCCCATCTCTAAAACTGGCAGACAAGGTGGGAAGCACCTGGAAGAGACAGGCCAGGCAGCGCAGGACGAGACAAGGCTCTGAGCCCTGAGAGTAACCGCCAGCCCTCCCAGATCGACCGCCCTTGGTTCCCGTTAGCCGCCTGGCTGCCAAGAGTCCATCAGGCTGGACGCCCTGGATGCAGTGACGGTTGGCGCCCTCGCTCTCTGAGTTCCTCAGATGAACAAAGTCAGACGTGACAGGCACAGACGGCGCCCTAGGAGGTGCCTCAGAAGGGTGGTCTGACAGAGCCAGTCAGCCACCACCCAGGCATGTCTGCGCGAAGCCGGCCTCCTGGGCCTTTGGATATAGACTTCAGAGGCAACTCAAGGCAGCAGGGGCATGCTCACAGTTAGGCTCAGAGGAATAGAACCACCCCAGTGGGGGGAACCATGGTACAGGGTGGGAGTTGCCAGACGGTCCCTGTCCTGGCTGGTTTCCTGTGTCAACTTGACACAGGCTGGAGTTATCACAGAGAAGGGAGCTTCAGTTGGGGAAGTGCCTCCATGAGATCCAGCTGTGGGGCATTTTCTCAATTAGTGATCAAGGGAAGAGAGCCCATTGTGTGCCATCTCTGGGCTGGTAGTTTTGGGTTCTATAAGAAAGCAAGCTGAGCAAGCCAGGGGAAGCAAGCCAGTAAGGAACATCCCTCCATGGCCTCTGCATCAGCTCCTGCTTCCTGACCTGCTTGAGTTCCAGTCCTGAATCCCTTTGGTGATGAACAGCAGTGTGGAAGTGTAAGCAGAATAAACCCTTTCCTCCCCAACTTGCTTCTTGATCATGATGTTTGTGTAGGAATAGAAACCCTGACTAAGACTAGTCCATAAGAGGACCCAGGGGAAGCCGCACTGAAGAGAGACGGCCCATCTAGGAAGGACATATGGGTTTCCTGGACAAGAGATCTGTTTCAAATCCTGGCTGTCTCCAGGCTGGGAGGATGGCTCAGTGGATGGAGGGCTTGCCATGGGAGCCTGAGGAGCCGAGTGTCTGTGCTGTTAAGACAAAGCCAGAGCAGAGGACTGGGGCGGGGAGTGGGGGGGGTGAAAAGTGAGGGGTGGGGGTGGAGAGTGGGGGTAGGGTGAAAAGTGGGGGGATAGGGAGTGGGGGGATAGGGAGTGGGGGATTGGAGAGTGGGGGTGGGGTAAAAAGTGGGGGTGGGTGGGGAGTGGGGGGAGTGGGGAGTGGTGGTGGGAGTGGGGGGTGTATCCCTGGAGCTTCTGAGCCTGCCAGCCGGTCTGGCCGAATCAGCAAGGCTCGGGTCCAGTAAGACACCAACCCCCGTCCCAAAACACAAGGGGGACTCTTCATGAAGTCGCCCGCTGGCCCCTTTATAAGAATGCACGCACACACCTGCACGCGTGCACACACATGTACACAGAATAAGCAAGCCAGCAAATAAATATATAAAACAGCTGGATACCTGCTAGGCAGGAGACTCAGTGCCCCAGGCTGTGCCAGGGATACCAAATCAAAGACGGGGACCACTCCCAAAGTCTGGGTGAGGAGGAGAGATGTGTGTGTGTGGGGGGGGGTGTGTTTCTGTCTATCTCTCTGTCATCATCTCTGGGCCTCTCTCAGAACGTCCCAGAGGCTGATACCCAATGGCTACTCAGGAATGATTAAGCAATATGTCTCCTGCAAGAAGAGCAGGTAGAAGAAAGGGCCTGGGGAGAACAATGGTGTGGACAGGCGAGGTACACACGGAAGACCAGCTTTGCTAAGCCGCAGTCACTTAACCTCCCTGGGAAAAACCTCTGCTCCTGCTTGGGCACCGTCCACCATGTCTGCCTCCTCCTCGGTGCAGGGTCCCCCAATGCCAACAATGAATGAGGCCCCCAAGAGGCAGGGTCCCAAAACAGTTAAAAGGGGAAACAGGAACCGTTTGCTTCGGGGAGGAGGAAGGAGGGATGGATACCACCACCAGGCCACTAGGAGGCGCTAGCAGACCTCCAGAGTCAACAGGACCAGCTGGGACCCTGAGCAGTCCAGGTCACCCTATGGGAGAGAGGCAGAGAGACCCTCCCCACACTGGGGACGTTCCCTCTTCCCTCCCCCAGCCCAGCTACGCCTTCTGGCTTTTCTCTGACGCCCCAAAGGCTGTGCTGTGTCCACAGGTCAGAGGTCCTCACCATTTGACCAGGGATGAGTGTCACTGCAAATGAATGACCTGGGGTCCTCAGGCTGAATGTGCCCTGCCACCCACAGGATCGGCCGCTGTGAAACAAGGATAAAGACAGGCTATGGACACAGTGGTGTTGGCAGTGCGGACGTGACCATGAGGACGCTCGACACACAGCAGCCTTCAGCGGGGCAGGCAACCCTGCTAAGCTCTTGGAATGGTCTCTGTAGCCAGAGGGCTTGGTTTGGGGCCAGGTGGCACCACTTAGCGAGCTGTGTGATTGGCAGCAGCTTGCTTGCCCTCTCTGTGCTTCTGTCTCCCTGTCAGTCAAACTGAGCTCACGACACCGCCCACCCCTAAACCCCTCGTGAGGAACACATGTGCCATGTGTGCACACATGTGTGTTTGAGCACATATACATGTATGTGCTGCTGTGCTGGCAATTGCTGACAGCCAGAGCCCAGGCCCTAAAAACAACCTCAGCCATTTTTTCTAGAACATTCTCAGAATGTTTTTAGTCTCTCTCCCTAGTGGCACACAGACTGGCCAGCTGTCTAGGAAGTCCTCGTGTGGTCCCCACGATACAGTATTGTGTCTGTGAGAACAGAAAGGGCCCTCCCAGCACCACCCTGTCCTGCAGGGCATGGATGGCTGCTGTCACGTGACAAACACAAATTCAGCAAGGGCTCCAGTGAGAGACCAGAAAGGATACATCTGCCAAGGAGTCAGGGGTCTATGTTAATGACAAAGTCAAGGTGACAGGGAGATGGTTCTGAGGTTAAAGGCACTGGCTGCTCTTCCAGAGGACCAGGGTTTGGTTCCCAGCACCCACAAGGAGTCTCGGAACCATCCATAACTATAGTCCTAGGGAGTCTGGTGCCCTCTACTGGCCTCTATGGGTACTGCATACACACAGTGCACAGACATACATGCAAGCAAAAGACTCACCCATATAAAATAAAATAAAATAATGAAAAGCCAGCCATGGTGATAGAAGTCTATAAAGCCAGTACTCAGAAGGCTGAGGGAGGAAAACCCTGAGTTTGAGATTGATCTGTACAATATAGTGAGTTCAAGGGCAGCCTGGGCCCCTGGAATACCCACAATCCCATGGGGGGAAAAAGTCTGAACTGTTGGTGAGAAAGGAAACCGAGTCAGTGGGGTGAGAAGATATAACTGCACAGGTGTCCGGGAATGAACTGTCCCAGTCTCTCGGAAAGTTCTGTAGAAGAGGTCTGCCTCTTCAACAGCACTAGATGCACAGGGTCCCTCCCGACATCCTCCCGGGATCCCACTGGCTGATCTCCAAGCTCCAGGGACATCTCTGTCCTGGCATCAGATCAGCCAGCCACATCACACACGCCCGGCTGAGAACACGCCCTCCCCAGGACTGCCCTTCCGTCCGTCCGTCCACTCTCCCTCCTAATCCCAGTGGGGGGACGCACTCCACTGTGGCCTTCCTCGTCCCCAGCACCACCCTCAAAGGATTAAACTGATAAAGAGCATAAAACCACAAACACACTCCAGAATGAAACGCCCACCAAGGTGGGTGTCTCGGTCCCTCCCGAGCCTCTTCTAGGGACCCAGGATCTCAGAAGAGAGGCAGCGATTGTCCCATACCACAGGCCTCGCTGCCCGCACCCCTGCCCCGACCTCCTGAAACAAAGGCGGCTTTCTCCTTGCTCCTTGGGGTCACCACATTTTCCCCAGACCTGTGCTTGTTTTCTTTCTGCCTGGGCTCATCTTGGCTTGCCTGCCCCAACACCCACCGCCGCCCCCTGGAGACAAACACTGTATTGTTTCCATAGACCTAATAAATGACTCCGGCCCCCGGCCGCCCCCACCTCCTGCCACCCCCAAATTGGCTCACCCTCTCAGCCTTGCCCTGTCTGAAGTCTCCCTTATGCAAAGCATCCCTACCACGGATGAAGAGCGAGCGGGAGTCTTAGGACAGAGTTGGGGGAGGGGTGGGAGGAGGAGGAAATGTTTGGGCTAAAGCATGCCCCCCCTTCCTCAGGTTCTTCTGGAAGGGCTGTCCAGGGACGGGAGGTGCCCATGGCCCATTTAACCCAGCCCCTCCCCCTCCGGTTCACATACAGGTGACAATGGCAAAACAGAGTGGTTTTCCGCGAGTTTTCCCAAACACCTCTTACACGTTGGGGTACGCTTCTCCTGACCCCTCGAAAAAGTCCAGGCAGAATAGGGTCAAAGCCAAACAGCAGTTGATGCTCCCCACCCCCAACAACAAGCCAAGTCAGGGGGGCTCCCCAGATGTGTGCCTCCGGGCATGAGCTTCTATAACTAAAGCTTGCTCTCCTGGGCTGCTGGAAGGCAGGGCACAACCACACACAGGAGCAATGAGCCCCAAATAAGACTCCTGTCACCCTGCCAGACACAGGGTGACACATTGGCTGTTCCAACTTGGTAAGGTTCGGGAGTCAGCAAAGAAATGGCCAGAGTGTCTCTCTCCTGGCAAAGCAAGAAAAGGTAGTTTGGAAAAGCCAGCCAGCCGGCCACACAGAGCCCTGACCTCTCCTCTGGCTCTGACATTCACCAGCCCCCGCCAAGGGCCGATGCAGCCACCAGATCAGCCGGGTCAGCACCATGACGCCTGCCTTCATACCTTTCCCCTTCCCTGGATAAGGCTGTATAGGACGGTAGAGGCTCCATGTCCTCACGGCTCCGCTAGAAGAACTCCACCCTCCTCCAAGCAGAGACTGGGGGGGGCTTCCGAGTCAAGACAGACGGACCTGAGCCACAGACGAATGCAAAAGAGACCAGAAGATGCTGAACCCCTGCCTGCCTCCCGCATGTGATATCCCAAAACATACAGACCTGGGCAGAACGTGAGAACTCAGGGCTGATAATCTGCCTGGGGTGTGAAGAGGCCCAGCAAATCAGTGTAGCTTAAATGTCTTCAATGCCTACTTTTAATTAGCGTTCTTAAACATTTTAACCTCCCTTCTACCCACCAGAGGGAGTAGAAAAGGAAGGACAGAAGGGGAAAGTGCACCAGTTTAGAAATGGCTCCTTGGAGCCAAACATCTTTTCACCTGTGTCTGCCTTTTGGCCACTGTGACACCACCCAGCACAGCTGGCTTTCCAAAGGACCCACCCTTAAGTTTCCACTTCAAGTCATCTACCCAGGGCAAAAGAAGTTAACACCAAGACACCCAGATATACCCTAATGGTTACCAATGGACTCTCCTCCTCCTCCTCCGCCTCCTCCTCCACCTCCTCTACATGTCAAACTACAGGTTGACGGATGAAACGGGTCTCTCTCCAATGCAGTGAGTGGGAAATGCAACAGGTGGGTGTAATCAGCACGGTAAGGGAGTGACCAGGGGACCACAGGAGAGGCGGTGACTGCCACGGGAGATGAAAATGGACAGTGTGAGTGGGAGAACCGATCCATGCCCCTCCATCCACGGGAACTCTTCTGGAGTCCACAGTTGGCAAAATGCCTACACACAGCGCTTCCTATGTTCTAGACCCAGTTCTGGAAGATGCAAAGGAAGGAGGGGCCCATCTTCCATGTCCAAGCTCGGGCTGCTAATGTCTCCCCCAAACCTAGCATCCATTCACTCTCAAGATCTGCACCATCCCGACCCTCGGGACAACAGCCTCGGCTCCTCTCTTCTGCTCCGACCTGCTGATCATCTATCTACCCAGGCTCACCACTGTGCACAGAACTGCCCTCAGTGAAGCTGAGGGATGAGGAATTTCTCAGGCTTTCAACTGCATCCTGAACACTCGAGTTTGACATCGTCTGCATGCACACGCGTGTTCATGCACCCGTACTCACTGCCAGGACACTAGGCTTCCCGAGAGCCCTACCCCACCTCCTTCAGGATATGCATCCCCAAAGCCCAGGAGGCCCTGCCATCTGCAGGAGGGTGTGGTCCCACCACCAACCTCTCCTTGCCACTGCCTGGCATTGCAGGATCCACCCAGCCCAAAGGTGAAGTCTGATCCAGGCAGCCTGTGGTGTCAGACTGCAGGTCCCACAGCGGTCACCGTTGTGCTTGGCTAGACAAGAATGCTTTAGGGACCTCACACCTGCAGAGTGCTAGCCCACCTAGTCTCACGGCTCTCTTACATGAGCCCCACCCCCACCCCCAGACAGGCTCTTCCACCTGCCCCAGCTCCCTGCCTCCTCCCGGGGTAGAAAAGGAAGAAAAGAGGCATACAGATCAGCACTCAGGAGCCTCCTGCCTCTGCAGCACTCATTCCAACACACACACACACACACACACACACACACACACACGGCATGCTCGAAAGTGCATGCATACAAACATATATACAACACATGTTTATGTGCACTTACACATACAGCTCTTCAGGCCTACTGTGCCTCTTGAGGGAAAGACAAACAGGAAGAAAGGCTCACAGACAGGGGGACCCTCCCGGGTGAGGGGTGAGGAGTCCTCCCTCTAGAAATGTTGTCAGAGAGGGGTCCTCCTGGCAGACTATGACAAAGCAGCCAGGCACCTCCCTCCCAGTGGTGGGCGCTGGCTCAGCCCTCTCCACCATCCCTTCACAGGCCCGTGCTCGTCCCTCCAGAGACAGGGCCGCTTGGACAACCTTCAGTCTCTTGAACATCAATGACTAGCTGCCCAGCTTGTGCTGAGGAGGCCGGGAAGGGGCAGGAAGGCCATGGAGAAAGCCCTACAGAGTCAGCTCCTAAATGGCGGGCCTGGCAGTCTCCACCAATTGCAATGATCTTCAGCCATTCAACCCCACCACACCCCTGACAGCAGTTGTCATGAATGAACCCTGTCAGAGGGCAGCCTCTGGGATGAGTCAGTCTCTCTCTCTCTCTCTCTCTCTCTCTCTCTCTCTCTCTCTCTCCCCACCCCCTCCTCCTCTTCCCTCTCCCCCTCTCTCCCTTATCCCTTACCTCTCTTCTCCTCTCCCTCCTGCTCCCTCCCTCTTCTGTCTCTCTTCCTCTCCCTTTCTTTCCCCCTCTGTCTCCTTATCCCTTCCCCCTCTCTCCCCCTCCTTCCTTCTCCCCCTCCCCTCTCTGTCTCTGTCTGTCTCTTTCTCTCTCTCTCTCTCTCTCTCTCTCTCTCTCTCTCTCTCATACACACACACACATATACACACACGCACGCAGAGAGAGAGAGAGAGAGAGAGAGAGAGAGAGAGAGAGAGAGAGAGGTTCTAGAACCATCAGAGTCAGAAACCGGAGCCTCTCGGCAAGGTGATTCCCTTCTCAGAGTCTTGCTAGGGGCCTGTGTGCAATGCGTCCGTCTCATCAGTGGCGTGGGGCTTGGTAAGTTGTTCCCAGGGCCCACCACACTCAGTGGATGGTCAACAAACGTTCGTCCGATGCCCTTCTCTCAAAAATGGCTGGTGGTAGAACTTTTCGGTGTCTATGACTGAGGGAAATCTCTGTGCCACACCACAGTCATGTCTGCTCTAAACAGTGAGGGAGGGGCACATACACACACACACACACACACACACACACACACACAGCACTCATAGATGGTCACCCACCCCAGTGAGTGACCACCAAAATCCCTGAGACCACGACTCTTCTAAAATACACATACAGCTGGTGCCCAGTGTATTGAACTGGGAGGTTTTCCCTAACCAAATAATAGAGAAAAATAAAAAATAAAAATATAACCGTTTCACTTTGGGATTTCTCTCTGGCCAGCAAAGACAACTTGCCAAAGGTGGTTTTTTTTTATCTTCTTTCCAGTTTTCTAGAGATGGGGGAAGGGAGGACTTTAGGATCAGGATCAGTTACCTGATGAGAAACTTGCAACTGACCATCCCATGCCAAGATTTCCCCCAAACTGCAATGATAACGGCCGCGAGGCTCTTCCTGTCAAAGCCCGCGCAGACCCCCGTCTTCTGTTTGCTCAGACCCCTGCTCTCCAGCACAAAGTCTTTATTGGTCTCCCTGCAGGGGTGAAAATAAAGGGGTTTTGTGCTCCTCCTGTCCCCCTCCCTCTGCTGGCTAAGAGAGTTTATCTGACATTGCAGGAGTCTTTGTAAACTGAATGTCCCAGGATAAGCGGTCCCTTAAGAGTCCCTTGGCCTGGGACAGAGGGACCCTCTCCAGAGGAGAATGGGGAGCTTGTTCCAATGTTCTTTTAATAGGGGGGGCGGGGTGTCCCCAGGACAGGCCTCCAGCACGCTCACAGAAGGGTCTCTGTCCCAGGGCTACAATGGAGGGAATTCTTAAAGACAGGGAAGCTGAAAGGGAGGGAGAGGGATTTTTTTCCTAAGGGGAGGGAGGAAAGTTGGAGGGAAAGGGGGGGAGGTGGCAGTACTTCTCATGGCCAGAACAATCTAGGCTGTAACAAGGCCTCTCTATGCCTCAGGAGCAACTGAATGGCTGGGCTTTAGCAGCTCCACGGGGCAGAATTCTCCTGGCATCCGGGTCTCCTGTCAGCACAAGCTCTGCCTCCCAAATCCGGGATGTGAGCTACCGGCACGCCAGGAAAAAGAAAAAGAAAAAAAAATCTTTCTTACAAGGAAGGGAACCTTGATTACCTTGACCTAAGCAGGCATCCTCCAAACGCCAGGAGAATCCAAATCTCCACCCCAGGAAGGGATAGGTACAATGCCCACCGAACCGTTAAACAAACAGTGTTCCGCCAGGTCTCTGAGGAGAGCCATCCACTTCGGTGACTCGATTGCCTATTTTGGTTCAAATCACTTATTTTCTTTTCAAAGCCACCCCAGCCCCGCACGGATGTGTTTTAGAAAGATTGCCACGAGAGGCCGTCTTGTATTTTGACTCTGTTGACCTGACTATGCACATGTCTAAGGAATCAAGGGGTCCTCCTGGAGTGAGGTGTCCACTCAGACGGGCCACCCACCCCCCCACCCCCCGGCAATCCCCTGGCTTGTCCGTGGCCTGCGGGAAGCAGTTAAGGAAAGTGGAGATGCCTTCAATGTCCAGACTAACCAGAGAGTCATGGAGTCACTGTCGCTGGGTACTGAGAGGATAATGAGGCCCTAGGCTGTGCTTCAAGGTCACATCAAACGACAGGGCTGGGACAAGGGCTGACCAGGACTTTGTAGACAGAAACAAGCATGGAGGATTAAACCTGAGGATCCTGGGGCCAGTCCACACGGACCAGCATCCCATGTGGAAAATCAACGGAGCTGCTTTTGCAGTAGGGTATGGCTCAGGGACACTCCCACCTCTATCCCAGATCCCACCTTAACCACAGTGAGGGCACCAGTCCAACATCAGAACGTTGTGGCCTCTTTCTTACTGATTCGCCTTGAAGAGATCAAAGTTGGCCCGCAATGGAACCAGAGGACACATTCGTATGGTTCCACGGAAGAGAGCAGTCAAGGCGTGTGAAACGGTGGAGGCGGTGGCGGAGGCGGCAGCAGAACACACGACTACCAGCCATCAGCACCACAGAAGCTCAAGAAGAGGAATTCTGGGTGCAAAAGAAAACCTTGCAAAAAATAGAACAGCCAATCCTGGTCCCTTAGATGAAAATACCGGCCTCCAGGTCACCAACTTCACCAAGATGGGTAAAGAGGAGGGAGGGAGGTGTAGCAGAGAAAGGAGCCAGGGAAGGTCCTGCGCTAGCCATTGCAGACCCCAGCGCTTACAAGCTAGAGGGTGCCCCCCCCCCCCGCATCTCGCCACTCACCCAGCCACTCAAACCAACACATCCCCCAGGGCTGGCTAGTCATGCTACCTTCCTTCCATACTCAATCTACACACTGCCTTTATACAAGTCATCTCGCCTAAGCCGATAGAAACCACAGCCCAAATTTTACACTTCCTAGAGGGGGAAAAAAAAAAAAAACTCCAAGAGGAATTGGGCCTTCTAATTAGAAAATGGAAACTTTCTCCCCCCACACACACCACCCCCCAATTAAATCCAGCAATACGAGGGAAGAGATGTGCCCTGGTGGAAGCAGATAGAGCCATGAAGTTGACTTTTTCAAACCACAGAAGGTCTGAGGTCGGGGTGGTGGAGGCTGGGGAGATGGTTCATCTGGTTTCATGGGATTCACAAACCCAGTGATTGAAGTCTGTTTCCTGGAACCCAGGTAAAAAGCTGGATCCTGTGGTGTTTCTCTATAGCCTCACACTCCTACAGTGAGATGGATGCAGAGACAGGAGAACGGATGGGAGCTCCCACAAGAGGTGCAGTGGTAGAGAAAAGTGAAATCCTGCCTCAAAAGCAAGGAGCAAGGAGAGTTGTCCTCTGACCTTCATATACACACATGCACACACACACACACAATCTACACACATATCTATACACATCTGCACACACCTGCACACTGTCCTCTGACCTTCATATGCACACATATGCACACACAGACACACACACACACACACACACACACACACACACACACACTGGCACACATTTGCACACACACACCTGCAAGTATACACACACACACCTACACACACATTCTACAATAACATCTATACATATCTGTACACACCTGCGCGCGCGCACACACACACACACACACTATTTTTTTAGTCAGTAGAAGGAAGGGTTTAAGTCCACCTACAACAATGAACAATGCCTTCTTTAACCCCAATCTTCCCTCAACCGCAAGGCCACACAGGGGCTTCCATTCTCCACCCTCCCAGCCACGGTCAATTAAAGAGAACACTGTACAAAGGACCCGGTACACGATGGCAGGATGGAGGTGCCGCTCAGACAGGGACGGACCTCTCAGCATCCCATCAGAAGGTGATGTTAGGGAGATTCCCCCTAGTTCCAGAAACAGCATCCAAAGAGTGGGCCCAAGCAAGAGGTGTGCCCTGCATGTTAAGTTTTGGGTTCCAGGAAAACAGCATCATCACTGTCCCAGTGGACTGAGCCTGAGGACCCTTTGATACTAGGTCCATCTGCTTCTTCATCAGCCCGTGGAAGCGTATAACCCATCCTCACCAGCCTTCTTCACCGAGGATGCTGGGAAAGCCCTCTCAGGGTCGTCTTTGTAAGTGCCGACAATTGCAAACGCCTAATGGGACAGCAGTTCGGTTCAACAGCCCCAGGCTTCCATATCATTCACTGGATTTCCACAGTGACACGCACGATGCTGAGGCAGAGGCCTGCTTTGGGCATGGGCACTGTCTAAAGCAAACAGGGGTAGGAAGGTGTTGTGGGGGATGTGCTGGTTTTGAAGACAGATCTGTCTTTATCTGATTCAGACTCTGTCACCGCAGGCTTGACAATGCCTCACACTGATTGGTAGTTCTCCAAACCAGATGTCACATTCCACAGGAGGGCTAAGAGGGAGACAAGTGGGAGAAATAGAAGTGAGGGGAAGCCTCGAACCCCTGGCGTGCTCAATGAGAGTTCTTTATGGGATGACCCAGTAATGAACCTTGTGGCTTGGGTATTCATTATCCCAACACTGGCCATACTGTCTCGTCTACAGAAGAGACAGTCACCTATTTCCAATGAACTCTGAGATGGGGGAAGGAAACACGGCTCTATGAAGACAAACCATGCCCACAGACGCATGATGCAATTTATCGGATTTGTGGCTTCTAGAACTTTCCAAAAGGACACATGTCTACAAGCGTGCAGCTAAAGGCTTTGTCACCAACCAGCCAGCTGACTCAGATGAGTGGCGAAAAGCTCCTGGGGCCTCAGTTTCCCCTTCTGGTAAATGGAACAACCTGCTTTCCTCCCAGACACCTTCAATACATTAGAACCACACCCTCTTCTCCCCCCTCCACCCCCTTAAGAAAACAATCCCTACTCAAGCTTCAGACAGAAATAATCTATTCATGATGGCGAGAGGCCCCCTCCCAACAGTGGTGAATAGGACGGCTGACAGCGCCTCCCAGGGCTGTGTAGCTTCCCTGAAGGGCTCACAGAACTCATGAGCATGAGTCACAGCTCCTCAAAGCCTACCTGTGCAGTGAAGATCAAGTGAACAGTACCGAGTAAGCCCCCCACCTCCAGTCCCACGGCCTGGAGATCAAAGCCGCCTCTCCCCCTCGGAGCGCCAGGGAGATCTCCTTCCAAGTTGGCACGTGAACGTGTGAACGGGTAAAAAAAAAAAGAGCTGTCTCAATACAGCCACTTGTGCCGAGACGCCCGCGCCGACTCCATGTCTGGCTTCCCCGGGCGCTCTCAACTTCCCTGAGGGCTGCCAAACACACGAGCCTGGCAAGACGGCTGCCCAAATCCATTGCCCCAGCTCCTGGCTACTGGTTGTGGATGCCAGGAAGGGACAGAAGGCATCTCCCTCAAGGGACGCTGCGGACAATGGCAAGGCCCTGTGGGGACGCTGGGTTAGGGAACTGCTTTTGTCCTTTGAAGAAACCCCAGGGGAAAGGTGCCATTCAAAGCACTGGGGTGCTTCCCTGACACTGAAGTATAGGTAAAAGAAGCCAGTCACGGGCAACACATGGTTGGGGTACTTCCCTGTGACACTGAAGTATAGGTAAAAGAAGCCAGTCACGGGCAACACATGGTGAGGCTGGTTAGCAAGCCACGATTCCACGGTGGAATTGTGGAATCCCCCCATGCAGAAACAAGACTCTTGGGTTCACAGAGGCAGGAGAGGAAGGGGCGATTAGGGTGTGCTTGCTCGCCAATATTCCAAGAGCATCCATCCGCATGCCTCCAGGTTCACAGCAAGCACACCTGAGTTCTTGGCCCAAAGGGACTCGGGTGCTCAGTTGTGCCCTGATGCCCGCGAGTTGGTCACATCAAGGGTTAAAGTGGCGTCTCTCCACGTCTACCTCTGCTTCCCAGGAGCTTGGGCTTCCACTGCAGAATCCTAGTGGAGCTGGGAAGCCAGGGTGCGAAACACGTGACCTGAAAGACCCAGTTGATCACGTGATCCACAGCCGCAATGGGGACCTGAGGGCCGCCCAGGGTCTGCCCCAATGAACATTAACACTAGGACTCTGCAGAGTCGAGAGGCCTGGGATCCTGCCCTTCCTGCCCCCACCAGACGCAAACTTAACAAGGAAGCTGAATACAGATGATATCAAGAATCAGGGGAAAGGAGACCCACAAACACCCCAGAAGCACAGCCCCCACACTCAGTTGTTTGAAACCTAGCATCATTTTAAGCTGGGTCAAACCAGTTTCTCCGAAACCTGCAACTCAAGGCCAGTTACCGAGGTAAACCCACTCCTTTTATGCAAATAAGGACTGGAACCCAGAGACCTAGCAAGATAGGTCTAGTCAGAGAAAGGATAGACGTAGGGTGGACTGGGCACTCTGTGGAGCCGTGACTCCATCTTCAAAGCTGGAAATCCTAGGGATATCCTACAAAGAGCCCCAAGACAGTGGAGATCCATGGAAATGAAGTAACTTCCGGGTAGGACTAGAGCCTGGCCCATTCTTCCTGCCAGAAAATTGGCTGCTGGTGCCACCTGGGAAAGGATGATTGAACCACAATACTGTGATACAGTTAAAAGACCAGGGCTGAGTCTGTCTTACAAGTTCAAATGACTCCCGTCGGACGGCCAAAGTGACCAGCAAGCCACACATGCGGTCACAGGTATATCTTTCCCAAGTTGTGGCCTCTGAGCAGACATGTTGCTGGGGTGACAGGGGCCTAGAGAAAGGGTTTGGAAAGAGGCACGGGGTGGGTGGGGAGAGCCAGTTTTCCTCGCAACCATGAGGAGAAGGGAGGGCCAGGATACAGGAAAGGTACTTAAATAACGAGAAAAACCAACCCTGGAAAGGCCCGAACAGCCCAGTGGTCAGGGCGGGGCGAGAAACCAAGAGCCGCTCAGGTCTCTGGTTAACCACATCCCCGGTTTCCACTCAGAAATCTAATTAAAACTCTGGACACCTGAACTCCACGGTGGGCTCGCCAGCAACCGCAGGTTCCCCGAGAATCAATTTAACGCGCAAACAACTGTGTCGAAAGGCCAGA
This sequence comes from Apodemus agrarius, assembly GCA_964023405.1. Classification (NCBI taxonomy): domain Eukaryota; kingdom Metazoa; phylum Chordata; class Mammalia; order Rodentia; family Muridae; genus Apodemus; species Apodemus agrarius. The sequence continues at coordinate 100,084,323 of OZ030015.1, forward strand.
GAGGAGAGGTCGGGGACAGAGTTCGCCCTGGGAAGAGGTCACCCTGGGAGTCATTTGCTCTCCTGCTAAGGGAGGGAAACCCTGCAGCGTGGCCTGATTCCTTCTGTCACCCCCCAAACAACTGTAAGGAGGTACCCTTGCTTCTTGACACCTAATTCTAAAAGTACACCATTCTAAAATGCATCCTTAGGGGCCCAAGCCGTGCCCCTCCCTCCACAAGGGAGGAAGGTACAGATTGCTGGGAGACACAGCAAAGGATCACACCCTGTGCCCCAGGGCTAATAACAATACTCGCTGAAAATGTCCCATTCCACCCAAGACTGGACGCAGGGGGGGCTTGCGCAGGAAAACACCAGAAGAAACGAGGTCACCTGAACCCAGCCACGATCCTGGCTCTCTCCAAATCTGCCCCCAAATCTGACACCTGGCTAGAGGGCTCAAACTCTAACCCTTAGGCCACCCAGCTGTACAAGAAAGGGCTCATCAGTAAAAAGTAACTAAAAGTGGTTCACTTGCAGCAGCGTTCCTACGTGACAATCTGAGGCCGTGGGACAAGCAGGAAAAGAAGACTCACCCCAGAGTTCCCCTGAACAGTGAGACCGTGCTCCGCCCTCCCGGCCCCACACCTCCACACCGGACGCTTTCCAAACTCCTTCCTTTCCCAGCTCTGCCAGGTTAGGGGCTCGGATCAGCAGAGGTGAGTTCTGCTGGGCCTAGGTAAACAGGCTTGGCTGCCCTTATCTGTGCCCGAAGGCCTCCCTCCGTCAGGCGGGATGGACAGCCGACTGTCACCAGGCTGACGGTAACATCAGATGGGACACAGGCATGAGAGCACGGGAAAACTACAGCCCCCATAGTAAGACTTCCGGCATACCCTAGGCTACCCAGCCTTGTCATCCAGAGACGGGCCACTGCAGTGCAAGCAGAGCTGGGGGCCATCCAGGGCAACTCTGCTGTCCCTGGGTCCCTTGGGGGCATGTGATTCCTAATGGAGGTCGCTTCCTCAAGGCTACAAGCACCCCAGAGCAGGGAGGGAGCGAGGGAGGGAAAGAGAAAGAGAAAGGGACAAGTGTGGACTAGAAAGTGTGAGTGATCAATCGCTAGCGATGCAAAAGGGGATGGCTACAGAGAAAGGCAGGGCTGGACCTTGAAAAAAGAAATGAAGCATGAAATCACAACTTCTCCAGTCTTTCCACTTTTGTTTGCAGACGGGAAGGACTGAAAGCAGGAGCCTGGGCGAATATTTACACACCCCGAAGGGGTGACACAGCATTATTCACCGTGGTTGGAAGGCCTCGGCAGGAGGTGACATTGGGACCCAGGAAGGAAAAGCAATGGGCACACGTTACTACAGCATGGATAAACGTGAGGGCATCGTGCTCAAGCGACCAGCCCTCAAAGTTGCAGACAGGACAGTAGATGGAGAGTTTCCAGGGCCAGCAAGATGGGAAACAGGAAGTTAGAGCTTCTCGAAGATGGAGTTTCTCTTAGGGCAAATGCTATCTACCGAGGGAGGGCGACCACTGGGCCGTGCACAGACCAAGTGCCACAACTGTACATAGAAAAAAAAAAAAAAGACAAAGATGGTAATTTTTTTACCTTCTGCATATTTTATTATGATAAAATAAAGGTTGGATTTTTTTTAATGAGTTAAGAAGTCATATCTGCAGACACAATGATAGTCAGCCACCTAACAGTTCTGAGCACCTTCTGAATACAGAGGAAACCCCTAAAAGCCAGCATCCCCCAACTGGAACTGGAGGGGCAGACAAGGTCAGCTCTCCCATCCCAGGCTTCCCAGTCCACTGAGGGCAAAGGAAAACAGATTGATACACTTAAATTAGGCCAGGAGCCCACTTGTTAGGCCAAAGAAATGGATGCACAAGAGACACCAGAGGTTATCGTCCTCTGAGCTCAGCAGGTCAGAAGGCGGGTGGGCACGCAGACTGAAGGGGTTTGATCTGTTTCTAGGACTGCAGAACCCCAGGTCCCCCCAAACACAGCCACTTCTGTCTAACCGCAACACTAAGGCACCTGGATTCAAGACTCCTGTGCTGAAAAACCTGTAGCGACAACCCAGATCAGGGAGGAGGAGGTGATGATTCACGGGCCGGGCCGGGAAGAATTCTTGGGTGCAAACTTGCTACTTCAGCATTCTTGCAGGTTGCAGGATTCCTCGGAGCTTTGGGGCTTTTACAGAATCAAACAGGAATGGTATTGTAGGGGACCCCCCACCCCCCGCCAAGCTCCCACCCTCTCACCCCAGGCATCACAAACCCAGTCTAGGAAGCAAAGCTCAAGGGATTTTGAGCAGGGCATACTTAGCCAGCAGCCTGACTGAAGGGAAGGTATTCATGAGGAGGCCAAATCCCATCCTCTTGTGAACCCCAGGCTCTCACAGTGCTAGCCGGGCGTGGAGGAAGAAGCAGAAGCAAGAGGATGGTATGTTCAAGACCAGCCTGGGCTACGGCAGGAAGGAGCTGTCCCAACATCACAAGAATAATTTGGTATAAGAATAATTTAGTCTAGAGGATGCCACTGGCTCTAATGGGGACCTTGCTGTTGACATGGTCACAACCAAAGGTCACACTGGTCTGCGCGGATGCTTGGACAAAATAGCCTGGTTGGGGGGGAGGGTACCTTCTGAGCTTCCAGGGTCTCACAGGACCACAGATCTAATATGTTCCTACAGGCCACAAAAGAGTTTCCTGTTACATACCCACCCACAGCACAACCATCTTGCTGTGGACAAAGGACACCCAAATTTGAGAGGACACTGTAAAAGACAAAATAACCACCACCCCCCAAAACAATACCAACAAAGGACAAGCACAAAGGAATCTGGAATATGTGAAGGGAAGCCCACAGAGGCTGCCCGGATGAGGGGAAGCAAAGGGGCTGGTGGCCCGGAAGCTTCAGCTGGGGACAGAGCTGGACTTAAGCTTTAGCTGGTCAAGAAGCAGTTGTTCCCTGTCTTCAAGTGACTCTGGTCTAATCTCCTGGTGAGCACGGAAGAAACACAGCCCGCCCCGCTGCCTCCTGAGCCCCAGACAAATCAAAACAGAACTAAGTTGGGGCAAGCAGGGGTCATGGCTAAGCAAGGTCTCCAGGCCGTTCATCCTCGAGCAAGCCACAATGAGGAGGGCTGGGCAGTCTGAACCGGACCCGGGTAGTTCCAGGTAGAGCTGTGGCTCCCTGGGTTGGTGGGGGTGGGGTTCAAGGCTGAGTCCCTGAGGAGAGGGACAGAGCAAGTACGGAGGTACACAACCACCCCCTGCCGTGCCCATCCCAAGGCTGTTTACTCACTGTGCCTCTGCCCCTCTCCCCTAATACTTCCTGCTATGACCCTCACCCTCACGGTAGTGGGCTGCGAACAGGAAAAGCCTGGGCCTTGCATCCCGAGTAAGAGTAAAGAATGGAGATTTCTCCCACTACAAACTTCAGGGTAACAGGGTGTGGTAGCTGAGGGAAGAGGATTGTTTCAAGGTCAAGGCCAGCCTGGGCTACAAGAGTGAGACCCTATCCAAAAAAAAAACAATCAAACAGCACAGGTGGTGGGGACATTCAGTTTCCTCAAAGAAAAATCAAGTCCCACAGCCAGACCCTAGATGTATGTTCTCCTGAGACTGAAGGGACCTCCAAACACCTGAACCTCGCACAGATGCCATCAGTGCCCCAGGCAGCCAGCCACTCCATGTTGGAGAAGCGCAGTGATGCCGGAAGCAGGCAGCCCTGAGCTGCACGAGGCTCGTGGGGGAGATGTGTGGGGGCGAGAATGCCTGAGGGGCTTCCTGGAGGGAAAGAAAATGAATTTGGTCACCCTAGGAGCTTTGCTGAGGAGAGACAACAGACACGCAGGCTTCAGCAGGCCAAGAATCGACCTTCTGATATATATGGTCTTGCGTGTGAAGAGGTCTTCATCCCCCAAAGTCCTTCATACCGGCTCCTCTAGCCCCAGAAGTCCCTCAATCCACTCTGAGGTGAGAGGGAGGCTGCCAGTCCCTTTAGCTCTGCCCAGGTGACCAGGAAATGCGGCCTCGGCTAGGTTTGCTCGCCGGGGGCCTGACACACCTGCCACTCCCGTGTTGGTGAGTCACGGCGCAAGCACTGCCCCACGTACTCCTCAGCCTTGGAGTCGGCTGCTCACCGGCTCCTCTCACGCACACCGGATGTTATCCATCTCCTGCCTCCAGAAACGTGTTGGGACAGATCGGTTAATAACCCGAATTTCCCTCAACAACATGTCTGGTGGAAGTTCAGTGGAGTCGGGGACAGAGAGGTGGTTCTTCCATTTTGAGTCTGGGCCTCCCATGAGGCCCTGGGGCAGGGGGGTGGGGTGGGGTAGGGTGGGGTGGGAGGTGAGGGTGTCCTGACCCTGTTCAGCAGCGGTCCAACAGGATGGCTGAGTAGGGGACGGAATGGGAGTTGGAGGTGGCCTCTCGATTTCAGACCTTCTGGGAACAAAAGCCACCTCTGGGGCGCTTGACCAGTCTTCCATTTTTACAAGATGGCTTTGTAGCCCACGGGATGAGCTGGGCCCCGGCTCGGAGCATCAGTGGGGTAACAGGAATCTGCACAAGGCCTGTGAACGAGTCAGGAGCCCTGGACCCTTGTTGGTGTCCTGGGGTCTGATCACGGCGCCGCGGTGTGGGCCAGATGTTAGCATGTGTGGAAACTGGGGAGACAGGACAAGCTGTAGTTGCAGCTTTCCTATAAATCCAGATCCGTGCTCAATTCGAAGGTTAATTTTAAAGAAAAGGCAGCCGTTTAAGTCCCACCGCTTAGCACACACGGTCACTGAAGCAACTGATAGCAGAGTTCTCAGGAGAGTTTCAAGTGAACAGTCCTGGAGGTGCTGAGCGACCCTTCGGAAGGGAGCGAGCCTTGAATTCACTCGGCGAGCTTTGCGTGGTTTTAAGCCCCGTGCCTCTGCGTCCCCTCCCCAAGAGCAAGGCTGTGCAGGAAATGAGGGGTGCCCTTGGCCTCCAAGCCCTCTTGGAAACGTCTTCCACCTGAAATGCTTCTCCAACGTTCAACCCACAGACTTAAAGAGGGCAATTTCTAGAAACGCGTCTGAGGTGCGTCCTCCAAAACGCAGAGAAACGCTTAGGTACCAAGAGACCCTCCTTGACATATGACTGAAGGGGCTCAGTTTGGAAATACCTAAGTACGACAGTAGACAGCAAGGATTGTGCTTGGAGGCTGCAGAATTCAGCAGTGCTACAAGAGTCGTGACTGGGGCTCGGGGGAGAGGCACATGAACAGGAAACAAAGTCACGAGTATTGTGGGTTGTACACCCTCAGCCTGACTCTAGGAGAGGCCCTTTGAAAACAGTCTCACTGACCAAGGACCCACAGACTATCTCTCCCGGACCCATTCTCCCCGACCCCACACAACAAGAAACTACAGAAACGTCCAACTGGCAGGAAACATCCAGTTGCCACAATGCTGGGTACAGCGCACCACTTCTCCCTGGGGAACCAGCCAGAACCAGTCTGGGCTTCCGCAAGCACCTGGATGGAGCCTGGGGCAGCAGGAGCCCAGCTTCTGCAGGACAGTCATAAAACTTCATTAAAAAAAAAAAAAAAAATCAAGCCAGGCGGCGGTGGTGGCGCACGCCTTTAATCCCTACCCTTGGGAGGCAGAGGCAGGTGGATTTCTGAGTTCTAGGCCAGCCTGGTCTACAGAGTGAGTTCCAGGACAGCCAGGGCTACACAGAGAAACCCTGTCTCGAAAAACCAAAAATTAAAAAAAAAAAAAAAATCTTTTTTTTTTCTTATGCTGCCTAGCTTGCCCTCCCTGAGCAGGTGCTAACTGAGACCTCAAGGCTCCTGGGCACTTACCAAAGCCAATCCCTGCCTGAATAGCTTCCTATGTTGGAGGGAGTTCTGAGAAATGGGCCAACACACACACACACACACACACACACACACACACACACGTTCCAAAAGAACACCTAAGGACTGCTGATAGGGGTCAGTGAAGGAAGGGGAGAAGGAATCCCATATCTAGAAAGCGTCCCCAGGAAACTACGTCCAGGGGGAAATTTCTGGAATTAAGGGTGAGAGCCGAGGAGAGAAAAGGAAACAGAGGGACCTGGTGTAATTTAGGGTGGGGAAACTCAGTCATTCATTCAACAAACACCTACTCTCCGACAACCTGGTGACAGGTACCAACCTCCCCACTACAACGCAATCACAAAAGGAGGAGGAGGGGAGAGAGTTATTGAGTGCAGATTCTTATGATTTACAGTTATGTGTCCACACCTTAAGCCAAAAGTCTTCATGATACAAGCAGCACCAAGAGGAGGAGGGGGGTGGTGGGTGTACACACTGAACCGAATTCCTGCCCTGGGAAATCCCACTCACATGGTAGCCAATACCCATCCCTCCATCAACTCCACAGCAGCCCAGTCTTGCAAATAACTCAGTATCCACCAAGCGCTCCCACCGCTACCCAGCCCCCCCACCTCCCCGTGGCCTCTTGCAAACACTGTGCCCAAGGAGCCGGCTGCGTGCAATGGTCGCACGGCTAGCAAAGCCAAGAGTCCCGAAGGACCATCCCCACCAAAAGGCAAGTGCCAAGAAGGCAGGCGCTCTCTGTCCCCGCGTGGAGTAAGCAATGGTTTGTCCGTGCCGCAGCCTAAAGGACCGGACGAGGAGCCCAGAACGGCCGCTAACTACAGAGATCAGAGCTGATAGGATCCACCTGAGGGTTCCTAAAATGACTTCCTAGATGTCAACTAGAACGAAAATTCCAATCCTGAAACCTTCGAAAACCAACACAAGGCTGAAGAAGGGCAAATCAAGCCCACAACTGCGCACCGCAGGGAAACTTACCTCCAGGTGGAAGAGCGGCTGGGAGATGGGAAGACAATCCACGGATGATGGAGACCAGGTCGTGAGTCTTCTAAATCCAGTTGATAAGCACCAAGTAATCCACGTTAGGGGACCCGGAGCCCCCACCCTTTACCCCACTGTCCAGCCAGCGCCCAAAGCCAAAGCGCGGCCACCGCGCCGCGGCCCCGCGTGGGTAGCGCGGAGATTGGGCACCTCGCCTCCCAGGCGGCTGCAGCGCGGTCTCCAGAAGCGGACCGGCGCCAAGAGCAGCGGGCGGAGGCCACCGAGGGCTCTGACCGGTGCATCCTGCCTCCTCGTACAGCTCTGCGCCTTTCTTCTATGAGCATCGCCAGCGCAAACACACAATCCGCACTAGGAGATACTCCTACGGCGAATCCAGAATATTCCATAAAAGAGTTTGTAGGTCGGGCGGGGACCCTGTGGTACAGGGAGGACGCTCGTCAGGCAAGAAAGCTCTGAAGGCGCGGAGCGCCAGCATACAGACCGAAACAGCAAGAACTGCTCACTTTCTGCGCCACCGCTGGGCTCTGCGCGCCTTTGGGCCATTCCAGCCTTTATAAAAGGGGTAGGCGTGACCAGAGGGCGAAGCAAGGTGGTAGATTGGCCGAGTGGTATCCTGGGAGTTGTAGTTCTATCTTCTTACTCCTTACACTCTTGGAGCAATTGGCAAAGGGTAGGGCCACCACAGCTACCTCCCTTCGCAAACTTTGTAACAAAGAGGGATTCCATTCTGTTCCAGTTTCCTTTCTATTGCAAGGGAAGAGAAAAGCGAGTTTATTTCAACTTCTGAAGAAGTTATCTCGTCGCCTTAGTTTCTTTTCCGCTGCTGTGATACAATACTGTCAAAAACAACTAGCCGGGCGTGGTGGCGCACGCCTGTAATCCCAGCACTTGGGAGGCAGAGGCAGGCGGATTTCTGAGTTCGAGGCCAACCTGGTCTACAGAGTGAGTTCCAGGACAGCCAGGTCTACACAGAGAAACCCTGTCTAGAAAAACAAAACAACAAAAAAAAGCAACTTATGCTAAACAACCACTTAATTTTTGCCAAAGGAGACAAAAACAGACATTGTATTGTATATTTTGCCTAGTACAGAAATCAATTCAAATCGATCTAAGATCTTCATTTATACCCCGAAACACTGGAACTTCTAGAAGAAAACATAGGGAAGACTCTTCAAGATGCTGGGGTAAGCAGGGACGTTTTAAAAAGAATATCAACAACATAGGAACGAGTCCCAAGTATCAACCAATGAGGCTGCATGAAACCAAAAAGCTCTGGATAGCAAAGGAATCTACAGAGTTAAGTGACAGCCCACAAAAGGAAGAAAACCCATGCCAACTACAAGGGGTTACTATCTAGAATTTGCAAAGAAATGCAGACATTAAATACCAAAGAGGTAAAACTGCCAATCAAGAAATGGGCAATTGAATTGAAGAGAGAGAGAAAGAGAGAGAGAGAGAGAGAGAGAGAGAGAGAGAGAGAGCAGGAAAGGAAGGGAAAAGAGAGAGAAAAGGGAAAGGAAAATCAAATGGATAATAAAGGAAATGCAAAATCAAACTCTGATGAGACCCACCTCACCCCAGTGAGAATTACCGTTGTCAACAATTCTGTTAGGACACACTGGAGAAGGTAGACAGAGAGAGGAGCCCTTGCTTACTGCTGATGGGAGCAGGGATTAATTGAGCCATTGTGCAGATAGATCAGTTTGGAGATTTCTCAAAAGGTTGAAAACAGAGCTGCTGTATGACCCAAAATTTTACTTCTGGGTATATGCCCAGAGAACTCCATATCCTATCATAGAGTTATCTGCGCGCACATGCGCGCGCGCGCGCACACACACACACACACACACACACACACTGTGTTTATTGTTGCTTTATTTGCAACAGCAAAAGCATAAACCAGAATCAACCTACATGTTAATCAGCAAATAAATGGAGAATGAGAATCTGGTATGTATACAAAATGAGATACTATTCAGCTCTTAGGAAAAATTGAAATTTCAAATTTTTGCAGGAAAATGGATGGACTTAGAGCAGATAATATTGAGCAAGGTCACATAATCTCAGAAAGAAAAAGCCGAGTTGTCTGCTTCATATGTGGAACCTAGCCAAAGCTCTATGTATATATGTAAACAAGGACATGTGGGCACAGAATAACATGAAGAAAAGAGAACAAGAAAGCCCAAAATATAACAGGAAGAATTAACTTCAGTTAATAGTTGCAGTTATGAAAGATGATGCAAAACTAATTGCTTTTCTAGTTCTAACACTTTTTCGTTCTATTTTTTGGTGGTGGTTATGCACATTAAAACAAATTGGAAAATGGCAGTGTAAACTTCCATATTAATATCCACAGTTCAGAATGCCTATCCCAACTGTTCAGAAGTTCACTGAGATATGTATATTTTGAGTCAGGTTGATTTCAGAGTGTGTTTGTTCGTTTATCTCGGGGTTTATGTATATGTGTATATAGCTATATAGATATACACATATACATATATATACATATACACATATACGTCTATACGTATACACGTATACAGGTATACATGTATACACGTATACACAGCTGTTATAGCAGGGGTAGGAAACTGGCTGATACCATTTCTTCCGCAAACAGGAAGCAGAGAGAAAGAACCGGAAGTGGGGGGTGACACTACCCTCAGGGATGTACTTTCTCCAGCAAGCCTGCCCTCCTAAATGTCTATAACCTCCCTTAAACAGCACCCCGAGTGCGGACCAAGTGTTCAAATACTTGAGCCTGTGGAGGCCATTTCTCATTCAAACCACCACAGGGAGTTAGAGGAGAGAAGAGGCATCGGAAGCGGTGCCTGGGCCTCCCCTGAGCCCAGGCTTCACATTCCTGCTCAAGGCTCTAAAGAACTGCGCCCCCCATTGAACTCACAAACTCCAAGCAAGCTCTGAAGTTGCTTCCTGCCTCCTATCTGGTGCCGAATGGCATCCACTGGGTACCAGTGGCAGCGCAGAAAGGTCAGGTCACTGTTCCGGTTTTACAGCCACAACTGCCCCATCCCTTGCTTTCCAGGGAAACGTGGACAAAGGTGAAGATCAAGGGTGCAGAGGACTGACCTCCTCAGGTCTGCAGCGCAGAGTCCCAGGGAGAGGACCTGAGCCCAGTTTCTCCAGTAGATCTCTCTTAAAGTAGAGAGCAGCCACGGAAGGGACAGATGGCTGTCCTCTCTAAATAGCGCCCGCCCGCGCTTGGGGTGGGGTTCCGTAGCCCCGCGCTCTCACTTTTCATTCCGCTCCTCGGTACTTAAATTTTTATTTTTAACGGCATTAGCCAGTATTCCGTATGAGGAATGTGGAGGATCAGAGTGAAAGTCCTCCTCACCGCCGTGAAATGGATCGTATCCAGGCAAAGCCAGTCACATAGTCCTCGATTCCAGGTAGGGCTGGAGAGATGGCTCAGCGGTTAAGAGCACTGATGGCTCTTCCCAAGGTTCTGAGTTCAAATCCCAGCAACCACATGGTGGCTCACAACCATCCGTAATAAGATCTGACACCCTCTTCTGGAGTATCTGAAGACAGCTACAGTGTACTTAAATATAACAATATATAAATCTTTAAAATATGGGCAAACCAGCTTGAACAACTCAGTAAAATGCCATATTAGAAATGAAAAAACATCGCTTCTCGGCCTTTAATACTACATAGAGAAAGAAGGAGGGGCACGGAGGAAGGGAGGAGGAGGGGGGAGGGAGAGAGTATGAGCAAGCTAGCATACAGGAAGGAGAAGGTGGGAAGGGGTGAGGAGAGATGGGGAAGGAGAGGGAAGAGAATGTTAGGAAAAGGATAGAGAAATGGGGAGGAGAGGGGAAAGAGTGGGGGAGGGGAGAGAGTGGGAGGGGAGGAGTAGAGAGGGGAGGAGAGGGGAGAGAGTGGGAGGGGAGGAGAAAAAGAAGAGGGGGGAAGGGAAGGGAGAGGAGGGGAGGGGAGCTGAGAGAAGGAAGAAATCAATTCGCTGAACTCTGGGTGTCAGAATCTGCATCTACTGATGCGCCTGGGGTTTTATTTATTCTAACTTTGCACGCAGGCATAAATACATATATAGTTCTAATCAAAACCTTTTGCAAGTCAAAACTCCCCGACAGGGTATTTGCTTTAAGCAAGCGGCTCCTCCAGCTCTCCCTGCAGCGTTCTTTCTGCATGTCCCGGAGAACCTTCCTGGCCCGCAAATGAGGCAGAGCATTCGGAAAGCATGTTGTCACGGAGGAGAGGCAACGGTATCCACGGCTGGCCTGACACCACACGTACGACTCTCTCAGATCACAGGATATGCATACTGGCTGGTTAAAATATGCAGATGAACTTGGCACTGGTGTCCGAAAAATGAAAAGAAAAAAAAAAAAAGATCAAAGAGAGACTTGCACAGGGAGAGAGGCACAGCATAGCTTCCTGGCAGGTGAGCAGGGCGAGGGGGGCGGGGTTTTCGGAAGTCAATCGCTGTGGTTTGCATGTATGGTGCAGAGATTCAAATAACTTAAAAACAGATGCAGAGATATTCTGGGGGGGGGGGCGGGTAAGGGATGCTATGATTCAAGCAAGTATCCCTGAGCTAGCAAGTTTCAGATGGGCCCAGCCCCACCATGTTGAGCCGTGGTCAGTTCTCAAAAAGCTCAGATGTTCTTCCAGAGTCTTTACTAAGCATTTACACACGTTTTTTTCTGGCCCACTCTCTCCTGCTGTGCCGAGAGCAGTCTTTTCCCTTGCTTGGTCAAATCTACATTTTTATCTCAACTCAGGGCTGGATTTGCCGTTTCTCCTCTTCACAGTCCTCTATCACATGATGCCGTCTCTCAGGAATGTTCTTCCGACTTCACCAGACTTGTCTTTCAGGCTCCCGTGATACGGTTCTGTCAGGACTCTACCTAGCGCTGACTCTTTTCTCAAGAGAAGCATAGCTGCATTCATAGGCTCAGGTGTATTTATAGCTCCTTCCAAGGATGCTAAGTGCCCTTGGATGTCATAGCTTAGCTTGCTTTTGAAAAATCCCCCTCAAGAGATTCAGTCAACATTATTCTGGGTTTAACTTGAAAGACAAGACTACATAGCTAAGCATGAAAGAACAGATAAATGGTGCTTTGGAAGTAGACAATCTCACTTATCGCCCATGTCTTACAGGATCTCCAGATAGATGTCTTGTCCACAAATCTCCATCCTAAAGCCAGCTATGGCAGCAATTGTCCAAACTAGTGGAGGTTGCTACCCTGTGTCTATGTGCTAGCATCATTGTAGCAGTTAATATTTATTTTTGGTGGTTTATAGCATCATGGGGGATAAAGTTGTATTCCCACATATGAGAGAGACTGTCTTTTCTAAGGTTGTGTGAAAAAAATGGGAATGGGGGGCTTTCTGTGTGAAAAGCAGAAGTAGTGATCATGCTTTCATTCAACAAACATCTACCTGGCCCTGGCCAAGCCTTTTGCAACCATGTTCATCACTGTGTATATCATGACAAAGACATGTATGTTCTCTTTCTTTGTGTGGGAGTCAGAATACATAGGTGAATGACCAAATTAAATTAATTATGCGGTACAATAAGAACAGGAAAAGACGTAAGCCTGATTTATAAGTAGGTATTACTTACTTTGCTGTGATAAAGTACCAAGACTGAGACAGAGTTTATTTGGGCTGACAGTTCCAGAGGGAGAGCCTATAATGATGAGGGAGCCGTAGCAACAGGAGGCCGAGACAGGATGCTGAGAGATCCTATCTTTAGCCACAAGCAGGAACCAGAGAACACACTGGAAGCCTTGGGGCACAAGCCTCTAAGGGACACTTCCTATTCAAGCCACCAAACAGTGGGGAAAGAGGCTCTGGCTTAGAAACACTTCTCCCAGGAAGAGGTAAGTTACAAAGCTGGTGGGCATGGGGCTAGCCCGGGCAGGTGCGCGTAGGCACTCCCTCACATCCGACTTGGGGACATGAGTGAGTTATCTGGTAAGAGACGGTTTCCAGGGCCGGCCAGCCTTTGTCTCTAAAGGAAGATAGGGCATTTGGCGAAAGGATGGTGTGGACGGAGGAAGGTTGGGAGAGGAAGGGAGTACCTGGGGAGGCACGTGACTCCAGAGAAGGCACGTGACTCTAGGGAAGGCACGTGACGCTAAGCACGTGACTCCAGAGAAGGCATGTGACTCCAGAGAATGCCGAACAAACCTCTCGTCTGGGAGTGTGGCAGTCATGTCCCCAAGACTTCCATTTTCTCCTGAAAATAGTTCATCTGTCACCCAGCATGCCGATCCAAGAAGATGAAGGACAGGGCGACCCACGCCTTCTTTATTTCACAGATGGACTAAATTAAATATGGCCATGCCTACGGGGCCCGACCCAGATGGTGCAGGAAGCTTTATAATGTAAATATTACTAAAGATGGCGGCTGGGTCAGTCACCTCAGATGTCCTCCTTTCTCAAGTTCATTCCCCCCCTCCTATCCCCCCCATCCCTCCCCCACTCCAGGGTGCAGCTCAGATGTAACTGAACAGTGCAGGGACAGGGGAGGGGGCAATGCCCAGGCCTCACTCCTAGCCCCTCCCACACTCCAAGGAAATCCCAGCACCTACATGGAACCTCTCCTTGGAACACTGAATGCTAAGGGTTTGTTTATCTGGAGGTCCCGAAACCAGACACCTCACTTCCCTCATCCAAAACCAAAAGCTCTAGCTCTCTCTCTCTCTCTCTCTCTCTATCTATCTATCTATCTCTCTCCTTCACCACGGATGTTGAGGGTCTTGAAGAGAAAGGAGGGCAGAGCAGCTGAAAGGAAACTAACCGGTGGCCAGTGTGCGTAGCCAAGCCTGTCTGCCCACCCCACCTACACCCTCCCTCCCCACACACGAGGACCCTGGCTTCCTGAGATAAGGAGACCCAACTTCATTCACGTGGGTCAGAGGCTGAAGCAGCCTTTACCTCTGGTGCCGACCGACCGGTGGGAAACGTGTAGATTTAATCTGCATCCTCAGCGGCCAAGCCACACAGGCTGGAGAAGTGACTCCATGCAAAAGAGGGTGCAGGAAGGAAGGAAGGAAGGAAGGGAGGAAAAGAGGGAGGGAGGGAGGGAGGGAGGGAGGGAGGGAGGAAGGAAGGAAGGAAGGAAGGAAGGAAGGAAGGAAGGAAGGAAGGAAGGAAGGGAAGGTCAGATGCAAGGTCTCAGTCAGTTCTTAGCGAAGAGAGTCTGGCTTCTCTGAGGGAAAATGGGGGCTTAGCCTGGTGCACAAACCTACAAAGGGGACATAAGTCTGTCACAGTTGGTAAGCAGTAAATGAACTGCCACATCTCCATTCATTCATTTACCCATCCACTCACTCCTTCCAAGCTCAGAGCCGGGAGAAGCACTATAAACAGGACCTTTAGCCTAGACACAGAAGGCACATGAATTGGGGAATTCATGTGTGCGGCAGGGTAAATGACTCACCCAAGGTCAGACAGGAAGGCAGCAACAGCCTGGAAGTGCAAGCCCAGCTCAACTGATAGGGTCACCCTGCCACTCCAGTTCTGGCTCTCTGGAGGTAGGAAATGGCAGCATTTACTTCAACCCAACAGTCCTGAGCTAATTTACCTACATTGGCATGCTGGAGTCTACTTGTATGGCCCCATCGCAGGTCTCCCTGGGGTGAGGAATCAGCCTCTGGTCTTTTGGCAGAGGTCAGCTGCTCTGTAGATGCCCCCTAGAAACAAGGAACCCCGGGTTGTTGATGTACTTCCCGCCCAGCCTTGGGCTCCATGCCCAGTGCTGACAATAACTCTCTCCAAATCCATCCACAGGTAAAGTCCTGATGGCAGGAAGCTGTACACAGACAGATCTTCATGATAGTCTGACTCGCAATGGGTGAAGGCTTCAGGTTGAAGACCTTGGTCTGATAACCTAAGAAAAGGATAGGGAAGGGGGTATCAAAGACCCTTTCCCTTACCTCACAGACTACTGCTTGAGCTCCAATGCCCGCATCTGGCTGCCAGTACCCTGGACAGGAAACTGCCAGGGGAGAAATGTAGACTATCAAGGGGATCAGGACATGCCAGAGTTTGGCAGACACTTGTTTTCCTTTCCTGGAAGCTAAGGATAAGATGCATCCAATGGTTTGAGCAGGCACGGAAGCCAAGACACCTGCTTCAGTAGTGTTAGCCAGCCTCCTCAAGTAGCCATGGTAACTATAGATCATCCAGCAGTGGGTTTAAATAGAAAGGTTTAGTGTCTCATTTTCAGTTCAGTTGTTGCCCTCAGGAAGACAAGAGTCCAGCCATGAACATGCCAGGAGGTGAGTTATAGTCCGAGACAAGACATTCCTCAGGCTACTCCTATCTTCACAGGGGTGGGTGTAGATGCCAATGAAGCCATGATATTGATGGACTGCCGTGGAGCTTAAGGACTTGGGAGGTTCAGCTCTTGCCAAGAAATACTGAGTGTCAATATGTTGTGGAGATGCTCACACACACACACACACACACACACACACACACACCCATGTTGACTGCAGTGTCCTTCACAACAGCTGAGTTACAGGAACCGCCCAGATGTCTAGCAACAGAGGAACGACTAAGAAGAATGTAGGACATCTACACAACGAGATTCTTGCCCAGCCATGAAGAATGGAGATACATCATTTGCAGGGGGAAATGGCTACAGCTGGAGAGAATATTGTCAGCAGATTAAGTCAATTTCAACAAGGAAATGGGGGCTGGAGAGATGGCTCAGTGGATAAGAGCACCGACTGCTCTTCCAAAGGTCCCGAGTTCAAATCCCAGCACCTACATGGTGGCTTACAACCATCCGTAAAGAGATCTGATACCCTCTTCTGGTGTCTGAAGACAGATATTGTGTACTTTACAGATATATATACTTTATATAAATATATATAGACAGATATATATACTTTACATACATAAATCTTTTTTTAAAGTCCAATTTATAAAAAAAAAAACCACAAAAACAAGGAAATAGCACAAGGTCTTATTTGTGAGTCTTAGACACTGTAGACACATAAAATCAGATATAGATAGATAGATAAATAGATGGCTAGATAGATAGACAGACAGATAGATAATCATGAAAATAGAAGCTGGTCTGCCTAGGAAACAAGGTGGACTCATGGGAAAGGGAGAAAGGGAAGGGGAGCAAATGGGGTGCATGCTCAAAGAGCTACTTACATGAAAGTGGCCCGTATGCAATCTGTGCAATACAGACAAGACCAACTATGACAAGCTACAAGCTAGTGAGTACAGCCTGGCCATCTTCCCCACAGAACTGGGAGGCAGAGAGATTCTACATGAGGTACATAAAGATGCATGCAAGGACAGAGGAAGAGAGAAACGGAGACTAAAAGGAGTATTTGTTTTCCTCAAACACACCCACAGAGCAGCTTATTTTGCCTAGATCGGTGGTTCTCAACCTGTGGGCCGTGACCCCTTTAGGATCAAATGACCTTTTCACAGTTGTTGCCTGTGACCAATGGCAAACTGTATTTACATTACAGTTCATAACAGTAGCAAAATTACAGTTATGAAGTAGCCACAGAAATCATTTTATGGCTTGGAGTCACCACAACATGAGGAGCTGTAAAAGGGTCAAAGCATTAGGGAGGCTGAGAAGCACTGGCCTAGACTATCATCTGTCCCTGTCCTTGCACCCGCCTCCTTCCTGTCCTTCCTTTCTCTTCCCAAAGGGAAGGCCATCTTCCTGGAGAAGAAACGAAGTGGTTCCCACACCCATGGAATGGCCTCAGACCACGAACTGGAGGTGGGCACACAAACCTTTGACTCCGCTATGTCTGTGAGGGGAGATCCTGCTGAATATGAAGGCCCCACTGAGCCCTTCTCCTGACCACTTTCCCCACTTCATCCTCAGAACTGACCAGTGGTCTGGAGCCACAAACACAGCTTTTTCCCAGGGGAGCAGCTGACATATGAGAGACTGGAAGGACCCAGCGCTGCATCTCAGGAACACCTTAGGCTGCACATACAAACTTCCCCTCAGAAGATGGTCCCAAGAACTAGACCGAAAATGGGGTAAGAACAGAGAGCTCAGGTGACCCCCAGCCCCTGGGTCCCACATCAGTCAGATCCCGTAACTCTGCCCTGCTAACTAGCAATCTAAATTTGGGGCTCCACCTGCCCATCACTCAGGTAACATAGTGAGACAGGGCCCTTCTTCACCCTCCAATAGCCGTCTATTGTCTATTGGTTTCTCCCCTTCCAGCCCCCAGTAGAGCAGAACTTCCAGAATTTCCGGCTTTACTCTATATCTCTGGTCTTGGCAGCACCTAGAAGGTAACTGTCAGCTGCCGACAGAGCATGTGGATAAACCCTTGTGTAAGGATGCACTGTGCTGAGCGCAGGGATGTCTGTCCTGGAGCCTGTCACATTTGGGGATGGAAATGGTCAGTCTTCACAGTCAACTCGAAGAACTAAAGGAGCCTCGATTCACGGTTTCACCATCTGAAATCACACTCGCAGCTTCACGCTGCCGACAGCAGCTATTCCAGCGGGAAGAGCACTTCTTAAATCCTGCAACAAGCTGGTTTTTTTAACTTACCCACTTTCAAAAATGTATCTGAGTCCAGAAGAAATAGAACCCCTAAATAGACTTACAAGCAGAGAGTTTTGTACAGAAAAGAGAAGGGGAGGGAAAATCCCTTGCAAAGAAAAGCCAGTACCAGATGGCTTCATGGATGAATGGTGCGAACCGTTTAAAGAAGAATTAACACTAATCCTTCTTAAGCTCGTCGGAAAAGTAAAGGCGCATTTCATCATCCGTTCACGAGGCTAATATTACCCTGCTAGGAAACATGGCAAGGATTTCAGGAGAAAAGGAAACTGCAGACCAACGACCCTCAGACAACAGATGCTAAAACCCTCAACAACGTGCTGGAAAGATACAATTCCTCAAGATATCAAAAGACCAGGCGCTAAGGAGATTTATCTCAGACATGCAGAAAGGGCATAACATATGAAATCAATGTGACATGCTACCAAATGAGGGATAAAACTACAGGTCATCTCTGCATTCGCTGATACAGGAGAGGTAATGCACCAGTTAGGGATAAAAAAAAAAAAAATCTTTCTCTGACATGTGGGATGTCTGGGAAAATAAAATCTCAATAATTACACCGGGTAGGTAAAAGGTAGATTGCTTCTGGATTCCCACTGTCATCACCTCTATTCACCTGTGTACTGAGGTCTTTTTTAAAAAATATCATTTATTTATATTTATTTATATAAGTACACTGTAGCTGTCTTCAGACACACACCTGAAGAGAGCATCAGATCCCATTACAGATGGTTGTGAGCCACCATGTGGTTGCTGGGAATTAAACTCAGGACCTCTGGAACCTCTTAACCGCTGAGCCATCTCTCCAGCCCTGTACTGAGGTCTTAGTCAAAGCCATCAGACTGAGAAGCTCTTTGAAGATAACATGAAAAGGCCAAGTGTTAGTGAAAGGGAGGAGAAGCTGGAACCCCAAGAGCTGCTGGGTGGGACTATAAAATGGTACCATCTTTGGAAAACAGGGCAGCAATCCTCAGATGACCAAACACAGAGCTAACAAAATATTCTCAAATTAAACGAAAAGTACACACACACACACACACACACACACATGCATACATGCACATACCAAACAACTTGAACACAGTGTTCATACCAGCATTGATCATCATAGGCACAAGACAGAAACAACCCAAACATCTATTAACAGATGAGTGGATAAATAATATATGGCACTTTGTAGATATGCCACTGATTATTATATACCCATAGAAAAGAGTGTGGTGTGGAATGAACCTTGAAAACATTATGCGAAATAAGTAATTATACTAATGATATGATTCCATATGTATGAAATATTTACATAAACCCAAAGAGATAGGAAGCAGATTAAGTGGTGCTACAGCTTAAAGGATGGGGGTATTGAAGTATAAGCCCTCATGGATATGAATTGTGGCGTGGTGAAAATATTTTGAAACTGGGTAATGTTGACCAATGCACAATTCTGTAAATATGTAAACAATCACTGAGTTATACATTTTAAGGATATGGACCTTATGGAATGTTCATACTATCCTAGCATGGCTGTGATTTAAGATACAGGGGGTATTCGGCAAAACACATTAATAAATTACAATAACACACAATACAAGTGGAGATAAGGATTGAGAGAGGTGAAGAGCAAGAGGTTCTTGTGCCACACGGAGAAGCTATGCATCTGAGCCGTGACTATGTCTGTATTCGGATGTTTCCCCTCTCTGAATTTGAGAACGAAAAGCACCTTGGGGAAACGGTGTGAGATGTTTAGTTCTGCCAACTTGACTCACCGTAGGGTCACTTGAGCAGAGTGTTTCAATGAGAGATTGTCTCTATTGGGTTGGCCCGTGGTCCTGAATATGGTGGATTGTTAAAGCTACTTTATGTGAGAAAACTTGGCCCACAGTGGGCGGCACCATTCCCTAGGCTGAGGGGATCCTAAGCTGTGCCAGAGTGGAGAGATCAAGCTGAGCACTAACACGTGAGCATGCATGCATGTAGTTCCTCCTCTCTGTTCTTGATTAGGATTATGATGTAACCAGCTACTGGAAGCTTCTGCCTTGACTGCCCCCACAATGATAGACTGTAATTTACAAGCCACACTACACTCCTTTCTCCATTAAATTGCCTTTGTCAAGGTATCTTATAGCTAGCTGCAACCCGGATGAAACTGGAACACAATGTCGTCTCAGTGCTACCTGAAGCCCCAAAGGGACAGTTCGGTGCCAATATCAACAACCCATTCTAAACGGCGGGACTATAATGCTTAATGGCAAATGATCTGGAGATTTCTATCACAAGCCAGGGAACCGAGAAGTGACCATCTGTCCTCCTGTCTAAGTCATCCAATTTGGTGTTAAAGCATACTTCCTGATGGGCGCCAGATTTCATGTTAGTCACCAATTTACATTTCTAGTTCAAGGTATGGCTTGTAGCCAGTCATTCAAAACTCACCTATAAAATGAAAGGGTGGGGCAGTGTCCTTTCCTGTTCTTACGACTTGGTCCAACCCAGGCAATTCGGCATAAATGAAGCATGAAAGTATCTCCCGGTGTGTCCTTAAGTAGTTTATATTTGTTTTAATGGCCATAAACTAGAAGTCAGAAATAATGGGCCATGTCATCATTAAATGGTGTGTATATCACACCTCCTACTGAGGTGAAGAGCTGAACAGTGGGACTCTACAAAGGAGAAAGGGAAGATGTCACATCCTTAAGTGTTTGCGCAAAGGTCTCCATTTTCAGTTGGTTTTAGTTCTGGTAATATTAAAGCCTTATTTATTTGCATGCGTATGAGTGTGTATACAGGTGTGCACATGTAGAGGTGTGAACCTGTAGAGGCCTGAAGAAAGTATCTGGTATCCTTTTCGTTCATAATCTGTTTATCTTTTGAGTCTCTCCCTCAGCCTGAGGCTTGAATCTAGGACTTGTGTTTTCTCTGCCAAAATGAACAGTAACGTGTTCCAGAGGTCCTAGTGCCTCTGCTCCCCCGTGAGCTAAAGTTGCAGGTATGCATGAGACACACACATGGGACATGCATTGGACATGCATGGGACATGTGTGGGACACACATGGGACACTTGGTTTGTTTATGTGGGCGCTGGGTTCTCACCACTTTCTAGCATTCATTCTTGACTGCTGAGCCATCTTCCAGCCCCAGGTCCGCAGATTTTAAAGAGTCCCAGGTCTTCATTTGCAAGCTGGAGATTCTCTCTATCCTCTGGTCCTCCTTATCTTTTTCTATAGTCCTAGTAGGTGACATCATTTACTGATTCGTCATAGCTTATTATTATCATTAATGTTGTTATTATTATTTCATCAGCATGAAAAGGTTACTCTGACCTGTCTATGCACCTAGCACTGTGCCTGGCCCAAACTGCAGACTTATTGAAATAGATCAGTGAATAAAGCATGGATCTACTTGTTGTTGTTGTTGTTGTTGTTGTTGTTGTTACTTTGAAAAGCAATATTTTTACTAAAATTTGTGTCAACTACATGTCAGCATGTATATAAATACCATAAAAAAATATCAAGCAGACCCTCCACCCCCATGAGTTCTGCATGGCCTGGATTCAACCGTGAGTCAAAAATATCTGAAAGGCAAATACTGTGCCTGCATCGAA
Organism: Apodemus agrarius; assembly: GCA_964023405.1. Taxonomy (NCBI): domain Eukaryota; kingdom Metazoa; phylum Chordata; class Mammalia; order Rodentia; family Muridae; genus Apodemus; species Apodemus agrarius. The sequence goes on from OZ030015.1 coordinate 100,105,346, forward strand.
CATACCACAGATATGTTTTCTCGTGATTCCTCCCTAGGTAATCAGTGCAGGGCAACAGCTGTAAGAGTGATTTATACAGCGTCTCCATTGCGTTAGCCGTCAACCGTAATGTAGGGAGAACATAACGATTGCTAGAAGGTATACAAAGACTGGATGCAAATACTATGGCATTTTATATAATGCAGATGATCCGTTTGTACCTGTGATGGGGATGGCTGGCTGAAGTTCACCAATTTGGCTAGATCCCTGGGATCTGCCTGTCTCTACTCCCCCACTGCTGTGGTTACAGACATATACCACCAGACCTGGGATTTATGTGCGTTCTGGGGATCCACACTTGGTTACTCAGGCATGTGCATCAGGCACGTTAGTTACTCTCTGAGCTATCTCCCAGCCCTGAGCTGTGTCACCTGTCAGCCTCACTTTTTTTTTCCTATTAAAATCGGTACAGAATAGAACTGATCTGACACTATTGGTGTGTGTGTGTGTGTGTGTGTGTGTGTGTGTGTGTGGGTGGGTGTGTGTGTGTGTGAGAGAGAGAGAGAGAGAGAGAGAGAGAGAACACATCTAACAATCACCACGTTGTCTACAATAAAGCATTGCTTGTTAAACATTAGCTAATAGTATGAAAGGAAGGAAAGAAAGAAGGAGGGAGAGAGATAAAGGAAGGAAAGAAGGAAGGATGCAGAGAGGAACGAGGGGAATAAAGAATGGCATATCGATGGCAGGAAGAAGGACACAGCAAATCTTGAATAAACTGGGAGACGGGGTACATATGAGGATGTACTCAAATAAAGGTTATGAGACAGCCAAGGCTGAACGTTCTGAAATCAGCACAAGCCGAGTGTTGAGTCAAGACAGCTATTGCCTTATTCCCTTTATGCATTCCCAAGATAAGAGGAAACAGGAAAGTCCTGAAACCAGTCAGGCAAGATCAGACACCAACTAAGAGTCTGACTAGTGCTGAGCCCCAAACACAGCAGCAAAGAGACTTGGACCCCAGCGTCTCTTCCTCAACCCTACAGATGTCCCTGTTATCTCCCAAGCCTATTATAAGCACATCCTTCAGGCTGGGAAGACATCCTCAAGACAAAGGGATTGGTTCAATATTAGATATCTGCCTTTCTTTATTTTCGACTCCCCATCTATACATAAACACAGATCCAGACATGGATTTGTTTCTTGTATTTGTTACACTCCACTCGCTGTGCCCATGACTTAACTCATATGTCAGTCGGGCTGGTCTGGAAATGAATGTGTGTAGATGGAGTTCTGATTCCCTGTGTTGAGGCAAGATGATAAAGGAGGTGTAGTCTTTTCTTTCTGGGGGATGGGGGAGCTCTGATTTTTACCCATCATCCCACACTCCCTTTTTCCTTCTCAATGGAGTTCTGATTTTGTCTAGACTTTATGTCAACTCCAGAGAGGATCCTAACCCACCCCTGCCAACAGTCCTTGGGGTTCCCCTGGCAACTGTCGCTGCTTTAGAAGAAGGGATTGCTAAACATCACACACACACACACACACACACACACACACACACACACAATCGCTCAGTGTACCCATCATGTGTATCATTTCTGTGATCAAATACCCAGCAAAAGTGACTTCAGGAAGGACTTATTTTGGATGATAGTTTTGGGGTAAGCCCATCCTGAAGGGGAAGGCACGGCAGAAGGTGCTTTAGGCATCTGGCCATGTTTCATCTGTGGTCAAGAAGCAGAGGTTGGTGCATGCTGGAACTTTTCTCATTTTCTCCTTTTTATTTACCAGCCCATGGCATGGTACCACAAACATAGGATAGGTATCCTCACTTCAGTTAGCCTGATCTAGGTAATTTTACATACGTGGCTAGGGTCTTGTTTCTCTGGTGATTCTAACTGTTCACACGTTAAACCATCACATTAAAAAAAAAGTGTTACAGTTCTTATAGAATTTGTCTAGCAAGTTTTCTAACTTCAGTCAGAAACCTGCCCCCCCAAAAAAAAAATTAAAAAGGGTTTTTTTAAATTCTAGGGTAGCTCAAGTATGGCCCACAACCAATGACTCTTCCTCTTCCTCTCACTGAGAAGTAGAATCGAACTCTCTCTATGAAGCTTGATTGGCTTTAATGGCCTATGGACTGGAAGGATATGCAGGTGGTGACCTCTGGCTCCTGAAGCTAAGTCTTAAGTTGTTCGCCAGCTTGGTACCTCTATTTAGCATCCTTGAGCACCAAGGAGATGTCTGCAGGTCACAGACATACCGTTCTTAGGTTGTTATCCAGAGTTTCTCGTTCATCCACCACTGAGATCTTCAAAGATGTATCAGAGACACGACTGAAGTCATCTTGGACCATGAGGCCCAGCTACTTATCTGCAGAGTATCAGAAAATAGCTCCCATGTACCAGGCCATATAAGATAGTAGACTTAGCTGAATTTTGCCCAAATTCCTGATCTGTGTATTTACCATGTGTGGTGTTTATGGCTCTGAGCCATTAAGTTTTAGATGGCTTTCCACACAACAGTATAATGGCTGCCTAAGGGATTCCTCTCTCCCTTGAGAATAAGTCAAGTGGTAGCCTCAGCAACCATGGATTACTTTCTTGAAGTTTATTGGAAAATGTGCCTGGGGATGAAGATCAAGCTGAAATGAAAGTACCTGAGTCCCCAGTGGATCAGTGAACCTAGTTCTGAAGTTCATCTTCTTTGGAACTTCTTGACATATAAAATAACCCATGACCTCACTTTCTAAACCAGGCTCCACTATGCTTTGTGTCACAAATGCTTTTTGCAGAAGCATTGTTGACTAACCATCAGTCAGGTTGACTGCGTTAGGCTAAAACATGGGGATCCTGGGCTACCATGGCACTACTCCTGCTCAATTATCTTGGAGATATCACCCAACCTTTCTAGAACTCTCCTCCCATATTGAACTAGAAAAGAATACTTTCTTATCCATCCTTGATTTGCAAGATGTTTTTTTAAAAGATTTATTTATTTATTGTTATATCTAAGTACACTGTAGCTGTCTTCAGACACCAGAAGAGGGCATCAGATCTCATTATAGATGGTTGTGAGCCACCATGTGGTTGCTGGGATTTGAACTCAGGACCTCTGGAAGAGCAGTCAGTGCTCCTAAACGCTGAGCCATCTCTCCAGCCCTGCAAGATGTTTTAAGCACTGACAATTTTTTTAATAGACTCACAGAAACCCGAGATACTACTGGGATCCATGCACTGAAGGTTCTACCCTCCCGATCCTAGACTATAAGAGAACTTATAGCATCCTTGGACAAACTTTTATGCAAGCTTCAGGTCCATAGTTTGGGGTGATGGCCGCATAGTTTGAGGTGATGCAGCCGTTCTGTGTAGGTATACACACAGGTAAGGTGTATTGAGTGCTCAGTCACACAATAATTGATTCATACAATGGTGGTAAAGTTGGAACTCGGACCCATAGCCTCTCATATTGGTTGCCTTATCAGTCACACAATCTTGTTAGCATTCTGCTCTAGAGAGAAGACCCAGCTCCTTGGCAAGGAGGTTTTTGGTCTTGTGGGAACCTTTAAAGGAGCTTCTCTCTAAGATACAGCAGCTCTGACTCACTAGCTCCCAGCTTTCATTTCCAGCTGATCCTAGGACCGTTTCCCCTCTCTTGTTCTGTCAAACTCGACTGCTAACCCATTCTCCTCATCTAAGTATTCCACTATGAGTATTCCCTGGATCTCTTGGTGTGTGTGTGTGTGTGTGTGTGTGTGTGTGTGTGTGTTCATATGTGTGCAGCCCAAGTGTGTGAGCATGTATGAGTATGTGAAGCCAACAGTCAACCTTGGATATTGTTCTTTGAGCATCATCTTCCCTGACTTTGGGACAGAGTCTGTCCCTTGGATGAAACTCACTGAGATTTGGTTGGCTGGTCAGGGAGTTCTGGGGATCCGTCTTTCTCTTCCTCCTCAGTGCTGGGGTTATAAGTGCACGCTACTGCACCTGGCTTTTCTACAGAGGCTTCAGGTCTCGATCCCAGGTCTTCATGCTTGCATGTCAAGCACTTTACTGACTGAATTTTCTCCAAAGTCATCTCCCAGCTACAGACAGCAGAACCTTCCCACAGTTGTATTTCTTTCTCTGGATCTGTGTTCCAGTCTTCCCAGCCTGGAGACACAGAGCCACTTGCCCTCTGCTCTCTACAACACACGATGGCACACTCTATCAATGGGCCCTCCATCTGCTTACCTTGCCCACCCTGTCTTTTGTCCTTTTCTTTTGTCCAGACCACTGGCATCTGCTTCTAAGTGGTTTTCACACTGCCATCTCTTTCTCACATTTCCAGGTACCTGCCAGTGGGCAATCAGAGATGCTGTCTCTTAGAGCATCTCCTTTGAATACTCCCACAAGGCTTTACACATCTTAGCCCAAGAAACGGCCCAGAGCTTACTAAGAATTGTGTATCAGTTGCCCTTGACTCTCGACATCCATATCTATCTTTTTCACCTCAGGACTTGAAAGCTCAGGGTCCCTATAAAACATTCCCTCCACCTGGAGGAGAGGCTACCTTCTGGAATCTTCCTTAGTGGTTACTTAATTTCTAATCTTCTCTTTCCTTCTGCCCACAGCTATTTAATTTAGCTCTTTCCTTTAGTGCCCACAGCCCTAACCACATTGTATAGCCGGGCTTACCTTACAGAACTGAAATTCGGTTCTGATATGTTTTCTTTACCACGTTGTAATCTGAGAGCATGGCCACACCCTCCTTGTTTTGATAGCCATTCCCAGGACGCTGCCAAGCAGCCCGGCTCAGTGGAGGTGTCCAATCACCGTGCACGGAATGTGTTGGTGTGACTGGAGTTCTGGGTTGGGCAGGGGGTGTTCCAGAGGCCATATGTACAATTCCATCTCCTTCTGACTTCCCTGTCTACAGAACAACACAGATCAAGCAAGGTCCTAACGAGTCCCCGGTTGGATGTGAGGCATATAACTAATCCCATAATACACTTGAACAACTTCATGAAAGCACATTACAAATAGCTTTATGGCATATCCAGGCACACAAGGTTGGGGGGGGGGGCAATGGCTGAAGATTTATTGAATCACAACATGACCTCGGGGACAATGGGCATTGTGTTCCCTAACACAATGAGGGAACCAGGCCACCAAATCCACCCCCCACCCTTGTGAAAACCCAGCCGTCGCCCTGCTCCATGTAAGCTAAACTGGTCAAAGAACTCTCCTTGGGCTGCGCACGAGCTTCTGGTCAGGCCCACAGGCTCAGAGAGAGGAGCTGGAAAGTCCCAAGTGCGTGGTCACCAGGGCAGGTGGGGGAGGGGAGGGGTGGGAGAAAAGAGAGGAATTGTCAGAACGCGGTGATTTAGTGTCTGTCTCTTTTCTGCCTCCCAGCCTGCCTCCCTCCCATCGCTGCCTCCCGCACAAGGAACTATTTAGCTGGGACAGAACAAACGCTCCCTTATGCGGCTCCACGGAGTCTCTTGGGTTGTCCGAGACAGCTGCCTGTAGCACGCTATGGTTACTCATTACCCGGGTTCCCAGGCAGGAAAAGGAGCGAGCTTAATAGACCGAACTAAACCCCCAGCTCAAATATTCCCGGCTATAAATAAATAAATAAGTCAGGTGTACCAGGCCGGGGGGGGGGGGAGGGAGGAGGAGGCCACTGCACAGGAGGGGGTGGGGAGGGCTCAGCAAGTGAATTAGTGGGAAAAATAACCCCCCCCCCCGGAGCACTTCTAAAGAAGAAGATGAGGGAGGAAAACTCCCATCTGAGGAAAGCACAGAGGGGCGTTTGTGCTTGCTGCCGCCTGCGGAGTGGACTAGAGTCGCAGAAGGCCATGTGAGGACCAGGCAGACAGCTAGGACTTTGAGGGCACTGGGGAGAAAGGCCTGTTTTTCCAGCTGGTGTGCCCCAACTTTTGGAAGTGTGGCTTGCTTCCTGAAAGCTACAAGTACTGATTGTGGAAGTGATGAAGGACGGCCCATGTCTTGCCTTCCTTCTCACCCACAGCCTTACCCACAGCTGACCCAGCTCCCGTGAAACAGATGAGAACAGTAGGGCTGGGTGCATAGGCAGAGGAGTGGGGCACTGCTGGCATGAAGCCAGGTTATCCGTATCAGATAAATAGATGATAGATAGATAGATAGATGCATACATACATACATGCATACATATATACATGCACACATGCATACATGCACACATGCACAAATGCATACACACACATGCATGCGCAGGGTCTCTTGCAGCCAGCTGTCCTTGAACTCACTAAGTAGCCAAGGAGGGCCTTGAACTTTGGATCTTCCTGCCTTTGCCTTTTGAGGACTGTGCCCACAGGCACTCACCGATAGACCCAGTTTTTTTGTTTTGTTTTGTTGTTTAAGGTGTTTTTTTTTTGTTTTTTTTTTTTTGTTTTGTTTTGTTTTGTTTTCAAGACAGGGTTTCTCTGTGTAGAATCCCTGTCCTAGAAACTGGCTCTGTAGACGATGCTGGTCTCAAACTCGGGAGATCCGCCTGCCCCTGCCCCTGCCTCCTGAGCACTGGGATTAAAGGCATGTGTCACCATGCCCATCTTATACCCAGTTCTATGTGGTGCTAGAGCTGGGCTCAGGGCTTCGTGCACGGTAGGCAAGCACCACTGCGCTATGCTCCGAACTACATGGCCCCCAAATGTAAAGTAATCCACAGGGAAAGGTCTGAAGCTGCACCTTCACATCTGTACTCCACGAGGAGAAGGTCGCTCTGAAGATCATTTTAGCTGTCACATCATGATGGTACTGTCATTCAAGGACAGAGGCTTAAACTGGTAAGTATCGTACAGTGCACAGGATGGCAGAACGGACCGGACCCAAATGTTATGGTTAAAAAGACAGAGATGTCTTGTCTCAGAGCTGTGTCTTTAGAAGCCATGGAGGCCAGGCACCAGGCCAGACCCCTATCTAGTTAGTAGATGGAATTCAGTCCTTACAGTTTCCTCAATGCACTCATGCCTCTGCTGAGCAAGGAAATCAGATCAATGACTGTTCCTGTCACACCAGTTGTGGGCGGGTTGGAGAGGACAATGTGCATATGTTTGATCTTGCAAGGTGGGGTGTGTTGTGTTTATGCATTTGCATAGGATGCTATGCAAATATGCGGCCGAGTATGTGCACATGTGCAGTATGTATATGGATGGTTTCGTATACTATATGGGGATCTGTACCTATATGTTATATGTGTATTGTTTGTAGGTATTTATGGATGCTATTTGTGTGTTGTATGGGTATGGGTGTATATGACCTGTGCTTAGATTTTATGTGTGCATTGTGTGTAAGGTGCATTATGTGATTGTGCCCATATGCTACATGTGTATTGTGCGTGGATGGCATGGATGTGATTTGTGCATTGTATATGATCATTCCTGTTATGTGTGCATTGTGTGTGGTGTACATATGTGTGGCCTGTGCATGAATGTTTTATGTGCATTGTGTGTTGTTTCATATAGGTATAAGCTATGCATTATGTCATATGTGCATTGTGTGTGATGTGTGCATGCACATGGATGTGCATGGATGTCTATGCAGTGTGTACATGTATATGTGTGGTACATGTATGCATGGCTGCACTAAATGATCAATGGCACAGCAAGACGACCAGGAGAGACCATCCATAGTAGCTGGTGGATGAGAGCATTTTTAGCAGACAGGATACTATCCAGAGAGACTTCAAGAATGGGTTGCTTCCGTTACTCAGGAGCTGTGACCTTGGATAAGGCATTTAACTTCTGTAGACCCTAGTTGCCTCTCTATAAATGCATTATAAGAGGGCCTACTTTGTGGGTTACAAGAATCAACACATTTTTGTAAACCTCCATGGAATAGAGCAAGCACTCAGCAGACAGTTCTCCAGATTGTCCGAGGCAGTTCTCCCGGAAGGCTAACCTACCACCTGTTTCATTTTCTGCCATTCTGGGGCAGCCATTCTCCATGAGTCTGGCCCCATTTTAACATAAAGTGTCCTGTTGGCTTCAGCTGCCTTGCTGTGCCCATGTCTGAACTCTAGCACCTGGTTCTTCTGACCAAGAAAGGGAGGAGACAGTAAGCTTGTTATCAATTCACTGCTTCCCACAGGGCCTGGGACCCTAAGCCTTTCCTGGTGGCTCCAGTAGCCGGTCTGTCTTGTGCCTAGACCCAGCTCCTTCCTTCCTAGGTCCCTCCGATGCCTGCCAGTGTTATTGCCACCATAAAACAATGGCAGGCACTCAATCAGCCTGGCCTGGCCTTCACAACCAGTTTGTCAGAGCCACCCCTCCCTTTCTCCTTGTTAGCTCTCCACTTGCTTATCTGCTGCTGGAGACAGAAGTCTTGAGTTTAATTGTGGCAAATAAATTATTGATCTCCAAAGCCAGTCCCTCCCATGCACACGACAATCCCTTCCACTCACAGCACTGGGGCGGGACCACCATCTGGGCAGACCCTGTGTCAGCAGCAAAGGGAGCACCCAGCTTGGAGACTGCGTTCTAGCCACACCCAGAGGGACCTGAAGCAGGCAAGTAAGAACCCTCTTTTGCCTCCCTAGAAGCGGCTTGCACCCTCTGTCCTTGACATCAGCCAAGGTCTTTAGAACAACGTGACCACTCTGTGTCCTTGGGAGCTGATCGGTGGTACGTAGCTGCTGCCTAACTCACAGTGTCTTAGGAGCAATTGAGGCTGGCAAGACACACACGTGGCCAATGTGGAGTTAGCGAAGGATCACGGGTCTGTGCCCTCTGCCATCTCTGGCTGTGCGATTGCATCATCGCTACTATACCGAGAAGCCCTTGTAACACATGGACATAAAGATACTTGGTACTACTCATTGCTCTCAGGTACCAGGCACTGCTTTAAGCATGTCTTCTCAGTGACCATCCTTCAAACAGGGAAGCTAAAGTTCAGAGCATTGAACTTACGGGGCCCTGATGGACAGCGAGACGAGAATATTAATTCAGCACAGGTCTACGGTTTATTGGCGATAGTATTTCATGCAGCCCAGGCTGGCCTCAAACTTGCTAAAGAGGCTGATAACCACCAAATTAAGGATCCTCCTGCCTCCAACATCCAAGTGTAAGGATTACAGGCATGTAATGACTGGTTTAGAAGTACTGGAAATTGAACCCAGAACTTTCTTCATGTTGTTCAAGCACTCTACCAACTGACCTCTACACCCCTGTCCTGCCATGTCAGATCTTGGAGATGACCAAGGTCACTCTTCCCCTTCCCTGGAAGGGAAATCACACCAGCTTTGTTTCATTAGTCTCTTTATTCCCGTGGTGATTTCTTCCTGAATAACAGGTTGCCCAGTTAGAGATTTGAACATCGTATAAGTGACCTCATATCACCCACAGCCTGCATTATCTTCCCCAACGATACAAATCTATTTCCTGATATTTTCCTCTGTATCCTTCCAATGTGGAGCCTTTGCTCCCCTACAGCACTCCTGCCTGGGTAGGTCCAAACTGTTTTCATCTACATTTAAAAATTAATTCTTGGTGAAATGTTGCAGGGTTTACAAAACCATCCTTGCCCATCGTCGGGCTCTACCATAGAATCTGCACTCTCTTGTTTTCCTAACAATCTGGATGTCAGCAAAAATGAGACCCGTGTTCGATACAGGGTTCGGGGCATTTCTGAGAAGCCTGGAGGTATGTCTGAGCACCAAGCCTCTTGTTTCTTGTGTGCTCTATGGGATAAGAGCACAGTCTTCTAACGAGGCCATGAGTGAGCACTGGGGGGCTGAGAGGTAGCTAGCGGTGGCATGGGAGGTTTAGTTTCAAACATGAGGACCTGAGTTCAAATTCCCAGCACTCATAGAAAAAGCTGGGCTGGCTGTAAACCCCCAGTGCTATGGGGGAGAGACAGGAGGATGACTGAGGCTTAACAGCTGCCAGCCTAGTTCTGGGTTCCGAGGGAGACTTTAGCTTAGTGGAATAAAGTTTAGAAGATAGAGTCAGACTCCTGATATCTTCTTCTGACTTCCATGTGGTGGATAGGCGCTCTCTCTCTCTCTCTCTCTCTCTCTCACACACACACACACACACACACACACACACACAAAGAATGAGCTTTGGAGTCCCCTGTATTAATCACCTATTGGATAACACTGCAAACAAACCACCCATACACCCCGTGGCTCACAATAGCAGGCATTCATTCTCACATTCACACCCCTGCTGCCTGGGGTTTTGCAATCCAGGATGGCTCTCAACCAGGCCCTGTGGCTTGCAGTTGTCTGTAGCTGAGCTTGGATCCAGAACTCAAGGGCTTCAATCAGCCATTGACTTCTCCTGACTCTGTGGGTTCACTGGGCTACTCTCTGCTAATCTTGCCTGGGCTCAGTCTGATGGCTTGAGTCCCAGTAACCTTAATCACCTGCTTGGCACTTGGTACTAGATATGTACCGGGACTCCTTAGGCTCCTTCTAGGTGGCCTCCAACTGTCTACATACTCGGTTGGGCTGACTTCCTCACCAGCCTCCAGGGAGACGGTCACAGTGATGGAGCCCCACTTCACAGCAAGCTTCTAGCAACCACTCAGAGAGTCAGTCCATGGAACACTCATTATTTAAACCTGGGTCCCCAAAGCTGCTGTCTTCACATAGCCCACACACGCTGTGTGGCTCTCCCTAGTGTCTTTGTCACAGCTCCATAGAAGGGTGGGAATTTAATGCTTTGTAAAGAAGGAAATTGACCCTTGGTGAGGCTGAAATGGACACTAACCATTGATGTTGTTGAGTGCCCCATTCAGGTTGGAACAGTGGCTATAGAGAGCAAACAGATACAACTGGATAAAGCCTTGAAAGGCAGGGAAGGAGGCACTTTGGGAGGTCTCCATGTGGCCTGGTCATTGGCTGGGTTCAGCTGCGGAAGGCTAACCCATGGCTTTGAACTTCTCACCCTGCCCCACCCCGTGACTCTGAGCCTTGGGGAAATGACCACACTCAGTAGTTACGGATTCTAGTTTTGCCTGGTCTCAGACTCGTGACTGTATGATTCTGGGGAAGTCAGTGCCACTTCCTTGGATCTTAGTTTCTCCATCTACAAATGGCTTTGGTGACTCGAATGTGTCCCTCCGGAGCTGACAGGTTGCAAACTAAAGCCCCAGCTTAACCGATCAAAGCTGTTTTGAACTTGTCTCTGGGAGGTGATTAGGGTTCATGTTGAGGTCATGGTGAGCTCTTGAGAATGGAGCCCTGTTGATAGCTAGTGTTAAAACCCTGTTATAATGGCTAGTGTTAGAAGCACTAGTGGCTTATAAGGAGAGGAAGAAAGCTCTGAGCCGACCTGCTTGGTCTGCCTCACAATGTGAAGGCGCCACCTAACCATGGTCTGCTGGAACTGTTAAGATCTTAACCAGCTGCCAGACCCTTGACGTTGGACTTGACACCTCCGCAACTGTGAGCCGAGCAAACCTCTTTTCTTTATACATTTTCCAGCCTTGAGTATTTTGTCCTAGCAACATAAGCTGGCCTGAGAGCTACTGATTTCCCCCCCAAGAGCCACCAAGAGAGTGAGCAAGAGTCCCTAGAGCCAGATGTCAGCCCAGATAACTAACTAACCGCCTTGCAGGTTAATCCTAACAGTGAGAGACCATTGCCTTAGCCAACAATACGAAGAAGTCATGCTGCCGTGGGAGATGACTAGGTTTGGAATCAGAATCCCAGATTCTGCGGCTTAAAAGCCACCCGTCCTCCAGGAGTCATCCTCTGAAAGAAAATTGACCCTTCCTCTCCAAGACGCTAAGGCACCATGAGTTCCTCAGCCAGGGGTGGGAGGGACTTCACGCCCGCCTCCCTCTTCCACGCCAGACTTCTGTCTGGTTTGAGCCTGCAGAGGTCTGTGCATACTGTCACAGCTGCTGTGGGTTCATGTGAGCAGCCGTCTTGCTCTGTATGGAAGACATTGATTCCTTGAAGTCATCCACCCACTATGACCTTTGTATCCCCTCTTCCATGATGATCCCTGAGCCTTGAAGGCATGTGATGTAGTAACTTTACCACATCAGATGGATGACCGGATGTTTAAGAGTTTATGGACAATACAAATTGGACTTGAATTTTAAAATTTTACACACCCATACACACACACACACACACACAAACAAACACACAGTTGACTGGATAGGAAAGGAGTGGATTTGGAAGGAGTTGGTGGAGAGGTAAATTCGATCAAAATACATCGTACAAAAATTCTCAAAAAAAAAAAACTAATAAAGATGAGGAAGGAAAAAAAGGTTTTGTACATTTTAAATGGATATAAACTTAGCTGGGCAGTGGTGACTCACACCTTTAATCCCAGCACTTGGGAGGCAGAGGCAGGCGGATTTCTGAGTTCGAGGCCAGCCTGGTCTATAGAGTAAGTTCCAGGACAGCCAGGGCTACACAGAGAAACCCTGTCTCAAAAAAAAAATGGATATAAACTTGTGAAAAAGAACGTTACCCATGTTCTTTAATCCACAATATCACTAGAGTATAATTTATAATCCTTACCCTAAACATCTCATTTGTTCTCAAGAGAACCCAGTCAAATGGAAGGTGACCAAGCCCAGTCGACTCACAAGCACTCATGTATACGTTTAGGGGGATGGCTAAGGTGTGCATGCAGCCGTTCCCTGGACATCAGGGAAGTGCTGAGTGAATAATGGAGATGAGGTCGACGGTGATGGCGGCAGTAAGACTAAGGATGGAGATGAGGTCGACGGTGATGGCGGCAGTGAGACTCCTAAGCCTTCTATGACTTCCATCCATTCCCTTGGGAACATCCTACTCTTGAGACTGAGGACCACCATTCCTTCATCCCATTCTTGGATGTTTTCTCTCTTCTAAGGGCACCCAGAGGACAAGTACCTTCTGATCAGAATATCTTCTAAACATGTAATATCTGGAGGGTGCGACGACAATGCCCCCCCTTTACGTACCTGGAAAATGGAAGGGGGTGGACAATAAAACTACACTAGACCCCGAAGAGCTGGTAGGGCAGGGTCTCCCCACACAGGAGACGACTGGGAGAGGTTGTAAAATCCTGAGGTCATCTAGCGGTATCCGGCAGCACAGCACAGTAAATCATAGCCAGTCCTTACCTGTGTGTCAGAAGCCATTCTAAACATGTTAACCATAGAGTCTTACTTAGGTGACAGTTTGTCAAAGTATCACAGTGAAGGAGCAGGGTGCTGTGTGAAAGGATTCTGAGCCCGGAAGACAGAGGTCAAAGGTAAATTAGAGCCATGCCTACATAAATTCCACATCTAGTTGGCTCTTGAAATGTTAGTAGCCAAATTTTCCATACCTGACAAGAACCATCTTACTCTCTATAGTAAAACGGAGCCCCACAGAGCAATATTTGGGAAGGCTGGGGGCATAGCTCAGCAGATCGCTTGCCCAGCATCCTCGAAGCCCAGTAGTCAATTCCCAGAACCACAGAACAAGGTCGCTTATACCCATAACAGAACAAGGTCATTTATACCCGTAATCTATCACTTGGGAGTGGAGGCAGGAGAATCCAGAGTTCAAGGTCAAACTCCCCTATGTCACAGGTTCAAAGTCAGCTTGCCTCAAGATGACAAAACAGGAAACAACAACACAATAGCAATATTTAGAGGTACTCATTTCAAAAGTCAAGCTTTTGTCTCTGCACCCTACAATCACACTGGGCACTAGTTGTCAAGTATCAGAGCCCCTCTCCATATCCCTACACTAAGAGTGTTCACCAGGCATTTGGGAAAAGTGCCTCCTAGGAAAGATGGAGACCCAACGTATGAGATGGTGGAGTGACAAAAAAGAAAGAAACTCAAGGGAAGGACTGGGGAGATGGTTCAGTAAAGCTCTTGCCCTGAAGATATGAGAAGCTGAGTTCAAATCCCCAAACCCCATGTACAGTAGCTTGCATCTATGATTCCAGCACTCCCACAGTGGATGGGAGGCATATAGCTGAATCCCTGGAAGCTCACAGGGCAGCTAGCCAGACAGCAAAAGAGACCCTGCCTCGAATAACATGGAAGGTGAAGACCAAACAGTCAAGACTGACTTGTGCGTGAGTAGCATAGTACATGCAGGACCCCCCAATATACATAGACACATTTCATACAGCAGGAAGAGGAGGAGGAGGAAAAGGAGAATGGGGCGATGAAAGAAGAGAGGGAGGAAGAGGAGGAGGAAGAGGAGGGGAAAGAGGAGGAGGAGGAAGAAGAGGAGGGGGAAGAGGAAAAGGAAAAAGAGGAGGAGGCAGAGGAGGAGGAAGAAGAGGAGGCAGAGGAAGAGGAGGAGGAGGAAGAGGAGGAAGTGTAGGAAGGGGAGGAGGCAGAGGAGGAGGAAGAAGAGGAGGAGGAAGAAGAGGAAGAAGAGGAGGAAGAGGAGGAAAGAGGAGGAGGAAGAGGAGGAAAGAGGAGGAGGAAGAGGAGGAGGAGGAAAGAGGAGGAGGAAGAGGAGGAGGAGGAGGAGGAAGAGGAGGAGGAAAGAGGAGGAGGAAGAGGAGGAGGAGGAGGAGGAGGAAGAGGAGGAGGAGGAGGAGGAGAAGGAGGAATGGACCAGGGGAAACCATGCACGCAACAGAAGAAAACCAAAACCAAAGTATATCCATGCCTGCCATTGTTTTCCTTGGAGAGTCAGAAGGAAGCACTGAAGGAGATCTGGAGAAGAGATTTTATAATGACTAGAGATTTGGGGGACTAGAAAATGTGGTAACAGAAATTAAAAAGTTGGGAGCTGATGCTAAGCAGGCCATGAGGAGGAAAGGGGCATGAAGAGGACTGGGAAGAAAGATGCTCAGATCAGTTATCCCAACAATGGGAATTCCATAGGAGGGGACTCTGTGGGGGAAGGGGCTTACTCACACAATAAGGACCTGAGCTTGATCCCCAGCACCCGTGTGAAAAAACTAGGTGTGGCGCTGGCTCCTGTAATCCCAAGCAGACCCTCTGGGCTTGCCAGTCTGCCAGGCCAGCTGTAAAGATGGTGTCCAACACTCCATGAGAGACTGTCTCCCAGAAATGAGAGGGCTTCTGAGGAAAGATACCTCAGACAGGTTGGCCTCTGACCTCCATACACACTGTGCACACCTGCATGTTTAATCCCTCTCACAGACAGCCTTGCACAATCATGCATGCATCTGACACATGCTTACACTCGAGTGCACACACACTTATACATTTATACTCATAAAATAATTCCAAAAAGAAAACTAGACAAAGATGAGGAGAGGACTGTAACAAAAGGGACATAAGAAAGCAACACTAGTTTCTGGGTAAAAACCAACGATCAACAGTCCAGGCTGATGGGCGGAAGCACACTTGTGCCAAACTACTGTAGCATGGAGTTTCAGCAGGCCTTCCTCTGCTCCTGGGCAATGACTTTCTCCCATCAATCACCCGCCCCGCCCACTCCAGTCTCCTTTTCCACTTAGAAACAAGGACCCTTTGATTACAATGGTCCTTTGGGAAACTCCGGGATAATCTCATTTTAGGGCCAGCTGTTAAAACCTCACTGCCATCTGCAACCTGGGGTCCCTTCGCCTTGTAACAAGATGTTCCCATGTTCTGGGGTTGGGACTCAGACATCTTCAGGAAGCCATCGTTCTGTCTACCAGTCCTGAGCGTGTTGCAGCTGTGTGTAAAAATCTGAGTGGTTCCCACACCCACCCACCCACCCCCGCCCCTCAGGACAAAAGGAAGCGGGATGCTGGACATTTGGGCTGAGGATTCTGAAGTAAAGAGAAGGCAGGAGGCTCCCATGGTAACACGTGCCAGCTGTCCCATTCTCGGGCCAACCCTAGATTGTACTCCAAGTTCACCAGAGAAACAGACCCTGGTCAGGGAAAGCCAGGGGAGGAAGACTTTTATTGCAAAAAACCAAAAGCAAGCCTAACAAAGCAAAGGCTTCTTAGCTAAACAGTAAAAAGGCCACAACTTATATCTAAGTAAGGAGAAATTCTAGGACAAGAAAAAGAAAGAAAGAAAGAAAGAAAGAAAGAAAGAAAGAAAGAAAGAGCCAGCGCCACACCTAGTTTTTTCACATGGGTGATGGGAATCAAGCTCAGGTCCTTATTGTGTGAGCAAGCCCCTTCCCCCACAGAGTCCCCTCCTGTGGTATTCCCATTGTTGGGATAACTGATCTGAGCATCTTTCTTCCCAGTCCTCTGGGAAGAAAGAAAGAAAGAAAGAAAGAAAGAAAGAAAGAAAGAAAGAAAGAAAGAAAAAGAGAAGAAAGAAGAGAAAAACCTGCATTGAGAAATCAGAGCTAAATCTCAAATCAGGTATCTTAATTGAAATTTAGACAGGTAATGGAAGAGGTATAGTCTTGGGATGGTAGAATATGACTTTCTCCAAACTCATTAGTTAGTGCCAAATACACTTTACCGGGTTGGAGAGATGACTCCTTGTTTAAAAGCGTGTGCTGCTCTTGCAGATCACCAGAGCTGGTTCCCAACAACCCTGTTGGCCAGCTTATAACCACCTTTAACTCCAACTTTGGGGGTATCTGATGCCCTCTTCTGGCCTCCACAGGCACCAGCACCCACCCACATGTGCATACCTCATGACACATACATACACATAATTAAAAAAAAGAAATAAAAATATTTTCAAGGAAGACATACATTGGGCTGTGGGGACGTGGGGGTTCGCAGGGAATTAAACCTAGGGCCTCATACTTGCTAGGCAAGCACTCGACCAATAAGCCCATAGCCCAAGAAATACATTTTTAATTTAAAAAATGATAGACATTGTAGGAGTGTCTATAGCAACTACCCAGAAGGGACAATGAAAGTTCCAGACCACAGGGTGCCCTTGGCTGGCATGCATCAGGCTGGATGAGTCTCCAGGAAGACTCTAGGTATCAGCACAGATTTGGCTAAGAGGTGACCTTTCAGCCCTGGCTCAACTATGGTGCAAATGTGCCTGCCCTGGTGATCATGTTCCACGGCCGGCCACCTCCGGAGTTCCAAAGGATTAACTAACTCTTAAGGCAGAATCCCACACCCCACTCCTGATCAGAACCCACTTTATAGTTCAGAACTGCGAACCAGGAAAAGAGAAGGCAGGACTGAGTTGCAGGAAGCGAGAGGGACCATGGGCTGCAGCATCCACAGCATGAGGCTGGCCCTGGGGAGTGCAGCTAAGATCTTTATCATCCAACATCGTTCTGGCACACTCAGCGTGATACACCTGTCTCCAGCGTCAGGCAAATGAGTAGGTTCACAGGCAGAGGCCTGCCCGGCCAAACAATGCTCCTCTTTGTCCCTCCCAGGGCTCAGGAGCCTCAAGGAAGCCAAATCCATCAGCACCTGTCAGGGCCCTGGACGTACACAATGCAAGCTGTGAGCCCCGCTCCCCGGCCCAGCCCCGGGCAGCTCTGACTGACACGCAACTTGTCAGTCACCTTCTCAGAGCTAAGGGTGGGGACCCGCACGGAGAGGTGGGGGCAGGGAGACAGGGCTCTCCTCCCCAGAAGCCAACCATGGCCAAAGAAAGTACAAAGGAAAGCCTGACACATCCTTTCTTATTTTCTTTCTTTCTTTCTTTCTTTCTTTCTTTCTTTCTTTCTTTCTTTCTTTCTTTCCTTCTTTCCTTCTTTCTTTCTTTCTTTCTTTCTTTCTTTCTTTCTTTCTTTCTTTTCTTTCTTTCCCTTCCTCCTTCCCTTCCCTTTTCCCTTCCCTTCCCTTCCCTTCCCTTCCCTTTTCCCTTCCCTTCCCTTCCCTTCCCCTCCCTCCCTCCCTCCCTCCCTCCCTCCCTCCCTCCCTCCCTCTCTCTCTCTCTCTCTCTCTCTCTCTTTCTTTCTTTCTTTCTTTCTTTCTTCCTTTCAAGCCCAAACAGCCCAAAAGAGAGCTCTGGGAAGGGAAACCATTTCCATCCACTGGCAAAGGTTCTCTGGGTCAGTGAACACAGTTGTATGTAGGCTTGGGTGACACACTCAGCTCCTGTGACCAGCAGCCTGGAGGACAGTGGAAGACAGGGGTGTGTATGTGTTGGGGGTGGGGATATTCCAGTTCCTAAGTGTTAGGTCCTGCCAAG
This sequence comes from Apodemus agrarius, assembly GCA_964023405.1. Classification (NCBI taxonomy): domain Eukaryota; kingdom Metazoa; phylum Chordata; class Mammalia; order Rodentia; family Muridae; genus Apodemus; species Apodemus agrarius. Next base: position 100,123,345 of record OZ030015.1, read on the forward strand.
TTACCCCAGTCAGGAGAGGAGAATCTCCTCACAATGTAGTGGCACTACAGACGTTTGAAGCTGTTGTGGCCACGTGGAAACCAGAAGTAGATTCCATGGAGGCTGCCCACGTCATTCTATGTGTTTCCCACCTCCCTTCCTTCTTTTCTCCCTCCCTCCTTTTCTCTCTTTCCCCCTCTCTCTTTTTCCTTTTCTCCTCCATTCTTTTCTTCCTTTTTCTTTCTTTCTTTCGACAGAAGCAGGTACTCATGTAGCCCAGGTTAGCCTCAAACCTGCTGTATAGCCAAAGATGACCTTGAACTCCTGATCCTCCAACCTCTACCTCTAGGTTGCTGGGATTACAAGAGTGAGCCACCACCACGGCCAGTTTACATGGCACTGGGGAGTGAACATTTGCTTTGTATATGCTAGAAATGCTCTGTTGAGCTATATTCTCTCAGCCGCTGGTCTATGCATCTCTTGGTGCTCTTAGTGCTCAGGTCCTCCTTCCCTTCCTCCCTCTAGCCACGTCGCCGCCAGTCACAAGGCCAGGGATATTACAGGTGTTTCCTTTGGGCAAACAGAGTCTTCCTCTGCTCACACTCGACAGTGATCCTGCCACTCAACACCGAAGAGGGAGGGCACAGGAGCGGAGGGTGTGGCCAATGTCTGCTGAACCCTGGAGTGGTCATTGGTGTGACTTGTCTTTCTTAAGCCATATAGGCAAGGCCGGTTCAGGGATTAGCAATGACTAAGCCTCTTCCTAGATGGAACTCACAGGGTTATTCGGGAAATAAGCTAACGAATGACTTTTGAGAAAAGGCCCAAATTCCCTTAGAACTAGAGAAATCTTGAGCCCAAACAAGTACGATTTTATTGCTTACTGCCCAAAGTCACTACTTAACTGAAAGGAAAGCAATAAAATATATTATATATAACTTCTATAAATTATAGTTATATAGTAAATTTATGTAGCAAATCATAGTCATATAGCAAATTATATAATGCCACTTTGTATGGCATGGTAATGGTGGCATCAGAATCTTGGCCGAGTCTGTTGCTATAATAGAATATTAGAGACCGCATAATGTATAAAGAGTAAAGATTTGCCAGGCATGGTGGCGCATGCCTGCAATCCCAGCACTCGGGAGGCAGAGGCAGGCGGATTTCTGAGTTCGAGGCCAGCCTGGTCTACAGAGTGAGTTCCAGGACAGCCAGGACTACACAGAGAAACCCTGTCTCAAAAAAACCAAACCAAACCAAACAAAACAAAAATTTGTACAGATATGATTTAGGAGGCTGGGAATCTCAAGAGTATAGAGTCAAGACACTCCAAGCATATGGAGAAGCAGCATGGCCAGGCCTTCTTCATTCTCCATCCTAACACAATGGCAGATGTCACATGGCGAGGAAAAACGAGCAAGCCAGAGATGGCTTGGCTTGTAAACAAGCGAGATAACCCATTAAAGCACCATGTATTGATGAGGGCAGAGCCTTAAGGACTGAACCGTTATCGAAAGATCCACTCCTAAATACAACTAACTTGCAACTGCAGGTTACCTTTCCATCACACAACATTTGGGAGACACGTTCAAGTTTTGAACAAACAAACATACAAACAAAGCCTTCCTTTTTAGATTCACATTGGCCAGTTTATCCAAGAATGTGAGTAATAGTACATCTTTTTTATTAGCGTGTGTGCCTGTGTATGTGTGTGTATATGTGTGTGCATGTGTGTGTGTGTGTGTGTGTGTGTGTGTGTTCATTGGTGTTGTGTACATGGAGGCCAGAGGCTGACAGGCACAGGGTCTCTCTTTGAGTCTGGAAGTCACCTTTTGTTGGGTAAATAGTCATTGGACCAGGGTGATGGGTCCATGAGGGATTATGGGTGACGGGTCTGTCAGCATCCGTGGGTCATGAGTCCTTGAAGGCTTATGGTGGTGGGTGATGGGTGAGTGCTCACGCATGATGGGTCCATGGGTGCTCATAGGTGACAGGTGTTGGGCCCATGAGGGTTCATGTATGATAGGTTTATGAAGGCTCATGATGCCATTCTGTATTCAAGTTTTAGAGCCTTCCTTTTGATATTCATATTGGTCAGTTTATCCAAGCTTAGCCTTGATATCCTTCATAATAAAAAGATGAACAAAAGCAAACTTCAAAGGGCAAAGTGAAAGATCAAGAGACATGCGCATGAACTCATGTGAGTCTTAAACAGGAAATGAGCACCCTCAGACAGGAAGTGAGCACCCTTAGACAGGAAGTGAGCACCCTCAGACAGGAAGTGAGCACCCTTAGACAGGAAGTGAGCACCCTTAGACAGGAAGTGAGCACCCTTAGACAGGAAGTGAGACTGTTTGAGCCACAGACGTGGCTTTGTCTGTATTTAATAGCAGCTAAGACAGATTTCCATTTGTGTTTTAAAACCAGGCAATATGAAGATGAGAAAAGAGGCTGGAGAGATGGTCTCTGAGCTGCAACGTGCTTGCCACATACTAGGAACTTTAGTCTGATCCTCAGGACCCATCTGACCTCCACCTGTATATACAATGTGCACCCACACTTCACACATGAGCCTGCACACACATACACACACAAACACACACATGCACACATCTCAATTTAATTGTTCAAAATATGAATACTTATATGTATATAAATATAAATATAAAATATGAGTATTCTAAAAACTAGATGAGCTTTCCATCCAGTGTTGGATGGAAAACCAGTCACTATTTTCAATGAGGCTCCAAAGCAGAATGCAGCAAATTCTACTTAAAATACTTGAGTGCTCTTGCCCAGACATATGTCACAAAGGTAGAGATTAGGTGGAGAAACCTCTGACTTCTATACACAGGGTAGATCTTGATAATGGCTTCAGCTACCTTTGTTATTTAAAATGTCTCTTCTCATGTGTATGGGTGTTCTGCCTGCATGCATATCTATGTACCACACACATGCCTGGTGCCTGTCGAGGCCAGGAGGGGGCTTTGAATTCTCTGGAACTGGAGTTATAAATGGTTGTGAGCCACCAGGTGGGAATAGAACATGGGTCCCCCGGATGAGCAGCCAGTGTTCTTAATGGCTGGGCCATCTTGCTAGCCTCTACATTAGCTATTATTTCAAAGAAGATTGCCACAAAGATGAATACAAACAGAGGGGAAGAGGAGAGTGGTCTGGGTGGCTTACAATGATTGTGTGTAGTTAGTTATCTAGAGTCCTGGGGTAAAGCAGCTAATTAGTCTAAAGGATGTTGTGTTAACATTGTTGTCTGAGAAAACAGCCATCGTGCTTGTAACCAGTGCAGATCTGGGGCCCGGGTCGCTGCTTGATTCTTTGCTTGCTGTTTTGTTCTTAGCAGATCCAGGCTGGTGGATGTTGGAATTAGAGAGGTAACGTGTGAAGCTGCCAAGCAGTTCAACCTAAAACCTAGAAGTCACATCCACCTGCTTAAAAAGTCTTCCCTTTGATGAGCAACCTAACCTCCTCCTCAACTCGGGTTCTGAATACCCTTGGATGCCTTAAGCTCTCTTGCCAAGTAATCCTCAATGGATAATGGTCATATGCACGGGCCATGGACAACACAGGAAGTCCACACTCCCACCAGAGGCAGGGTATCAGGTGCTCATGGATTACACCCCTAGGGTATCATCCTACTCCAGTCAAAGCAGGTAGAACATGGAAGTTGAGCTCCCAATGGGAGAAGCCTGGGTGTGGGCGGGGAGGCTGCCCTGATCTGGGGAAAGATGTGTTTGAGAGGCAGCTGGTGCCCTGGCTGTTGCTACAACTTTCCAAACCACAAAGCTCTTCTTGGAGCTCCTGCCAAGGCTGATCTCAATCAGCCACGCTATCAACATTGTCATCTCTTACACGGACATGCGCCGGGTGCCGTGAGTTCTGAGGATGAACCCTTGAGGAGTTTCGCCTTTTCCCAAAGCCATGTTACCTGCTCATCCAGGCACACTCCCACAAGAATGCCTACAAAGCTCGTCTCAGCATCCCTGGTCCAAGCATATTCTCACAGGAATGATCATGATGCAGGCACACTTCTAGAGGACGACTCACAGTGGTGGACTTCCTTGGTCCAGGGATGTTTCCATAGAGATGCCCATGATGCTTATCTGCATCCTGGTCCAGATACATTTCTATAGGACTGCTCACAATAGAAATGCTATAGAAATGCTGGTCTTAGCATGCCAACGCCAGACAAGTTCCCCAGGGATTCCTAAGGTGCTGGTCTGCATCTCCCTGTCAGCATCCATCCCTTCTCCTTGCTCTGCCCATCTCTACTACCTAAATCTAATATATTAGGCTATGGGTAGGTGGCCAACCTGTTGCCATCTTTGTTGTGACTGTTAACTGGTCAGGATTTAGAACATCCTGGGACATGGGCCTTAAGTTGTTCTTGTTGGGTATTTAGTCCCAACAATGACAAAAGTTACTAAAACACCTGCCCTCCAAAAGCTTGGAAGGGAAAATTCCAAATGATAGTGACCATGAAGGGGAAAACACCAAAACCTCTTTGACTTTGAGGGCTGTAGCATTCAGCTAGAGACTGTCACTATTTCTAGTGTCTAGGCACCCCAGGGACAAGGAGAAGTCTTCACCCAGTGGGGCTGTGAGGATGATGACCAGAAATTGGCATCAGAAAATTTTTATTTCCTGGCTTGGAAAAAAAAAAAAAAAGGAGGATTTGACTTGTCAGCACTCGCCAATGGATGGGTTTGCCAAGAATTCTGCATTAAACCAACACACACACCCACGGCACCCTTCCTCCCAAGCAGGCAGAACCTACTGGATGAGGAACTGGCTCTCAGTCAGGAGGGCAATGTGGGTTCACGGCTTTGCTGGCCTCCAGAGCAGAGGACCTGAAAGTCAGTTCTGCCCAAGGATTTCTCACTACAAACATCTGGGCTCCAGAGCAAGAATGTTCAGGCTCCGTCCCACCCCCTGGATTTCAAGCTCTGATTAAGTAGCATACATACCCCTTAAAGCTGTGGGAGGCACTTATGTCTACACCCTACTCTGCGCTGGTTTGTTTATTTTAACAACTTGATACAAGCTGGAGTCATCTTGGAAGACGAGACCTTAAGTGAGAAATCGCCTCCATCAGATTGGCTTGTGGGAAAGCCTGTTGGGGGGCATTTTCTTGATGAATGATCAGCACAGGAGGGTCCAGCCTACTGTGGGTGGAGTCACTCCTAGGCAGGTGGTCTTGGGTTGTACAAAAAAAAAAAAAAAAAAAAAAAGGAAGCAGAGCAAGGAATGAGGATCAAGACAGTAAGCAGCCATTTTGTGGGTTTGCCTCCAGGTTTTTGGCCTAATTGAGTTCCTGCCTTGACTTCCTTCGGTGATGCTGTATTTGGGATGGATAAGCCAAACAGTTTCCTACTCAGCTTGGTTTTGTCAGTGTTTTATCGCAGCCACAGAAAGTAAAACAAAACACCTCTTAGAGGCCTAAAGGTGGCACCACTTTAATTATCCCTCACCCGGGCGTCCCCTAATTCTTTTCCTTCTGACTCTCCCCAGTCACAAACAACACATGACTGAGGTTTCAACATCAAATGTCACCAGAGGTATCTTATTTGGAGTTGATTTTCTTTTAAAGGACCAAGATAAATGTAGTGACCCAAATTAAGACCTCCTTGCAGCATCCTAGACATATCTCTGTGGAAATAGCAACTTGAGTCAAAAGCTCGTTTGGATCCCATACCACAGTGCTCACAGAGAAGATGGGAAGTGAAGTGATATATATATATAAAATCACTGATAAGCAGATGTTAGCCCAGAAACTCTGAATACCCAAGAAACAATTCACATATCAAATGATGCCCAAGAAGAAGGAAAGAGAGGAGAGGAGGCCCCTGGCCCTGGAAAGGCTCAGTGCAGCAGTGTAGGGGAATACCAGGACAGGGAAATGGGAAGGGGTTGATTGGGGAACAGGGGGAGTGAAGAGGGCTTATGGGACTTTCGGGGAGGGGGGATCCAGGAAAGGGGAAATCATTTGAAATGTAAATAAAGAACATATTGAATTAAAAAATTTTAAAAAGAGGAATTCGTTTTCTAGACAAGAGGTAGAGCAGGAACCACAGAGGGTACTACTTGCTAGTAACAAGCCAGCTCATACTCACCTAGCTTTCTTACACAGTTCAGGACCACCAGCTTGGAGAATGATGTGTTCTTCTACATCAAATAACATTCAAGACAATTCCCCATAGACATGTCTACAGACTAATCTAATCTGGCCAGCCCCTCATTTGAGACTTCCTTCTCAGGTGTGTCTGGATTTCTAGTCTTGTGTTTGGATTTTCAGGGGACCATGGGATGCAAAGATGCTAGAATACATGTCCAGAGCATGTATCTGGCTCTCCCTGCATACGGGCTTGTCCCCCATCACAGCCAAGGACATTTTGAACAGGGCTCCAGGAACTTCGTGCAGCTGTAGGCAGTATGCATCACCCGGCCCAAGATGGGCAAGCTGGAATCTGACCACACCTGAAGCCTGACTGGGCTCACTAGGACTTTAGCCAGAGGGAAGAGATCCCAGATCTCAGGAGCCCGGATGCTTGTGACTTGGGATGTCTGTCCCCACCCTCAGGCAGGGTATGCATAGGTAAAATATAAGTGTGTAATATACTCTAATTGTGTCTTTGCATGGATGACATATTTCCATGTAAAAGGAAAGGGTAAAGTTCATTGGCTTCTGACTTTCACACCCCTCCAACATGCACCAGGAGTTGAGCGAGGTCTGCAGGCTGCAGTCTGTAGTACTTACTCTTCTCCTCTTCTGTAACCACACCCCTGATAATGCAGAGCAATGTAGAGGAGGGAGGATTTATTTTGGCTCTGTTTGGGAGGGTAGTATCCATCAAGGCCTGGTAGGGAAGTTCATGTTGGGGGGGTCTGTGTGACTGGGACTCCTCACATACAGACCCAAAGAAACTAAGTAATAAGGACAGCCCAAGGGAGGATGCATGAATCTCACTCAGAAGGGGAACAAAATAGTCATCAGAGGTGGAGGGAGGGAGGGAGCTCGGTGAGGGAGGGGGCGAGGAGGAGAAGGAGGATAGGGATCAGGTGTGGGGAGAGAGGGGATGGAATAGGGTGGGGAGTGAGAACAGAAATCGATGTTGGGCATCTCTGGGACTAGCTGGAGACCTGATATGAGGGAGAGGCTCCAAGGAGTCTATGGGGGTAATCCTAGCTGAGATTCCTATCAGCAGGAGATATGGGACTGAAGTGGCCCCTACATGTAGCCAAGGAGGACTTCCAGTAGAGGGAGGGGAACATGGACCCTGCCACAAAACCTTCGACCCAAAATTTGTCCTGACTATCTACAAGATGGGAAGGGATAAAGGTGGAGCAGAGATTGAGGGAATGGCCAACCAATGACTGGCCCAACTTAAGACCCATTCCATGGTGGAGAGAGCCAACCCCTGACACTATTAATGATCTCCTGCTACGGTTGCAGATGGGAACCTAGCATAACGATCTCCCAAGAGGCTTCATCCAGCAGCTGATGGAAACAGCTGTAGAGACCCACAGTCAAACAACACCAGGCAGAGCTCAGGGAGTCTTGTGGAAGAGAAGAGGATAGAATTGAGCTAGCCAGAGGGGTCAAGGAAACCACAAGAAGACCTACAGAGTCAACTAACCTTGGACCACTCGATCTCACAGAGACTAAACCACAAACCAGAGTTTGCAGGGCTGGACCTAGGTTCCCCTACATATTTGTAGACGATGTGCAGCTTGGTGGTCTTCATGTGGGTCTCATAACGACTGGAATGGAGACTGTTTCTGACTCGGTTGCCTGACATTGGATCCCCTTCCCCTAACTAGACCGCCTGGTTGACCCTCAGTAGGAAAGGATGTGCTTAGTCCTGCTGCAACTGGATGTCCCAGGGCGAGGTGGTACCCAAGGAGGGCTTGGGGGAGGGATTTGTAAGGGTGGGGCTGGGAGGAGTGGAGAGAGGAGGGCTTCAGTCAGGATATAAAGTGAGTAAATTAATTAATGGGGAAAAAGGATACTGTCATTCCCTTTCCTCCTTTACTGACAGTATCTTACCAGAAAACAATGGTTCTCTGTGTGCATATCCTTAGTAATCTGCAAGCCTGGTCTGCTTCAGAAGAGTGTTTTAGTTGGTTTACCATTGCTATAACAAAGTACTCGAGGCTAAAGAAAATAATTTACTCAGCATAGAGTTTTGGAGGCTGAAAGTCCACAACTGGGCAACTTCAACCAATCAGACACTGGTGACAGTCTGTATTAGTTTGCTTCTCTGCTGCCGTGATAAACACCACAGCCCAAATCAACTTGACGGGGAAAGGGGTTTACAGGGCTTACCCTTCCGTCATTACAGGAAGTCAAGGCAGAGACTCAGGTAGGAACCTGGAGGTAGGAACTGATGCAGAGACCATGGAGGAGTGCTGCTTGCTAGCTCATTCTCCATGGCTTGCTCAACTCGCTTTCTTATACAACCCAGAACCACCCAGCTGGAGGTGACACAGCACACAATGGGCGGAGTCCTTCCACATCAATTGTTAATCAAGAAATTCCCCACCCCAACCCCAGACAGGTCCACCAGTCTGGTGGATCATTCCTCAACCGAGATTTCCTTTTTTCACATATGTCTTTTTATGTCAAGTTGATAGAAACTATGGCACAAGGTTTAAAGGCCATTGATACCATGTGGGAAGGAGAGAGGTCACAGTGTAGGGCAGGAAGAACCATACTCCAGAATTAACCCAGATTGTAGAACAGCTCCTTCTGACCTCTGACCTCTGACCTTCAATTAAACAGCAGCCTCTCTCAACCTTGGGACATTGCTACATTGGGGATCAAGGTTTGAAGAAACCCCTGGGCACACCGTCAAACAAGAGCAAACACAAAACAATAAGAATGAGAATTATGAACCAAGATAACTTTAGGATTAAAAAAAATTTGTATTTATATAGTTTGGGAGAAAGTATACACACACACACACACACACACACACACACACACACATATGGATTCTAATATAGACATTTTTAGAATAGGGGCTGGTACAGCACCAGGCTAGTTCCTTTTGTGAAGGGATGATTGACATTTGATTGTAGGAGGAACACCACAACAACTTCTGAGCCAATGACCGACCTTTGCAAAATGAGGAAACTGAGTTGCAATAAAGTACTCAGTGATACCAAGTCAACTTTGTGTCTTCCTGTGTCTCTCTAACATCTGCACCCATCCCCAAACCTAGAAAACCTTCTGTAATGGGATTCCTGGTCAGGGTGAAGTCCCGCCAGTTCATGGGCACAGGATTCAAGTTCTTGGCGGATGTCTGTCCAGCACAGCACACAGCACAGTGTGTGTGTGTGTGTGTGTGTGTGTGTGTGTGTGTGTGTGTAAGTTTGGGTGTTAAGTACATCTGCGCATGGTATAGTGGATCTGTATGTATATATAAACCTCTGCTGGGTGACTATCTCTCCTAACTCTGACCTTGAAGAAGGAGTCAGAACAGGAAGGATGGGGGCAATGCAGCCTAATTCTCCTGATGCTGTTGGAGGTATGAGGGAGTGGGAGTTTCATAAGAGATGCCCAGTATTTAATCACCGGCACCAGGGGCCATGGCATTTAATAGGAGCTGCTTCCAAATGTCACTGGGTAACTGTCTTAGATCTCTGTCTTAGATCCACCCCATTTCCAAGCCCGATTCTCCACTAGATCCTCCATGTTTCTTAACATCCGTTCACTAAGTAAGTAATCTGTAAGTAAGCTGGAGTTGGATGTGGTTTTCTGCAGCCTGGAAGCTGACCGATCATCCTGCTGTGACCACTCTCCTGCTCGTGCTGTGTGGAAGAGGGGCCTCAGCAGCTCTAGAACGCGTTGGTGTTGAAGATCGAACAGAACACAGCTCGTGCACCACAAAATTCCCTTTATTGACATGAATCACAGTTACAAGGTCTTATCCAGCAGAAAGGATTTGCAGCAACAGAACTACATACGGAGACAGAAGACTAAAAATATATACACGTGCCAATCACCAAACCAGCTAACCTCGACCCGTCGAATCTCTGTCTTCGATTTTGATCACCAGTGCTTCAGAAGAACGGACACACCCCGCCGAGGTTGGCCTCTGGGATCTGTTGAACATTCACAGACTACAAGCATCCATCCTCTGAGGGATGGGCCATGTAAACACAGAGGGCAGATACTGATAACCCAGTCAGTACCCAAAATGCCTGGCTCCTGGGTCGAGCCACACACTCTTCTAGGCCAGATGCGTTGGGAGAGCGGGGGGGTGGAGCTACACGTATGATGGAGGAGGCCAGGTTGGCATGTAGTCTAGGTCCAGTCATTCTTCAGGATCACCTCAGAATTTTAAGGTTTCTAAGAAAGGAAATGTAAAAAATACCTCTTTTTAACCCCCCCTTTATTTCCTATTAAAAGCCTGCTGGCCAAGATTCCCACAAAGCCTGCCGAAGCTGAGGGGCTGTGGGTTGTAAGTTTCCGAGTGGCCAGCAGAGAAGGCTCTGAATGTCATTCCCTAGAGTTGACTTAAGTAACTCTGTTAGTTAATGAGAGGGTTGAGTATTTGCCATTTGCTGGCATCCACAAGTCTCTCAGAAAAACAAAGGCTGTAAACACATCACGATTAACAGTTAGGAGATCTGGGAGCCACAATGAAGTGTCTGCTCTTGTCATCTACAAAGAGCGGGGGGGGGGGGGGTGGGGTGGGGGGTGGGGTGGGGGTGGTGGTGGGTGGGGCTCGGCTTAAAACCTACTCGCAGCACAGAGCTCTTGCGCACTTCACAGAGCGCTGCGTGTGCACGGTCACCCTCGTGTCCATATTTCTCTAAGTTCAGCAGTGCCAATCTTTGTCTTAGGACAAAGGGGAGAGCCAAGCTGCCTTCTTTCCCTTGGTGTGTTGGCCCTCCTGTGCATGTCTCCCTGGAGGGAAGCAGACCCTGTTTGAGCCGGCTCAGCCTTAGAAAGCAGGCTTCTGGGTTCATGTTCCTTCTGTCCAAAATTCTAGGTGGACTGTGGGCTCTTGGAAAAGGAGCACAAGGGGCCCTGGAAACCTACTCTAAAACCTTAGGCCAACATGCGCAGGACTTGTACTCCAGGAGCTGGACCAGTAGGGGTTAGCCTCGACTATCCCACTGAAGAAAGATGCCTTCCACTCAGTGGCCCAAACACAAATCTACAGTTCTAGGACACCTTGAGATTACAAAGAAAACCAGCTTCTCCCTCCAAAGCAAAAAACGAAAAGTCAAACTGTAATCAGAGCTGATCTGGGGTAAGGAGACAGGGTAGAAAGGAACTGGGTTGTAATGTGAAGAGAGGCTCATCATGGTCCTGCAGAAGCCTGGCGTTCCTTCATGGAGTCCCGAGGTTTGTCAGAGCTAGCCGAGGCCCACATCAAGGGACATCATCACCACGAATCCCAGGACGGAGGCCCAGGATGCCAGCTTCCCGTTGCCACTAGGAAGGAAGGAGAGGAAGGTGTTAAGACTTAGCTGATGCTTCCTATGACCTTGTCTGGGCTGATGACCCCAACCACAACAGAGAGTATTCTACCAACGGCGGCAGCAGTGATGTCTGGGTACACTATGCCAAGTGAACGCTCCCTCCTGATGCCAAGCCATGCCCCTCCTTAGCCTGCTCTCTCTCTTTTCTGTGGTTCCTGGTCAGGGCTGCAGCAAAGGGAAATCATTTGCCCAGAGCTCTCTAGTACCGGTCTTGAACAAGCAAAATGTAGTTGGCAGGGGTCTGGGCAGATGGCTCAGCAGTTAGGCATACTTGCTGCTCTGCAGAGGACCAAAATTTGGTTCCTATCAACCGCATCAGTGGGCTCATAACAGCCTATGATTACAGCTCCAGGGATCTGACTTCTAACCTCCATGAACACACACACACACACACACACACACACACACACACACTTTAAAAAGTAGTGGCCATTCATGTGTGTTAGGGGAGGTTTTAGGAGCCAGTTCCAGCCCTATCTACTTTTTTGGGACAGGGTCTCTTGCTGGCCCGGGGCTCTCAGATTAGGCTAATCTGGCTAGCCATGGGGCACCAGGAATCCACCTGTCTCTCCCTCCCCAGTGCTGGCATTACAAGCACATGCCACCACGTCTGGCTTTTTATGTGGGTTCTGGGGTGGCAAGCACAATGCTGACAGGGTCATCTCTTGAGCCCCAGTTATTAGTCCTTAAAGACACTGACCTCTCATGATAAACAGAATTATTCTGTTAGACAAACCTGAATGAAGCTGTGCAAGGCCCCTCCCCCTGCCCACCACCCCTCTTGACACCTGGCGTTTGGCAAGATAATAAAACACATTTAAGGCTATGGCTTGCATCTTTGAGGCCACCACTCTCCTCTTTCCAGGAGAGAGAGAGAGAGAGAGAGAGAGAGAGAGAGAGAGAGAGAGAGAGAGAGAGAGAGACTAAATGAGACTATTTCAACAAGGGGCCAGGGGCCAAGGGCTCCTGCTTTATGCCACTGTGTGATGTCACCTTCCTCCTCTTTATTTCATTCCTAGCAAGCGGAGGAGGGACAGGAACAGTTGTGGCCAGGGGCAGAGGGATCTTGGGAGAAAGCAATGGAAAGAAAGAGGAAGAAAGGGCAGACTAGGCTCGGGACAGGGCTGAAGAGTTGAGACTAGCTCTGTACCTGATCTGGGCTTCGGGGATGATGTCGTCCATGACCACGTAGACCATGGCGCCAGCAGCGAAGGCCAGCGCGTAGGGCAGGATGGGCTCAGCCAGCCCCACAGCAAACGCACCAAAGACCCCAGCCAAGGGCTCCACCATGCCGCTCAGCTGTCCATACCTAAGGGGGGTACAGAGACATGGGCCAGTGAAGGGAACAGAGACATCGACCAATGCAGACATGCTACCAGCCCAGACTGTGGAACCCACCCCAGACAACAGACGTGTGTGGTGGGCATCTCGCCCGGCCATGTTCGAAGAAGCAGCCCCTTGCCCGGCTTTCTGTGAAGTAGTTACAGTAGCTTTGTACCCTTTGGATCTTTAAGTTGTCTTTGACGATGACGATCTGGTTGGGACATAACTTGCATCCTGTGTAACATTTACTGTGTAGCCACTGGGTTTTTAGCGTGTTTACAAGGTTAAGCGGGCATCACCATCAATTCCAACGTCTTTACCATAGAAAGAAGCCCACGGCCATTAGTAGCCATGTCCTGTTCCTTCCTCCTCCCGGTCCCCGTCACCGTGTGTCTCTCCATCTTTTATCTCTCCATATGTTTGCTGCCTCTGGATATTTCCTATGCACAGAATTGTATATGGCTTTTTTTTGGGGGGGGGAGGCTTATTTCAACACTAGCATGTTTTCAAGGTGTATCCTTGCTATAGCATGTATTTTTCTCTTTTTAAAAAAAAGTTTGGAGTGTGTGTGTGTATGTATGTGTGTGTGTGTGTATGTGTGTGTTATATGTGAATATGTATGTGGCATGTATGCATGTGTGTGTTATATGTAGGGTGTGTATGTATGTGTTATATATGTGAATGGATGTCTGTGGTATGTGTGCATGTGTGTGGTATATGTGGTGTGTGTGTTTGTGTATGGTGTATATGCAAATGTGTGTGTGATATGTGTGCATGTGTGTGGTATATGTGGGGTGTGTGTGTTATATATGTGAATGTATGTGTGTGGTATGTGTGCATGTGTGTGGTATATGTGGTATGTATATATGTGTGGTATATGTGGGTGTCTATGTGCGGTATATATAAACGTGAATGTATGTGTGTGCTATGTGTGTATATGTGTGGTATATGTGGGGTGTCTGTGTGTGTTATATATGTGAATGCATGTGTGTGGTATATGTGGTGTGTGTGTGTGTGTGTGTGTGTGTGTGTGTGTAGGCTAGAGAGGATGTGGATGCCTGCTCTCTTACTGTTCTATTCCCTTGAGACACTCTTTCTCACTGAGGCTAGGCAGGGGGCCAACAATGCCCAGTGAATCTCTTGTGCCTGAACAACACTGGGGTTACAGGCACACATGGCCACATCTGGCTTTTTATATGAGTGCTTGTATAGCAAGTCCCCTCTGCACTGAGTTATCATCCCAGCAATAGAATGCATCTTTCTAAGGATGATATGGCTGTAGAACACGCGATTGGCCTGCTCATCCTTGATGCCTATGTTGACCGACAGGACACTAATTGGGAATGGTCTTGGTGTGTCCAGTTGTGGTAGGCATGTTTGGGGGTTTAGTCTGTAACTACACTCTCCTGTGGCAGAGGAGGGCCTACCTGGCCATTTCTGTATTGGCAGTATATTCTCTACTTTCTACCCCCAGAACCGCCATCTTGGTTTCAGATGAGATTCCTCCTTTTAAGGAATTCCTTTATTTGGGCTAGTAAGAGAAGGTGTGCACTGCTTCAGACCAAATGAGCTCTGATCAAAGCAGCAACACAGAAGAATGAGCATTGAGATCGCCAAGGGCAGGAGATAAGCCTGGGGGGGCCTGTAAGCAGAAACTACCTGCTACAGGTACAACCCCAACAGGGCAAGGGTTGGGGCCCCCTTCTTGAAGCAGGCGCTTGGTAAGGTGCACAGCCTCTGAGCTTCAGTCCTCGCCAGAAAGAAGGGCAAGTTGTATGAACTGTGAGATCCCTCTCTGGCAAGAAGCAAAAGTGGGCCTGGGGTGAGACCCTGCTTTTGCTGTAGGATCTTTTAGAGTAGATACTGTATCCTGTCTCCTTGTGGTTTCACGAACAGACCAGCAGGACAGACAGCCCTCTGGTCTATCAGACCTCTGCCTGTGGCCTTGTTGTCTCAGGAAAATGGAGCTTTGACATCAAGCCCAGAACAGAGTTTGAGAGGGAGGGGGGAAAAAAAACCTTCACTTTGGGATCTTGGGGCCGACCACAAATCTCTGCGTCTCCCCCTCCTTTCTTCCCGGTGCCTCGACCATCTGAAACGGCAGCTGTGGCTTTGGTAGATTATGAGAATCTCTAGGGCCACCCACCTCCCGTCTCTCCCAAAGCCTCTATTTGCGGGACTCTGACAATGGAGAAAGGGATCTGGGGAGAAGTGGAGACGCCATCATTTAAGTGCACGTACAGACTTGCAAGCCACGGGGCCTTGTACAATGGAAGGCATTTTTAAATTGTTCCCCATTAGCAGTCTCCGTGAGCACAGTGATCCTACGTTGTAGACCGGCCATTGTCTTAGTAAAGGGATGTGTGAGGCTGTGCCACACGTGGGGACATAGGACAGCAGCTCATGTACTGACTCCCTGGGTCAGGTGGTGACAATGAGGTCCTCAGCTGAGGACACTGTGACATTTACAGGGGACATAATAGCGGGGAAGTGCCCAGTGCTGATAGCTATGGGTTGCTATCCACAGAGGTCTTTGAAAAGGGACATAGCCACCCAAGCTGGTCATGTAAAGGTCAAAGGTCAAGAGATGATCTTGTTCCTTGGGGTCTCCACTGTGGGTACCACATTTACCCACATTTGTGATGTATTTCCTGATCCCTGCGACTGGTTTCCAACA
Source organism: Apodemus agrarius (assembly GCA_964023405.1). Lineage (NCBI taxonomy): Eukaryota > Metazoa > Chordata > Mammalia > Rodentia > Muridae > Apodemus > Apodemus agrarius. Next base: position 100,138,838 of record OZ030015.1, read on the forward strand.
ACATGGCTTTCAACATGAGCTTGACCCGGCCAAAGGGAGTTCACACTGAGCAGTCTATAAGCCCCACGCGACTCTCCCCTGACCCAGCGGGCTGGTACACTCACCAGAAAGCTTTCCATGTAGAGAAGCCTGCTCCACGCAGAGGAAGGCTGACAGCCAGGCCCTCTGGGAAATTTTGGATCCCGATTCCAATGGCCAGATTCCTACAAAAAAACAAGAAGGTACCAGACCTAGTTAGCATGGCTTAGAGTCATCTTCGAGAGAGGGACTGCTTTGGTCAGACTAGCCTGTAGGCAAAGTCTCTGGGGGATGTCTTAATAATTAATTGATTAGTAGGTCCAAGTCCACTCTGGGCAGCACCATTCCCTGGGAAGATGGCCCTGAGCTATATAAGGCGGCTAAGGAAGCGACTGTGAGCAAGCCAGGACGCAGAGTTCCGCCATGGCCTCTGCTTCAAGTTCGTTGATTTTCTATCCTGACTTCCCTCGGTGATGGCATGTGATCTGTAAGCTGAAATAAGCCATTTCCTCTCCTAAGTTGCTCTTGGTCAGAGTGTTTGAATCAAAGCAGTAGGGAGAAAATTAGAATAATGTGTAAAAAGTCCTGTCTGAAATCATGTACCCATCAGAAAGTGGGGGCCTGTTAAGTCCTGAAGACCTCCTTAGGTTAATAGGGAGCCAGGCATGGTTCTGTGGTGGGCAAAGGAGAGAGGGACCCCGGGTAGGCAGTAGTGTCACAGGAGGAAGTCACTTCCTCCTTGCTGCCCTCCTGGCCTGAGTCCCTGGTCACACTTTGTCTTTACTATGCTACAGTGCAGCAGAAATCATGCTGGCTCCAAGTCGGGATGGCGCAAGTTCTGTCACCATAGTGCTGAACAAGGCTGTGTCAATCACTGGACTTTTGCACGTCTGTGTTACAACATGGAGATACCGGTCTCCTCCTTAAGGGATGATTGTGTTACAGGACCACCTAACAACTCCCGAAAGGTTCTTAACACGGAGAGATATTCTGTGCCCTTGAGTTCCTGTTTCCTACAGTTCAGAGATGGGCACAGCTCGTTTTATCCAGAAGGCACAAGAGAACCAGTACAAGGAAGTAAAGACACTGAGCCTGAAGGTGACACTCATGTGGCTCCAGGCTCAGGTTTCCCGTGGACTCTCGCTGCGTTTCTCCGGGCTTGGGTGCTGGTCACTGTGACAGCCTCTGGCTTTCTGTCTCTGCGGGACACTGGGAGCTTGTGTTGCTCACCGGAGTCAAATGCTGGGGCCCTGTCTCTGAGAGACTGCTTTGTGCAGAAGCCAGAGAGTAGATCACAACGAAGAGAGAACGGGAATAGGTAGGCACGTACATAACTGATCAAGGGAGATGGGGCACATGCATGATGGGAATTCATAATGTGCACACATCAACCCTCGTGCCTACTTGCAAAAAAAAAAAAAAAAAAAGAGATATGCCACAAGAGGGAACTGGGCCAGCCTGAGGGTAACGTGATGGTAATTTGAGACTACCTCCCTGGATGAGACTCTACCTTGGTTGGACAGGTCGTAGTAGTTCCTCCATGGAGGGCCCTTCTGATAACAGTTTCAAGGGCATCAACTAGCAATGCTGGCCTGGGGCCCGAAGGAGTTGTGGGTAGACTAGACAGAAAAAGAACCAGGCGTCTCATGCTTGACTCTTTGGTCAATTGACTCCTATCTGCCCACCTGGTTCACAGTAGGAATTTGCCCCCCAGCTCTGGACAGACATAAGGGGCAGGGGATGCAGACCAGCAGCTGGGCCTACCCTGTCTTTACTGGCCTCCCCATCCTTGGCCCCAGACTCCCAGGAAAAGAACACAATTTGCTGCCTGTTGAAAGTCCACCAGGCCAGCTCCGGCCATGGCCCTCTGGACTAGATTCCAGCAAAGAGCACCACAGATAACACTCAGTATTAAATATCAAACCTCCACCATGTTTGAGGGCTTCATCTCATGCCCTATTTGCCTTCATCCCCTGTCACCACACACGTACATGCATCTCACATGGGGTTCAATGACCCTGTACCCCGGGGCCATTTCAAGGAGTCTCTGAGACAGAGACCGACCCTACCAGAATTGAACTTAAAAACATTTAGCGGGCATGCACTCCTTTTAGTTCAATTGTATCTTTGAATCCTTGATTCCCAGCGGGCGGAACTGTCTGGGACAGACTGAGGTGTGTGACCTTGTCGGAGGAGGTGTGTCACTGGGGGCAGGCGTTGAGGCTTCAGAGGACTAATGCCATTCCCAGTAGGCACTCTGCCTCCTGCTTTCAGTTTGAGATCTGAGCTCCAAGCTGCTCCTACGGCCATGCCTTTACTCCACCATCACGGACTCTAATCCTCTGAAACCATAAGCCCTAATTAAACGCTCTCTTTGATAAGTTAGTTGCCTTGGTCATGGCTATTGCAGCAATAGAAAAGAAACTGATATAGAAAAGTCTTGCTGGTTCCTGATGAGCACAGAAGACCCTATACTTCTGTTCTAATCAGCCACATGGAGAACTACAGGTTTTTTTTTTCTTCTAGAAGCTTCTTCTACCAGTTTTATGTCCAAGAAGACCCTGAGCTCCTATTCCAGGAGGGGGAAACACCAGGCATACATTTCTGTGGAAGCAAAACATGTTGAGAATAAGTTCCTGCCAGCGTTTCTGTATTCCCTGCTGTCTTTTCTATAGCTGGTGGCAGCAGCACCCCTTGCCTCTCCCCAAATGATAGTCAAATAAGACCAGTTTCCTTGACCTGATACAGAGCCCAACGCCAAGGGTTTTTTTCCCCCCAAAGAGATCAACCTAGGGGGTCAAGCTATGCCCCATGTCTCTTCTCTGATGTAGAGGCAGAGCTTGGTGGCTGGCTGATGATCCACTGTGAGTATCCACCCTTCCATATACACAGGCCAGGAATGTGGCCTGTCCTAGACATGTGCCTGGAGCCAGTGTCAAGTCTAAAGTGATGCCTCCTGTCCAAAGTCCTGATGTCCACCAGGCAGGCTGGGGAAGCCTCCTCCACATCCTGCCCTGGAGCTGAGCTCTGATAAGCAGTACAGAAACCCCATTCTTCCATCCCTGGCAAGCCTCGTTGTCCCTGCCCTGCCCTGCCCTGGTCCTGGCACAAGGTTTATAGCCACACCCCAAGATACTGCCAGGTCTTTCTCTGCAGGGTAATGCTTTGCTCAGATCAGAAAGTCTATCCTGAACATTCCTGGGTTCCCGAGACCATGGTGTGGGCTGAACTTACAGCCTCTCTGCCTTCTCTCCTTCCGACTCAACTCTTTTTAATTCAGCTCTCCTATATGTGCGAGCGACAACACACACGCACACACACACACACACACACACACACGCACAGATAATCAGCTGTGTTCCCATTCACAGCTGTTCATGTTAGTTTCTCTTTGCTGTCACAAAATGCTTGACATAAACACATTAGGAAGGAGGGAAGGAAGGAAGGAGGGAAGGAGGGAAGGAAGAAAGGAAGGAAGGATTTGCTTTGGCTTACAGTTTCCAAGCATTTAGTCTGTGGTCACCTTGCTTCACTGTGTCTGGTCATAGGGAGAGAGTATCATGACAGGGAGCACAGGGCAGAGCAAAGCTGTTCAGTGACAAGGAAGTAAAGAAAGGCAGAGAAAGGGCCTGGGACAGGAGACAACCTCCCAGGACATGTCCCTAGTGATCTATTTCTAACTAGGTCCCACCCCTGTGTGTATATGTCAGCTGGCCCAAATGCCGTTGAATTATGAATCCACCAGTAACGACAAAGAGGGGTCGGAGCCATTATAATCTCATCGCATCTCAATGACTGGATTGATCAGCTGGGGGTAAAGCCTTCAATGCCTGAGTCTTTAGGAGATACTCCATGTCCACAGCACGGCAGATGTTAAATGGGCAGGGACAGTACCCCATGGATGCAGTCTTCCTCTTTTCTTCATCAGCATCAGCTCTGGGGTATGGGCTGGATCCATAGCTCTCAGAACCAGTTCTCCAGCCTTGTTACCAGAGAGCTTTACCAGGAGCCTTTGCCTGGGACAGCTCTACAGACTGATGAATTATGGGACCCGGTCCCGCAAAGTCTGACGGAAACGCTCTGGTTGAGCATCAGTAGTGTGGATCGACATCGGCAGCAAGGGTGAAGATGAAGGCAGGGGATGAGGCCGTCTCTGTTGCGTGAGCCTGAGCTCTGCCGTCTTGATTACGAACACGGGCTTGGAGCCATGAACACCAGGGGCCGCTGAGAGTGTGTGGGGGCTCTGCAGACTGGGTGTCTGCTGTACGTAGAACTAGACTTGGGGGATTCTGGAGGGGATTCCAGGGAATAAGGGCGGGATCAGCAAAGCAGCAGTGGCCATAATGGCAGAATTCCTGAGCTGGTCTAATGAACATCAAGGAAGGAGGGAGGGAGGGAGGGAGGGAGAGAGAGGTGGGGGGAGAAGGGAAAGGAGAGAGAGAGAGAAGGAGGGAGGGGTGAGCTGTCAGGGAAGGTCTTCAGAGGACAAATTCTGAGCCTAGGCAGACTGTGAGGGGGAGAAAATGTGCCTAATGTAGAGTCGCTAGCTCGGAGGAGGTCCCCGCCGCAGCCTTTTGTACAGCCATCCGTGACTTCTGACCTAAGCAAGCACTCTACAAAGGCATTCTTGGGCAAACAGGCCTGGCTGACCCCCTTCCTTGCAGCGTAGAGAAGGGAGAGCTGAAATGAGAAGATTTCCTTTCCGGGACCGGCTACAAGATTCCAAGCAGTACTTATTCAAAAGGGCACCGGGCACGCACGGGATGACACACAGACCTAACGCTGCCGCCACACCCTTCATAGCTAAGCACATTTCCTGTCGCTGGGTATTCCCGACACCAAGACGTGTTAGTGGAGTGTGGGAATAGTGCGCCCCTTTCCTGTCCTGTCCAGCCATGCCTCCTGGGAGGCGTGAGAGAGGGGACCTGACCCGAGGGCCAGGAAAGGGATTACAGGGTAGGGACACTGGCAGCTGGGGCAGGAACAGCCCCTAGGAGGCCTCTCCTGGGAAAGCTAAGCCAGGGGTCTGTGTGGAAGGGCTGGCTGCTTTGTGTCAACGTTGGCTTTGGCTTGAGTCTCCAAATTTCTGCTTTCCTTTTTGGGGGGAATCAGAATTTCCCAGGGCGGACTAGACCCAGAGGAATGGCTACTCCTAATGGGAAACTGGGGGGGGGGGCAGAGGACTTGGCACTAACCTAGGACTGCCCCAGGACACCTTGGGGGTGAGCTGGTTACAAAAGGGCAGGTGGCAGAGACAAGTCCCAGGGGAGGTCTTTTTCTCTGCTGTGGAGAAAGAATGCAACCTCTTGGAAGGGGAGCAGGCTCTTAGAACTGCAGGTAAGCCAGGGGCTGAGGGTGTTGGCTCCGTTTGGAGAGTGCTTGCTCAGCATGCAGAAGGCTCTGGGTTAGATTCCTCATGCCGGGTAAGCCTGGGTGAATAAAATGGCCATAACCCTAGCACTTAGGAGGAGGCCGGGGAATCGGAAGTACAAGGTCATTCTCAGGGGCATAGCAAGTTTGAGGTCACCCCCTCCCCGGGCCCCCCTTCCCCCATCTCCCTCGAGACAGCCAGCTCCCTAAAACCCTCAACAGCATGAGGCTGTCAGAGCAATCCTTGTAGGCTGCTGTCTCCATCTCCATCTCCGGGGTGACAGTACAGGCCAGGTAGGCACGGCTGCAGGGATTTCAGCTGCGGAGGTGGTAGAAGGAGATAGATGCTCCAGGCCCCCGGCTGGCTACAAAGAAACAATTCAGGCTATGTGGGGCCAGGAGGCTGCTGGGAACCCCCCCCCAGGGGTGAGAAGACTAGATTGGGGGTGGGGAAGAGGCTGGGTTCAGTCACAAATAGAAATGCAGCAGCCAGAGCAGCCAGGCCCATGCGAGGTGCCGAGGAGGCACAGCCACTCACTCACAGCCTGTGCCGATTGCTACTGATGATCAGATGGGCGGGGTCTAGACTCACTCAGAAGATAGTTCTCTGAGCGTGTCTGTAAGGGGGTCTGTAGATCGGCTTGGCTGTGTCGGGAAGGACCGCTCTGTGGGCTGCAGACCTGGACTAACTAAAAAGGAGAAAATGAGCCAGTGCCTCGCTCAGGGCACTCTGCTCCCGGACTATGGATACAATGTAACAAGATGCCTCAATCTCCTGCGGCCATGCCCCCCTCCCCACCTCCACCTCACCCCTACCCTCCCACCCAGGCCAGACTGTCTTCTCTCAGACCGTGAGCCAGCACAGCCTCATCTTCCCCTAGGTTGTTTTTATTAGATATTGTGGCTACAGCAATGAGAAAAATCAATTAACACAGAGTCCCAGAGACTGTGACCCAGCAGTGTCTCATCTGTAAAGTGGTGAAGAACTTCCTTCATAGGGTCCTTGCATGGATGGGAGAGAGTTGCTTTAAGGTCCTGGGCTGGAGGCCTTGCAAGGAATGGTCTTCCACCTTCTCAGCTAATCACGTGAGGTTCTGATCCATTCCGGTTACTTGGGAAAGCAGTGTGGGGAATTTTTTTTTCAATGGCTCTCCATTCTTTTTGGTGGATCTCATAGCGGGCACTCCTTACAAGCTAGCTTCAGTTAGCACTACCTATAAGAGGCAGTACTGAGCTGGGGGCTCAGACTCCTTTGGCCACTGACACTCCATTATTGGCGGTGGAGGTGGGAAAGGGGCTGGGCTCGCTTACAAGCATTGAGGCATGGCCTGCACCATCTTCCAGTCAGGGCAGGGAGGCCTCCCGTGCCCTCTAATCACAGCCTGGCCAGGTGGGGCTCTCCTCCTCCTGAGTGACCAAGCCTAAGCCACGTGATGGCTCAGGAGCAAAAGAATCCACTGGCAAACAATGGCCACACATCTCAGGGGCTTGGCAGTGGCCGAAGGGAAGTTGCACAGGGGGGTGGATCCAGAAACTTCACGGACAGAGTCACACTCAGGACTTTGGGGGCAGCTCTAATATAGCGAGGCGGGGGAGGGGGGGAGAGAAGCCAGCTTCGGCCGGGAAGATGTGAGCTGCCGATCCGACAGAGCAACTCAAGTCTTCCCCTCCCACTACGCCAAAGCCTACAACACGACCTGTGGTGATGAGCGGCAAAGCCTGTCTCTCCTGGACACCTACCCTCTATGACACTGCCCTACCACACTCCATTGGCTTTAAGAAGAAATCCCAAGTGCTAAATAGCTCAGCCCCAAGCCCAAGGCTCGCTCAAGGCCAAAGGCAAGAGGTTGTATCTAAGTGGCCAGCACCCTATTCCTGGGAGGCAGATCTAAGCGCTGAATGACTTGCTCAGAGGGTCTATATTTGGGGATGGGTATTCCTTGAAATCCATTTATTGACCACGACACTCAGACATTTTGCTTAAGACCATCTCAGGCCTTGGGCTCGGCGCAGCTTCCAACATGAGACATATACCGGGAGACATGCAGAGAGCCCTGGGCACCCCACTGCAACAGCCTGCAGCCAAAACAAACTCCTGTCTTTGATCACTATGCCCATTAGACAGAGCCTGAGGGCCTCTGGCTAGAAAAAAAAAAAGATGATAATCTCTGGTGTATGTAGTGTGGATGCATGCCGGGCGTGGCTGGAAGTGTTTTACATGTAGCAGCAAGTTGCATCTCTGCTCCCCACCCCCACCCCATCCCCAATGGCCTCTCAAATGTCTCTGTCGTCATTTCATTTCACAGGCAGGGAGGCAGATATGTGTGAAGAAGTTGGGTGACTGGTCCTCAGGGCTACTAGGCTGTAGTATACTCTTCTGGTCTTGTTAGCTTCCTTCAGCCCTAGACATCGGTCCATCCCAAAGAGAGGTTACGTGGCTCCACTCCCCCACAGAGTAGCAGGAACTGCCTTACATCTTCTCAGTTCATTACATGAGGTTCTGGTCCATTCAGGTGGCTTGAGAGGGCAGGGTGGGGATGTTTTCAATGGCTCTTCATTCTTTTGGGTTTACTTTTAAAGAAGCAAAGGAAGTGTGTTTGTGTGTATGTATATGTACATGTGTTTACACACATGTGTGCACATGCACAGGTGAGTGTATGTGTGTGTCCTGGTGAATGAGAATATTCATAGAAATACCACAGTCTCAGGCATCCTGTTGAAAAATGTTTGAATTGCTATGTTCTTCCATTTCTTTCTAGAAGCAAACAACATCTGTGAATGCGCACACACATGTACTCGTGTGTGTGTGTGTGTGTGTGTGTGTGCACTTGAGTGTGTAGTGGGGGATGGGGTATCCATTTCTGTCCGTGCGAATGTGAAGGCCAGAGGTTGACATCACTAACTTTCCTAGACCATTGTCTTATATTCTAAAAATATTTATTTTAAAATATGTGTGTACACGGTACATGCATGTTTGTGTGTGTGAGGGTGCACACATGCCGCAGCATGTGTATAGACAACCTCAGGTGTCAGTCCTTGCCTTCTGCCTTGCTTTGGAGTCAGGGTCTCTCTTTCTTGTTGTTACACTGTGTGTTACAGGATGGCCCAGGAGCTCCCAGGGCATCTCCTGTCCCTGCCTCTCACATGGAGAGAAGTGCTGGATTACGGACACGGACACGGACACGGACACGGACACGGACACGGACACAACATTGGCTTTTGAGGATCTGAGTTCAGGTCGTCAGGATTGGTAGCAAGTGCTTCTCCTCACTGAGTTCGCTCCATATAATGTTTTCGAGACAAGGCTTCTCAGTGAATCCAGAGCTCACTGCTTTGGTTAGCCTGGATGGCCAGCAAGCCTCCAGGACCCTTTAATCCCCATGTCCCCAGTGCCGGGATCACACATGCCGCATGTCAGGTGCCTACTGATACATCTGTGTGTGTATGTGTTTTTTTTTCTTTAAACAAGGGTTCTAGGGATCAAATTTGGATCTTAATGCTTGTATAGCATTTTACTGACCAAGATATCCCCCAGCCCTTAGGCATCTTGTGGAGAGCTGACCTAACAGAGCTGAAGGCTCTGGAGAGCTTCGCTGTGGGGAGACAGTGCCTGGGGCTGGATTTGTAGGGACATTATGTGAGAATCGCCAGACTGACTCTCCCAGGTCCTAAGACACTGGCCACTCTCCAGTATCATCTAGGTTCAAGTATATGTGTATGTGTGTGTGTGTGGGGGATTCTTGCACATGACACCCCCCTGGAATTGTGCAGTGGGACCCACAAATATGGATTGTTGTTTAGTCTGAGTTCAGTACTGAGCTTGGTGGTGAGGTTTCCTTGGGGTATGTGGTGGAAGGGCTCGTGGCTTTCTCCACAAAACTGACAGGGCTGTGGGGCTAGACCTTGCTCTCCAGGCCATGTTCCCTGGGCTGCTGGTGAGGAAAGGAGAAAGGCTTATTTGTGACAAGCCCCACTTCACCCCAGCTTTGGGAGCCTCCCAGGGGCAACAAGCATGTGTATTCTTGCGTGGCAGGCCCTTACATACTGTTTTGATTGTTATCGTCCTGCCCTAAAAGGCCTGATTGTTCGGGCCGGGTGATGACATCACCGGCTTCCCACTCCCGGGGCAGCCTGTCAAGGTGTTTGATGAGCCTGCAGGTGGGAAGGGGCTGGGTGCTCCCTGCAGGGCTGCGGGTCCCTACCCGCTCAGCAGGGCTGGCTTAGCACGCAAGGGATCTTCCCCACCCTTTCTCTTGCTGTTCTGAGAGCCCGTCTGGCTCAGACTCAGACTCAGATGACCCATCCACTCTGCTAAAAGTCGGCTGCCTTTAGCAGGGAAGGGCACCAGGTGGCCGGGCCACAAGGCAGGGTGGAGGCTGAAGGGTGGTGGCTCAGGTCATCCATACACAGCTCTCCTTGTTGACGTGCAGAAGAGCAGGTATGCACGGGATCCGTGATCTTAGAGTCAGGCCCTTGGGACTTTGACCTGCTAAGACTACTGGGCAAATAAAGCCAACCCTATGCATTGTCTGGATGTGAGGCCACCGCAAGCAGCGGGTAGTTCTTGTAAGCAGGCGCTGTGTGCTCATGTGGTCATTGTAAGCAGAAGACCAAGAATGCTCTCAGCCCCAGCGGTGCTAGCTAGCTACATTAGCCCAACCCGGGTCTACGCAGACACCCGTCCCAAACAGATGAGCAAATAAATCGAGTCTCATGCAAACAATGGAAAAATACATAGCAACGGGAATGTGAGATCTGCTTCTATAGGTGGGAGGCCTGAGCCGTTGCATGAAACTGTGAGTGAAAGAAAGAAGGCAAAAACAAAACAAAACAACTAGATGCTATTTGTAACAGCCCCGTTTCCACCAAAATAACAACAACAACAACAACAATAATAATAATTCCAATGGGCTCTTTTCCTGACTGAAGGCTCTGAGGGAAGCTAGGTACCATGTTGCAATCACAGTCAAGGAGCCATATGACCATATGAGAAGCCTATATGGTGAGGAGGTAAGGCCTCTTGCCAAAAGCCACGTGAGGGAGGGCACCATCTTGGAAGTAGATGTTTCAGTTCTAGTCAAGCCCCCAGGGCACTTTGACCCTGGCTGATCTATTCACTGTGACCTCTTGAGAGACCCTGAGCCAGAGCCACTCCATAAAACCACCCTCAAGTCCCTAATCCCCAGGATTGGTTAGTTTGAATGGTCGACCTGACAAAACCTATAATCACCTGGGCAGAGTCTCTGAGAAATTACCTACTCCAATCAGGTCAGCGGGGCCCAGCTGGCACCTTTCCCTGACGAGACAATCCCGCACCTGTGCAGGCAACGGTTTAGATGCCAAAGCTAACTGAGAACAAGTGAGCGGGTTGGTCTGTGTGCATTCAGTTTTCTTCCCTCTTGATGATGGGTATGGTAGGTGGCTTTGAGTTCCTACCTTGTGAGTGGGTTGGCCTGTGTGCATTCAGTTTTCTTCCCTCTCCATGATGAGTGTGGTAAGTGGCTTTGGGTTCCTACCTTGACTTCCCTTCCACGATGGACTGTAACTTGGAACTATAAGTTCAATAAACACTACTTTTGTCCTCAAAGTTGCTTTTTGTTGGAAGGTTGTTTTTGTTTTGTTGTTGTTGTTGTTTTTGTTTTTTCGAGACAGGGTTTCTCTGTGTATTCTTGGCTGTCCTGGAACTCATTCTGTAGACCAGGCTGGCCTCGAACTCAGAAATCCACCTGCCTCTGCCTCCCAAGTGCTGGGATTAAAGGCGTGCGCCACCACCGCCCGGCTTGTTGGAAGGTTTTTAATCACAGCCACTAGGATACTTCCCAAAGACCTGTAATACTTGCTGATTTAAGATACCAGGTTGTGAGGTACTCTGTTGAACAGCAGGGACTGCTCCACGTAAAAACTAGCATATTTTCCTTTTTCCAGTCTTTATGCCTTTATCTTTCCCAACAGCATTTCTTGTCCACCAATATACAGTACTAATAGTTCCAATTCTTAATATTATTCTTCCTCTCCTGCCCAGTCTGGCATCAAGACAAGCAAGAAACCTCTCTATCCGTTGGCTCACCAGGGGCTCCCAGAGCCTGGAAACGAGCCAGGCACATTCATGAAGGAGTCCCATGTCTGTCCCAAACTTAGTACAGCTAACATCAGCTCCCAGGTATAAAGGATCAGTTTGCAAAGTGTGTCAATGCTCATCCGGGTCTCGGCGTCTTTGGCTGTGACCGGGGCGGGTTTAACTGGGCAGCTCAGAAGCTCTTTTCCTGGTCCTAAGCTTTTCAAGCTGTACAAGGGTGGGATTGTGGGTTCTTGAGACTCTGGAGGCTGCAGTGGTAGACGGGCCTCCCCTTCCGCTGAATCTCGTTTTCCTGCTTGAGCACATCTGGAAAACCACAACCCAAAACCCTCTCATTGTGCACATCTGGACAGCATAAACCAATGATTCCAAGAAGAAACTGGGGGAGGGGGAAAAAAAAAACCACCACCACCACCAACAACAACAACAAAAATCTGGCCGCTCAGAGAAACTGCAGCAAGGGCTGGATGGGAGGGGCTCAGAGTTGCTTCTCTTTCCTCAGCCACACAACCATCTTCTGGGCACGCTCTTAGTGGCTGGATGCTTTCTGTCTGTGCTCCATGCGTTCTCAATAGCCTCTGACAGAAGCCCGTCTGTCACACTGCTCCCTCCCTGGCTCCCGGCCAATGCAAAACTTAACTGAAAGGGTGTTTGTCCCCCTCCTCCCACCCCCCTTTTTTTTTTAGACTAAGCCATACCTTCACTCGCCCTTAGGGTATATGGCCTGAGTTCAAAGACGCAGCCGGCCGCCACCTGCCCCACCTCCTTAGATGGTGCAAGTGAACTACTTCGGTACAGTGCAAAGAGAACTATGTGGGGGGGGGGGCGCTGGTGAAGGGCTAGTCCCATGCAGTTAGGCAGTTAGTCATGTTCTTCCTAACTTGCCTGGGGAGGGAGCACGGATGGCCCTTGAAGTCTCCTTGTTTGACCACCAGCCCGGGCCCTGAGGACAGACAGGAAGGATAAAGGCTCTGCAAATGAACTGAGTTGCAGGAAGCTGACGGGAAGATTCATAGGACTGGGGTGGGAAGGGGGAAGGGTGCAGAAGGCTTCCTACAGGCTCCTCCATGCCTGGGGGTGTCATGAGTGTCAAGGTGAGGACACCCTGGAATGTGGAGTTTAGCTGAAGTGCTAACTAGGAACCCTCATGTCAGTGACCTGTGGATAACAGGGGGTGCTTGCAGGGAGACAGGGGGTAGATCTTGGAGTCAGGGTTGCTGGCCATCTTGATTCATCCCCAAAGGCTAAGGTGAAATGGTGGAGGTATAAGTCTCACCACTGAACCCTCATTTTCCAACCCTCTTTAGAGCTCAGGGCCTTTGAGGAGGGTTAGGGGTGGCTGAGCATTGGGGGCGGGGATGGAGGAGCCAGAGTTGCAAAGTGGGGAGAAGACGTGGTTTGAGCATGACCTGTCTCCCACGGGCTCGTGGGTTGAAATTTTGCTCGGTCCCCTGCTGGTAGTACTTAACTTCTGGAAGGTTAGACCCTTGAGCATGTGCTCTGCTGAAGCCCAAAGCACAGCAAATACAGGGCGGAGACCCACTGTGCTGAGCAGAGGAAGAAACTAGGCAAGAAGAAGCTGCAAAGAAACAGCCAACGGACGAGGGAACACCCCCTTCCTTGTGTTGTGTATTTGGGGACTTGACTTCTAAGAAGCGGGGGCCCTCGGGCGTTGTCACTGGAAAATGGCTGTTTGTTTAGCTTCCTAGGATGGCCAGGACAGGGAAAAGGTGGGGCACAAGGCAGGTATTAACAATGGGTTGTCTCCTTGTTTCCCAACTAGCCTGGGAAGTCCATGCCAATGGGGTGGGTGGGGAATTATGTGAGGCGGGCGGTTGGGTGTCTGCTGTTTCTGCACATGCTAAGGATACCAAGATGGCAGGTGAAGCAGGGACCTTCATCAGAACCACTTCTCCCATAAACACATAGGGTCACTCAGACACAGCAGGAGCACCAACCCCACCTTCTGGGGCCAGGCATTTCACTGTGAGCCCCTGCCCCATCCCAGCCCCGACTCTGAGCTACAAATCATTTAGTTTTCCTCTGGCAACAGATTATTTGGGAAATGTTATCAACCCATTACACAGAGAAAGAAAGTGAGGCTTTACAGAGGGTACAATTTCCCTCCTAATTTTCTAGGATTAGAAATACGCATCAGGACTGCTGGGGGCTTCATTTGCTCTGCCCGCAATCCTCCTAATAAAGGCTGCATAGCTGGAAGGCGGTGGCGCACACCTCTGATCCCAGCACTTGGGAGGCAGAGGCAGGCGGACCTCTGTGAGTTCGAGGCCAGCCTGGTCTACAGAGCAAGTTCTGGGATAGCCAGGGCTACATGGAGTGGGGAGTGGGGGAATGGGGAGGTGGGGGAGAGTGGGGGTGGTGGTGGTGGGGTTAGGCCCGAGATCCCAAGGGAAAAAATAATTGTCTCGGGAAGAGAGAAAAAGGTGTGGACAGACGGGGAGGATTCGCACCACGAGGTCTCAAGAGCACAGTCATGTGGACACACGTGGACCAGGGTGAGCCCCGGCAAGACTCAGATGTAGGTAAAGGACCACGTGTCTGGGTATTAGCCGCAGAGCCAGGTTAGCATAGCTCAGAGTCTGCCCAGCTTAGAGTTTGCAGCTTGTTAATAGAAATCCAGGGTCTCTGTGTCGTTTATTCAGGAGCTAACATAGGCTAAAGTGGGCATAGAGACGCCCTGGAGTTATTTGGGAGCAAAGAAAAATCCCAAGACTTGCATTTATGGCATTTTTGTCACAGCAACAAGAACAGAGCAACTAGCCAGCACACCGGGATAACCGTGCTGGGATCACTGAGCGAAAATGTCTTCACCGCTTCCTCTCTCGCCCACGGTTATTATTGGTTGTTTGACTTACAGTCATCCGCCAACTGTTTAGAAGCGCCTACTAAATTCCTGGCATTCAACTTTTCAAAACCTATTTGTTCGGTTTCACACTGGGCAAGGGACTGAGGTGGATGTTTTACATATCAAACCAGACCTCCAGGTTCTCCCAGCATCCCTCAGTCCCTACAAGGCATACACTGCCCCTACCTTGCCAGCCCAGGGTTGGGCTGCCCTCACCCCAGAGGCTCCTCCCTATATAATCCAGTGCTTGCTCTCTCTGTCTCTGACTATCTCTGTCTCTCCCTCTCTCTCTCTTTCTACTCCTCCTCTCTCTGGGTGCCCGTTCCTTTTCCTCCCACCCTACCCCCCTTCTCCCCAAGGCAACTCCCCTGCCTCAGTCCTTGGGGCCAGTGAACTGGGCCCGAGAGCATCTTCCCAATAAACCCGCCTTTAATATAATCTAATCTGGCTTGAATTGGCTCTTTTCTCTGGCGGTGGAGAAATAACCTATCACCATCATGCTGAGATACCCTTAGAAAGATATAAAAAACAGCCTTAGGTATTTCTACAGCCTCTTACACACTCTATTATTAACAATGTACATATTCCTAACAGGATGCTAAGGGGGGGGGTAGTGGCACAGGCACACCCACGCCCGCAGACTTGCTGGGTGTAAAAGGTGATGACATGACCCATTCTGTGGTATGGTAAAGGGAAAGACTTTCATGGTGGATATGAGAGAGAGAGAACAGCCAGAGGCATCAGGAGAGAGAAGCAAGGAGACTGAACATGGCCAGCAGTATCACACACACACACACACACACACACACACACACACACACACACAGGCTGGGGGGAGGGGATTAGCAGGGGACAGAGAATAAAGAAATTGCAGGAGAAGCAGGAGCTGAGCAGGAAGAGAGAGAAGACAGAATGAGCCCTGTTATAAGAGCAGTGAGGAGCTGCGGGGAGGGGCTCTAGGGAAGGGAGGAAGTGGGGAGGGCTGGGATGCTAGCCAGGACTGCAAACTGTGCCAACACCAGCCTGCTCTCTGATGGGCTAGGAGGCATCACAGGTAGCCATTTGTCCTTTCTGCCAGAGGTGAGGCAAATGGTCCCTTTGGGTAGGGAAGAACCAGCTTCACGAGTTCCTGGGGATCGCTGGCTTTTTCCTAGCCACCAGAAATCCTCCTATGGTGCAGGTGTATTAGTCAGGGTTCTCTAGAGTCACAGAACATATGGTAGTCTCTCTATAGTAAGGGAATCTGTTGATGACTTACAGTCTGTAGTCCAACCCCCCAACAGTGGTCAGCAGCAGCTATGAACGGAAGTCCAAGGATCTAGCAGTTGCTCAGTCCCACAAGGCAAGCAGGCGAAGAAAAGAGAGTAAATCTTCCTTCTTCCGATGCTGTTATGTAGGTCTCCAGCAGAAGGTGTGGCCCAGATTGCCACCACGCCTGGATCTGGGACTTGCTTTGTCCCAGATGACCTTGAACTCAGTGATCTCCCTGTCTTAATATTCTGGGATCCATAGACAATGTGCCTCAAGAGCGCCATCCTGGATTCCAATGAGTCCAGGCCAGAAGTCATTCCAGATACAGTCAAGTTGGCAACCAGGAATAGACATTACACCAGGTTAAACTCATTTCTGGAAATTTGAACTGCCGTTTGGAGCTTGTGGAATTGGAGTTTTCTCTGACACTCGGGATCCTTCTGTCTTGTTGCCAGCGCTGGAGGTACAAACCTATACCACCACGCCCAGCTTTTAGGATGGGTTCTCAACTCAGGTGTCCGTATTTGCAGGCAAGCATCTTACCAGCAATATAAATAGTTTTTTAAAAATAACTTTGGGATTGATTTCTTGAGATAAAGGACTCACATATCGTGGACCAGGCTAACTTGGAATTTACTGTGTAGCCCAAGCAGGCTTTGAAGTCATGACACACCCCCTGCCTCAGCCTCCAGAGTGCTATGATTGCGTGTGCAAGCCATCTTGCTTGGGCAGCATAAAACACATTTCGGTAGCATTTAAATCCATCCATCCATGGCTGTGAAGCCATCACTAACAGTTTCGGAAAAGCCTACTTAAAGTTCTAGAACATTCTCATCTCCACAACGTCTGCCCCCTCCCCCACTTGTTATTCTCCGTTTTCTATTCCTCTCAGCCCCTAAAACCCACCACTGTGCTTTTTTTTCTCTGCCCGTTCGACCACTCTGAATAGCATGTTGACGAAACCATAAGTGGTCCATCTTCCATGGACCATAATAGCTTCACCCACCCCAATGCCACTTCATCACTTCTGGCCTTTTTATAGGCAAGACGCCATTGTGTGTGCAGGCAACGTTATCCACCCCTCTATCGATGGGACAACTGTGTTGTTTCCTGGCTGCTGTCAAAGTGCCACACAAGCAGTCGTGAACACATCTCTGTTTGGTCACCTGTTCCCAATCGTGCCCAGTCTATTCAGTTGCATGTTAGGGATTCCATGTTTGTCTAGGGACTGGTGGAGAGCCATTTAAGCGAGGGGATCAAGGGGTCAGGAATGTGCTCGTAGGCATCTGAAGTGCTTGGTGTGGATCAAGGCTGGACGAGGGCACTGGTGGCTGGTGGTGGGGGCTCGTCCCGCTGAGAGAGACTAGGTGACGGTGTGTAGAAGTCAGTGACAGGCATGCACACACCAGAGGTAAGGAACCACCTTCCTGCTGACATGTCCATGGGTTGAAAACAACCAGCAGGTCTAGAGCCCACAGTGTGTGAGGCTGGCTGGTCCAGGCAATGCTGAACTCACTCTCAGGAGGGCCATAAGAAGCTCTTGGATCTCCTCCAAGGTTCCCCGGGGCTCTCTTAGCTGAACCCCTCCCTACCATATCTGAGGAGCCTTTGTGTCTAAACACTGCCTGGTATTGTGGTCAGCACCCAACCTGATCTTCCCTCTAACCAGGAGCTGACATCCTCTGGGGAAGCCTGTGCCCCCGGGGGAGGGGGGGGTGCGGGGGGGGGAGGAAGGGGGGTTCTTCACTATTGTTAACCTTATTGTTTACGTAACTGTTTCTCTTAGTAAGAGACAGTCTTGGGTCCAAGTTGAAATCATCAGAGTTTAATCAAAATAGCTCCAACCTGAGGCCACCCTCCTCCTTAAAAACCAAACCAATAAAATTCACGATCAAAACAAATAATAGAATCCGCCAGATGATGAGATAAAGTATAAGTCGCGCGCCTGTCTGCTCCATCCTCTCAGGGAAGATATAGGGAATCCTCATCCCTGAGAACCCGTCACCTTGTCTTCACACGAGCTGTCCCTTTTCATAAAATTACATAGATTCCAGAAAGATCCCAGACCCTCCAACTGAGAGTGGGTCTTGTTGGCCGAGTGGCTGCGGCTTCTGAAGAGGGCTTTGCTGCCTAGGAAACGTTCTTGAGCGCATCCTGGGATCTGCCTTGCATTGCAGTTATCGGCAAAAGACTTTGGGTGCCGCCCCCACCCCCCCACAGTCCCAACAGATCCCATCTAATGGGAGGGAAGAGGGATGGACAGACAGGTGGATGGTATCTGTGCTCCCAGGGAAGCAAGAAGAAGCAGTGCTAGGCTTTGCTCTGGCTTGCTGCTCTAATTCCTTGGGCCTCATGTAGACAGCGGTGGGGAATGGAGTCAGTGGGTGGTAAAACACTCAGTACTTGTCCAACAAAGGGGCTTACACTGAGAGGTATAAGGCAAAAGGTTGAGCTGGCGGAAAACACGCATGAAGGTAGAGGCACAGCTAGGCTATGTAATCAGAGTGTGATTGAAGGCCAGATGTGTTCTCCCAGAGGTTGGGTCCCCAAAGAACACCTGGCATCCCCAGGGCCATCACTTCCATTTTTCTAGGGAAGTCTAGCCTGGGACTCCCCTTGGGTAACTTCTTCCTGACATGCCCTTTTTAATCCCATCTGAGAGCCTCCTGAGTCCCAGAGTCCCGATTTCTAAGCATGAGGTTTGCTTTGGAGGGTAGACAAGCGCCATGACGCACAGGACAGGCTTCCTGTCCTTCTTGGGTCCCCAGAGAGCCATGAGGCTGTTTCTCTGAGTCTGCTAACAGCTGGCCGTGACCTATGCTGCCTCCAAAAGGGAGTTTGCTGGGCTGGCTTGGTAGCTGGTGAGTCAGGGCTGGGTTCTCCAACCCAGTCCTGGCTCAACAGGCGTCAGGGCTAGATATGCCTGACGTTAGCCCGAGGTCAGGCGGGTGTCCAATGGTACCACGGAGGAGTCGGAGGCATGGGGCCTAGCTCATGGCCAGTAGGCATGGCCGGTGGGACAGGCAGACAGTTTACGAGCTCACCAACACTTCATTAAAGTGAGCAGCAGATGCTAATGGGCCAAGAAGCCAGGGCAGAAAACCTTTGTCTTCAAGCAGGGAGGCTGAGGAAGCCACTAGCCCAGTCAATACTGACATTGAACTGGGAAAACTCTGAACTCCAGAAAGCTACTATCAACAATGGGAGGATGTCTAGAGATTTCCTAGGTCAAGAGATTAAAACGTTGCCCCCTAACTCTTTACCTAAACAGAAAGACCAGCTAGGCAGGGTTTTTTTTTCCCTTTCTCTCTCTTTTTTTCTTTTCTTTCTTTCTTTCAAATCACAGGTACCATCATCCACCTCTGAGTGACTTTGGTGAGTCTCCCTCTTGCACCAGGTGGCAGATGTGGTCCTTGACTCGAGTTCCTTTGCACTGTTGGCAGGACAGGACTCTGGTGGTGTCAGAGGTTTGGGACAGTAGGGGCCAGCTTCCTCGGGCAGACAGGAGAGAAAGCATTTGGCTTCTGCAGATTGTGGGTGCTCAGACTGGGTCCCCAGGGATTTGGATTGGTGGCTGTGTACATGAGCTGGTCTCGGGGGGTTCTAAAGCTAGCTACACCAAGCCACAGACTGGACGGATGGTTAGCTGCCTGCGGCCCTACCTAAACCAACTCAGGATGGGCCAAGCGTGGGACACTACGGATGCTGAGAGCACTGATCCTCCCATTTAGTATTTGACGGCTTGTCTAGGGCTTCCCACGTTCTGGGAACCAGGCTGGCTGCAAGGTGATACCAGGGGGATTAAAGGTGGGACCCAGATTCGAAAGGAGCTGGAGCCACACAGGTGCCACGAATGAAGGAAAGGGCTGAGCGGTATTCAACTCCACGTGCTGAACCGTAACCAGGTGGTACTGACTCGCATGATGCGAAAATGTGGGCTTGTCAAATTCAAGGAAACATCTAGAGAAGAAGGAGGTAGGCAGACTTCTGGAAGAGATGACACTGGACCTAAGATGTGTAGACTCGACAGAGTGACAGCGATTTAGAGGGACCGTTAGGGGAAATTTAACTTTCTACTCAGAGGAACAAGCCACAAAGGCTGACATACATGGGCAAGGCCAGAATCTAGTGATGGAGGTGGCTTTGAACCCCATCCCACGGATCCTGAGTCCTGAGAGGATTATTCTTCAGAACATGCAAAAGTCAGCTTTTGTCCTGAGTGGGTCAGCACCAGATCCTACACACACACACACACACACACACACACACACACACACAGATGTTTGACTTGGCTTCCCATGCGGCGTACTCATGGATGAGAAGTGACTGGCTGGGGTTAGGAATGATTTCAGAGCACAGGCTAACCCGCTGACCACAAAGCATCCAGCTGTGTGTGGAACCCCTACTTATGGTCACATGTCTAAGTGTAAGTTCCTCTAGGAAGTGGGCAGAACTTGCAGCACAGAGATGTAAGTTAGAGTGTCCACGCATGAAGAACATATGGAGACCCTGGCCCATCTGCCACCGCCATTGGAGGAAAAGAAATAAGCATTATTCTCGGTCAAGAATCTATATCGTTGCTGCTGGTCAGGCAGTTACAAGCTCACCAGAGGCTGGGACAGGCTCTCTGGAGGTTTATAGAATGGCTATTTGCCAAACAGATGAGACATGGAAATCCCTTCCTTCAGGAGGAGTCTTGGGAAGAAACGCGTAACTGAAATTCCATGAGAGCAAATCTTGAGTCCCCCTCACCCCACCCCACCCCGCAAGTGGAGAGCCCTGTCAGTGATGTTCTATAAAGCATCCGGGAATCTGGAGGTTCGGAGCCTGGAGGCCATCAGTCCCATGAGAAGGCGGGTTGAATGGGAGGTGCGTAGTGTTAACGGCTAGCGAGGCTAATTAAACAGTGGCAGTTGTCTCTCAGAGGCATGCCAAGTCTGAGCCTCACACCCTGTGCTACCTGCAGCATCTCTGCTAAGTGAGTGTAATTACTTCCATTTAAGCCAGCAGAAATGGAGGCTCCGGGAGGCTGAGCAACGCCTCCAAGCCAGAACGCCTCTCAGAGAGCCGGGACTCCGACCCTGGTGTGCCCAACGTCCCACCGCTGAGATCCAGGATGGTTCACTCCAGTCCAACAATCCAAGTGGAACATGAATAGGAAAAAAAAAAAAGCCATCGGCTTTTGGAGGCTACTTGAGGTGACTGTCAAGAGTCTGGGTTGATTAACTGTGAACTTGAAGGAAGACAAGTGTGCTTTTATGCCACAGATCTGCCCTGGGCCTGCTCGGGCCTGTTTCCACCCTCTGAATGAGGAAGCCGCGCTTCGCAGGAGCCTGGCAGAAAGAGAAGAGGCTGAGAGAGGCTGAACGGAGGGCCCGGGGGGAGGCACGAAGTATTGTTGGAGACTGGCGTGGATGCCAGGCCTGGAGAGGGCCTCCTGGCAGGCATGACTGCACAAGGAGGGAGGCACTAATATTTCTGAGGCAGACGGTAGGTCTGCTCCACTGGGCGGCCTCGACCTCATGCTGGACGAATCCCTGGATCCAGGTCAGTGCAAGAGTCTGTGAAGAACATGCTTAAAGCCCTCGGTTCTATCCCTAACACGGGATATGCGTGGGAATACACACACATGCACACACACACATACACACAGGATCAAACATACACAAAGAGACACAAATACACACTGGGCCACACAGAGGGACACAGAGAGACACATATACACATGGGGACACAGAGACAGACCCATAGGGATATGTACAGGAATACCCAAGACACACACACACACAGGGATACATACACACACAAAGGAAACACACACAGGGGGCACACATACAGGGGTATATACACATACAGAGTCAGGGATACACATAGGAGGGAACACATAAAAACACACAGGGACATACACATGTACAGTGACACACACATAGGGATACACATAGACCCAGAGAGAAACACACACACACACACACACACACACACACACACACACACACACACATTTACCCAGCCAGGAGTAAGTAGGTCCACTGTGTTAGACAGGAGGTGCAGGTCTCCTCCTTAAGGATTCAGAAGAAGGAACCAGTGACACCTGATGAGCCTAGGGCCCCAGACTCAACCAGGATATTACAGTCCAGCCCCAAGCCCACCCCAAGGTCCATCTAAGGCCACTCCTGCGTGGCCTCTTATTACTCTGCTCAGCCCTAGGGTGAAGAGATGGGGTGGGGTGAGAGCGGAGAGAAAAACGAAGATTGGCGTGTGCTCACATCAATGCCCCTGAGATCCTTGTCCACACAGACTGGCTGGTGGCTGGAAGGGAGAGAGAGAGGAGGGGCCGGAGGAAATGCTCTTGGGCCAGGCTGGCCATGTCACTCAGCAGCTTGCTCAGGAACTCTATCTGCATCTGTGAGGGCTCTAGCCCAGGGCCTAGAGAAGACCTGTTTGCTAAAACGTGCCGGTGGCAGTTCTGCACGTTGTGTGGCACGCCGGGTAACTTCCTTAGGAACCAGACATCTGGAGCAACTCACGACGAGCCTCTCAAGATGAAAATAAAAGGGTAGAAATGGGAAATACCAATTGCTGTGGTCTTCAATGGATGATGCCGATGTTGGCTGACCGAACTCTCAGCATCCATGGTCCCTGAGGACATAGAGCACTTAATAGGTTGCTGGGGGATGGGATTCGAGAGGCCCTGCCCCTCCCGTTGCATATGTGTGTGGAGTTGAGAAGGGGGTCTTGCCTGTAGTGGTGTGGCTATGTATAAATTGCCCATGCTTCCCTACATAATCTCAGTTAAACCCAATGGCCCACTGTGCTCTGTGGGATGCGTGTTTCTCTGGCCTCGTCTTGGTGTCTCACCCAGGGGTGATGTTTGTTCATTTCCCCCCTTCACCACACACACACACACACACACACACACACACACACACGGAAAAGTTTACATGACATCAATAGTGAAATTCAGTCACCCTCTCTGGCACATTGAAAGGTTCTCTCTGTGTGTGTGCACATAGGCTACCCCTCATTGATACACCCCAAGAAGGTGTGTGAGGACTCTGATTCTAAATAAATCCCCCCCTGGGCTCTGTGTTGCCAAGGCTTCGCGGACCACTCGCCAGCCAGCCAGCTCACTGCCTGGAAAACTTCCCTATCTCTAATCAAAGCCGACAGTGAAGCTGGCAGCGCCGCCCGCTCTTTGCCCGCACGGATGCCTCGATCGATCGCAGCTGGGACTTAGCGTCGAGAGAGCCTGAATATTAAAACATTTCCCTTAAGAGTGAGATCGGCCAGCCATCTCTTTCTTGGGTGGCCTCCGAAAGGCAAGAATCTTGCTTCTCCGTAGCAAATTGAGGAGAACCGGAGAACCGCCCTCGGCCTCGGCGTGCAAGGACCGTAGAGAAGCAATGCAAAAGCAAGAGTGGCCTGGCCCCTCTACCTGCAGCCGCCACCGAATCCTCTACACTGTGGCCCTGCTGTCCCCCTGCCCAGGACCAACGCACAGCTCCCTACTATCTACAGAGAGGATTGGCAGCCTGGCCCGAGGCCTTGGGCTCACCTATCCTGATTCATAAAGGGCGTTTTATTGCCACTCAGCCACACCCAGCCATTTATGGATTATTTACGGCTCCTGGGCTTCTGAGCTGAGCAACTGCCACCAACAGTGGCTGGCTGTCAGAGCCCGGCAGGCTGACGGCCGCGTTCTATGGGTGCGCACATGTCCCGCTGGGGGAGTGGGTCGCCTATGTGCGTGTGGAGGAGGCCCTAGGACAAGCATGGATGTCTTTTGTTTGTAGACACCATCTATCTTTTTGAGATAGGGTCTTTTCCAGGTTTGGGCTCAACACATAGGGTAGGCTGGTGGCCAGGAAGCCCCCCAGGATCTGCCTGCCTCCTCCTCGTCACTAGCACTGGGATACTAGAGTATGTTATCATACAGTCTTTTAAGAAAGGGGGAAGAAAAGCCTTGGGTTATGGGATTCAAACTCATGTTTAGGCTGTGAGATAGTACCCACAAACTGACAGCCATCCCTGCGGATGCTCTGGTTCTGGTTCTGGTTCTGGTTCTTCTCCTTCTCCTCCTCCTTCTCCTCCTCCTCCTCCTCCTCCTCCTCCTCTTCTCCTCCTCCTCCTCCTCTTCTTCTTCACCTTCTCCTCTTCTCTTTCTTCTTCTTCTTCTTCTTCTTCTTCTTCTTCTTCTTCTTCTTCTTCTTCTTCCTCCTCCTCCTCCTCCTCCTCCTCCTCCTCCTCCTCCTCCTCCTCTTCCTTCTTCTCTGTTTTGAATTTCTTTTTGTTTCTATGGAAGGGAATCAGATCCCTTGGAACCTGGGTTACAGACAGTGTGAGCTGCCATGTGGTTGCTGGAAATTGAACCCAGGTCCTCTGGAAGAGCAGACAGTGTTCTTAATTGCTGAGCCATCTCTCCAGCCCTACCTAGCTGCTCTGGTTCTTAGAGAAAAGGATAGTATCTTAGTTACTTTTTTGTTGCTGTGCCAAAACTCCATAACCAAGGCAACTTATATGAGAAGGGGCTTATTTGGAGTTACGGTTCCAGGGAGAGAGAAAAAGCTCTCTCTACCATGGTGGGGGCGCGGTGGGGGCGGGGAGCCATGGTGGCAGGAAGAGGAAGTTGAAAGCTCGCCTCATTCTTAATTTTTAATCATTTACTTTTATGTATATGGGTATTCTGCTTGCATCTTTGTCTGTGCATCATGTACATGCCTGGCACCTACCAATGCCTGAAGTCAACATCAGATCTCCTGGGACTAGAGTTACATATAGTTGAGAACCACCATGTGGGCCCAGGGACTCGAACCTGGGACCTCTGGAGAAACACCAGTGTTCTTAACTGCTGAGTCCAGCTGGAGCCCTGAAGCCTGTGAGGACTTGGAAAGTTACACATGAACAGTCATTTGTTCCCAGTGAGATATCAGGTAAAGGCAGGCTCCTGGGGATAAACACCAGCCTCCAAATTATGCTCCTGAGACCCAGAGACTAGAAACATTGGAAAGGAAGCTTTGAGCTATAAGATAGTACAGGGTCTGGGTCTGGGGGCATCCTGGATTATCAGGCAGAGTCTTAAATCCTGTCACAGCTCTCTTCCCAGGATACAAACAGGAAACAGCCCCAGAGAGAACGATAAAGCCCCTTCCGCAAAGATGGCTGCTGAGGGAACCGGCACAGCCACAAACAGTGGGAGGCCTGAAGCACCCTTGTGTAGACACAAGGCTCCGCCCTTAGCCTCCCAAGAGAGCAAGGCGGCTCTTCTCCCTTCGCACCCTGGCCCCCTGAGATTTAAGCTTTCATGGTTCCAAGTCCCCAACTCTGTGGCAACGCAACAGGAGATGGGTAAAGACCACGGACAACATCTAGATGCCAGGCATGGGCAGATGGACCCTGTGATGAGGCAGTGCCTGGGACCAGACAGAGGCGATAGCTCAGCAGAGAAAAATGTTTATAATTACAGCCCCGGGCAGAAAGACATGGGTGGGCTGGAGGCAAGAGAGGGTCTCCCGAGGAGGAGGAGGAGGAGAAGGAGGAGGAGGGGGAGGAGGAGGAGGAGGAGGAGGAAGAGGAAGAGGGAGCATCCTTTCAGACATGTTTGCTGGGAGTCCCATGGGCCAGAAGGGGCAGTGGGTTAGTTTAGTCCACACCCCTAGCCTCTGCATCCTTGCCCTCTGTTCCACAGGGAGAAAACCCCAAAATATGAAGGAGTGGTCACTACAGCCCAGGGCCCACAGGACAGCTGCAAGATGCAGGTGGTTGCCATCTGTCTCTTTGGTCTATAGACCAAAGCACAGATGTTTGGGGCAGCAGAGTGGCTTTTACACAGCGGACTTGAGACCTCGCCTCAAACTCTGTGTTCATGCTGGGGTTATTGTCACCTCTGTCGTTCCCCCCCAAACCCCCAGCTGTCATCAGATGCCCAGCCGACAAAACCCACTCCCTTAGTGAGGGTCCCTGAATCCAACTCTTTAATTTCCCCATGGTTTCTCTTATAATCCACGGCTGCGTCCAATCAGGAGCCTTCTGGTTTATCCAGACTGGCCTATTCCCCTCTCTGTCCTGCTTGCCTTCTTCCACTTTTAATGGCTGTGTCATTAGTGATATTGTTGCTGTGTTGTTACTGCCTGCCTTTGGTGCGCCCTGACATGCGTGCTACGCCACAGTAGACACCTGACACGCATAACCCCACTTGCTATCATGGTGGCCTCAGGGTTAACAATTGGTGGCTCCATTTTATAAGCAAAACTGGAGTCCCTGCCCAAGGCCTGGGGCATTGGTGTGAGTCCAAAGCCTCTCCTGGCACTTTGCCTGCTGTGTTCTTGTTTTATTTCTGCTAATAACTCTTGACACCCAACGTTTATGCCTCATTTATGGTTTTGCTAAGGACTTTTGCACATTTCATCTCCTAGTTCTCCCCGATGAGGTGTTTCTCTTCAGTTTGCTTAGAATCAGGGCAGGCCCAGGAGTGGCTGGTGATGCAGGAGGGTGCAGGATCTGGAGTCCCCAACCCTGTGAGGTGGCATCTGAGTACACGGTCACCAAACCACCCCAAAGACGTCAAAGAAGAGCCGGGGAGGTGGCTCAGTGGGCGATGCGCTTGCTGGGCAAACGTGAGGACCTGAGCTCCATCCACAGTGCCCAGGGAAAATGCTGGGCACAGTGGTGCACATCTGTAACATCAACCTGGGGTGGGGTGTAGATACAAGAGGATCCTGGGAAGTTTCTAGCTAGTTTCACCCAACCAGAGAGACCAGGGTTCAGTGAGAGAAGTCTGTGTGAGTGACAGGAAGGTACCCAACATAACCCTTGTCTTACCAAGGTTTCTATTCCTACACAAAACATCATGACCAAGAAGCAAGTTGGGGAGGAAAGGGTTTTTTCAGCTTACACTTCCACATTGCTGTTCATCACTAAAGGAAGTCAGGACTGGAACTCAAGCAGGCCAGGAAGCAGGAGCTGATGCAGAGGCCATGGAGGGATGTTCCTTACTGGCTTGCTTCCCCTGGCTTGCTCAGCTTGCTTTCTTATAGAACCCAAGACTACCAGCCCAGGGATGGCACCACCCACAAGGGGCCCCTCTCCCCTTGATCACTAATTGAGAAAATGCCTTACAGCCGGATCTCATGGAGGCACTTTCCCAACTGAAGCCTCTTTCTTTGTGATAACTCCAGCCTGTGTCCAGTTGACACACAAAAACCAGCCAGTATAACCCTTTAACTTCCACATGCATATGGATACATACTGTGCACACAGGAACACACACACACACACACACACAGACACACACCACCCCCCTCAGCCAAACACCTGGTACTGTGATCCCGCTCCACACAGGACACCTGGCTACCTATGAGGCAGAACCCTAGGGGGCAGGTGCCCCCATTCCCCACCCAGAAATGCTATCTCATAGGCACATCTGTTCTTGTACATCTTCTTCAAAACACAGCCTACCATCCCCATGACCATGGGGTCTCTGGAAATGTCCTCCGTTGCTGAATGATTTCTCCTTCAACGGATCCAGAAAGTTTAACACGCCGCCTCATCCTTCTGCCAACCCCTCCAGCGAGCCAGAACTCCAGCAGGGGGAATTTATTAGTAGAAGAGAGCCACACAATCTCTTTGTCACAATCACAGCCTTGTCCAGAAACAATGTTGCCTTTCAAATTGTTTTCCGCCTTGGACGGCGGATTTATAAACTCAACTGGTGGTTGGGATGCAAAGACTAGCAGCCTTGTACTACCAGGGGCTGGTTTAGTGTTATCCTGATAAGATAATCACAGATAAAACCCCCTCCTGGAGGCCGGTGTTCCCCTACCCGCCTCTAAGTCTGTGTTTACATAGGCAAAGGCTGAAATTTGGGGGCAGCTTTTTCAGGAGAAAGGGGAGGAGAAAAACGGGCATTTTCTGGGAAAGGAAGTGGGAGGGAACTGTAACGTGTTGGGTTTGTCTCACGGGACAGTGCAGAAAGGACACAATCTGGCAACTTCCAAAATGGTGACTCGAAGCCCAGGCTGTGCTTTCCCTCTGGCAAAGTTGGACGCCTCTGTCAGCTGAGGGTCGCACACTCTGCATGCTGAGTTCATCACAGGGTCTCAGGGTTTGCTGTGTGCTTACAAACCTCTGTGTTAAGAAAACATGGGAGACGTGGCTTGGCTGAAACAGTTGCTGGCATTGTGTGATGACTGTATGGGATCTGATATTACAGACTTCTCTCTGGTTTTATATATTTTTTAAATGTTCTGTTCATTTAAACCCAATGTGGTTTGAGTTGAGAGACCATGGGGTATGCTGGATCTGGTAACACAATATGGTTTTAGCTAGGGGACCATCGGGTATGCTGGACCCGGTGGTACATGGATGGCCTGTAATCCTAACACTTGGAAGTTGGAAGCGGGAAGATCATAACTTTGAGAACACAGAATCTGGGATATCAGACAAACCTCAAACGCCAAAGAAATCAAAGGCGCTAGCTCGGAACCTCCTTCTCACTGTCCCACTGGGCCAATATGCACTTCCCGTGTTCTCTTGGCCCTCGGGTAGGATAGGCGTCCTAAGGCCAGCGTAGCTGACAGGGTGTGGGAAGCTGGATGGGGCTTCCTCTGTGGGGGAGGCATCTGGGAGGGGATGGTGTATCTGGAAGGGACTGAAATCACCCTAGTCTCTACCGGGGGTTTGCGCGGAGGACCTGCCCTAGCCCAGCCTGGATTTATCCAGTCAGCCACTCTCTAGAGTTCTGGGGTGGCTACCACGGTGGGGGAGAGGCTTGCCTTGACTCCTGCCATGAGCTAGACCACCATCGAGATATACCGCCAAACGACAAGAAAAACCCGTAAGACCAAAACCAACGAAACCGGCCACGGGGACACTGGAACATCCATCCGTCCGCACACAGTGACAAGCATCTCCAATTATTTGGTTATTTCTGTACATCTCTGCCACACAGCCGCAACAGGGGTGCGGGGTGGGGGGGGGCGGTTATGGGAGCTGCTAGGAAGGAATGAAGGAGTAGATGTTAAAGCCCTGCCCCTGGGGCCCTCAAACAAACAGCCTTGGCGCACAGCAAGCAGGGAGGTGGGACCCGGACACATGGCCTACTATAGAACCCACAACAGCTCAGTCCGAGTTCAAGGCTCCGGAGGGCCACTTCCACGGCTCATTCTAGAGGCAGAGTTTGGATATCCCGGAAAGGGTTTCAGTTTGTGCAGATGGGGGGCATTACCCACAATGCCTTCCGGGAGGCTGAAGAGCTGGGATTTCTCTTGAAGAGAAGGAGGCCCAAGTGGCAGCTTGCTGGACTTCAGAAGCACGGGGAGACGGAGAACAGCTGTCCCCCTTGCACTGTGAAGGGATGCAAGGGATAGCTTGGGGGGGGCAGGTTGGAAAGGCATGGGTACTGAGTAGGAAGCCCTGGGCCAGACAGGGCTCTTCCAGAAGACGGTGAGTGACACAGGTTAAGAACATGCCCATCTCCACGCAAGCTTTTGCTCCTGTGTAAATCCACAGCCTTTTCTCTCACAGAACTCAGCGTGCTGCTTCAGCTCTGTCCCACTGAGTTTAAACCAACCGGGCCTCGTTTTGTCTCTCCCCCCCCCTCTCCGGTTTAACTTGCTCCTCATGCATAGTAGGCCTTCAAAACC
Organism: Apodemus agrarius; assembly: GCA_964023405.1. Lineage (NCBI taxonomy): Eukaryota > Metazoa > Chordata > Mammalia > Rodentia > Muridae > Apodemus > Apodemus agrarius. Next base: position 100,168,059 of record OZ030015.1, read on the forward strand.
TGTGGCGCATAGTGTGGACAGGTGTGGAGGAGGTGGCTGAGAGTCCTACGTTATACCAGACATCTTCCGAGATGGGATGATTCCTCCCAAAGACGGAGCACCTGTAGGCGGAGTCCGTGCTCCTGCGATAAGAGTGCCCGATAGAGTGTTGCGGGGAGTGCGGTCCTCAGAGCAAGACTGCCACTGCTGTCCCAACCAGGACAGAGGTGACCGGCCGGCCACAGAAGGTCCACCATAAGTCTGGGACTGTGACATTCCCTCAGAGAAAGAAGGGGCGAGAACGTCATCAGACCCTTGAGATTCAGTCACTCCCCCAAAGCCTCCCTCCAGGCTGATGTGATCCCACTCAGTAGCACATGGTCTTGGGGGATATATCATAGAGTGCCTGGAAAGCTAGAGGAGAGGAGGGGTGCCATCTATACAGCTGTGAGGACCTTGTCACCCATGTTGGGCTGAGACTTGCCAGGGATGCAGCTGTTTGGGGACGGGTCACCCACACTCTTGTAAGTAAGCCCGGTCTTTCACCAGGTTGCCATGCTGGACTTGGTAGAAATGTTCCTTTGGTCAACTAGTGGTGTCCTATCTTTGGGTGAGTAGACATTAGTTGACATTTCCCCAGGCCCCCTCTTTTCCGAGGAGGGTGAAGAATGGATTCTATCTGTGCGTTTGGGGATCCGGGATGAGCAAGGAAGACTTCATGGCCACTGAAGCCCACGAGCCCTAATACTGCCCTGTCCCCAGACAGCAGAGCCGAGAAGCTGTGGATGGTTCTGACCACTCCCTCCTCCCATTGAGATTTCTATAAGAGGCCTTTCCTGAAACACCAGGGGGTTCCATCAGGAGTGGCTTCTTTCCAAACCCTAAGGGAGGAAAGAGACCCCCCACAAGGTCCGCCGTTCTTACCGAGAACCTGTGTCAAAAGGGACAGAAGGCGTCAAGAACGCCGTGTGATCTTGTGAAATCCCTCAAGACTCTGCTTCCGACTAGAAAGCCTGGTGACCAAGTGGCCCTACAGAGCTGATGGCCCTTTATTTACAGTAGTCCTGGGGAAGGGAATTTGGGGAGGGGCCATGTCCGCAGACGCAGAAAGTAAGCAGAGGCACACATTTGCATGTAGGCCTTCTGCAGGAAATAGTGTCCTCAGGGTTCCGACAGAAGTCTCATGAAACATAAACAAAGGCTCCCCATCCTGTAGAGGGTGTGTTTGTGTGTGTGTGTGTGTGTGTGTGTGTGTGTGTGTGTGTGTGTACATGTATGTATAGAGGCCAAAGGTTAACCTCAGGCATTTTTCTTCAGGACGCCTTCAATCTTGTATTCTGAGACATCTCACTGATAACCAGAATGTGCCAATTCAGCTAGGCTGGCTGACTACTGAGCCCTGGGAATCTGCCTCTCTCCCCCTTCCCACCTCCAGGATACCACTATGTGAGTTCTAGGTGCTGGAACTCTGGTCCTTTTGAATGTATGACCAACACCTCACTTCCTGAACCTTTCCCCCAGCCGTTGACCCCAATTTTCCTGATGAACTTAGGTGACTTTTTTTTTTTTAAGTGACTCTTTTAAGGCCAAAGTTCAGATGGATTCAGTCCATAAATAACTGCGGGAAGCTAATATATACACTTTTGCTGACCCAGTTCAGGCCTAGGTTTTCAGAGTTCCTAAGTAACTGCAGGGACGGCTTAGCTACCGCCTCCTTGCTGTGTCTTTGGAAGAGTCTTGGAAATCCACTGGTCTGTCTGACCATCACTAAACAGAAGAACCTGTGTCATGGCCCCTTAGTATAACGAAATATTAGTTGGTGGATATAGTACCAAGCACCCTGTATAGATTAGCTCAATCACTCATGCCATTTCCATACGATGCACATGCAGTTGTCGGCCTCTGAAACACATTACAGGATTCTCCAGTAACTTGTTCAGGATCACACGGCTGACCACAGCAGAGCCTGGAGCGGAACCCGGGAAGTCAGACTTCAGGGACCATTGTGCAAAGCATCACACTATAGACAGTGACTTGCCAATCCTTGGGTCGTGCAGACTAGGGATAGGAGGGAAAGCGGAGGCTGAAGGGCCTGAGGAGTCACAGCCAGAGAGAAGACTTCAGCTCAAGCCAAGCGCTGGACAGTCAACTCTGCTCTCTGGCAGCTTTTCGTTGGGTCTTGTGAGGCCCTGAACTTGACAGTAGGCAGCAGGCAGGCAGGCAGGGATGTGGCATGAGCCACACACACACACACACACACACACACACACACACACCCCGGAGCACTGCTTCTGTGCATTCTTGCATCCTGCCCAAAAGGAATTCACAGCCATGAAGGCCCTGTCTCTCCCCTTAGAGTGTCACGGCAGTTAGGGAGTCCCCTCCATGGATCCCGCTCTAAGCTCCAGGCTGCAGGGAGCCTGCCCTGGAGAGTAACGGCAGTCCATCTCTGGTCACCATGAATCACAATGGTTTACTTGGACACCACTGGGGCTATCAGAAGGCTTGGGCCTCTTTTTTTGTTGGTCATGAACCTGGGATTGTTCCTAGGAGGAGGCCATTGCTCCAGGACACAGAACCTGGGAATACAAGCCTAAAGTGATGAAGGCAGAACTGAGAACGGAACATAAGCAGATACTTAAAGATGTAAGTTAAGCTCCTGGATCGAACTGCGCCTGAAGCCAGCCAGATTCCTTGGACTCTACGTGAATCGGCAAATTCTCATTTTTAGTTTGGGAAATGGTGAGCTGTGCCTCCGTGGTTTGTAAACGATATAAACAGAAATGGGAAACATGCAAAGTGTGGTGAAGGGTGCAAGGCTTGCTGGGAACAGAGTGGGGAGACCTGGGCTCAAAGTCCCGGTGTGTGCAGACACACCACCATCCATCAGATCATAAGCAGGAGATGATGGGATGTTAACACGAGCTGCGTGGATCAGCGCAGCTAGTCATTTGTGAAAATTAAGGACCAGATCCTAAACCAGGAAGAGCTAGTTTATTATTTTGCATGTGTATTGTATGGGACACACACACACACACACACACACACACACACACACATACACACAGAAGCCAGAGGACGTTGTTGGATGCCTCTATCTTCCTCTTTCTTATTCCCTTAAGAGGGTGTCTCTCACTGAACCTCAGTGGCCAGCAGATGTTATCCTCCTGTCTCCGTTCCCCATAGTGCTGAAGTTGCAGCACCACGCATGATCGCACTTGGCTTTTTACACGGGTGCGATCTGAGCTCGAGTCCTCATACAGTGTAGCAGGTGCTCTTTACCCCCTGAGCCATCTCTAAGCCAGGGACCCCGTAGGATTCGTCGGACTGCATTACCTCTCTGCGGATACACTGCGGATACACTGCGCCTCTGACCTGGCTTGCTATCTGCGGCTAACGGTGACAGACTAGACAGACAAGGACGGAGGGGTCGACTTGTCTTCTCTACTGGAAGGTTTTCACAAACCAAGGCTGGCGCCCTAACTGACAGCTGACAGACAGCCACCTGACCCAGCAGCGGGGACCGAGCTCCATGCCCCTCCTAAGTGCGTGTGGTGCAAGAACTATCTTCTCGGATCAGTTGTCAATTTTAATTAACGTGAAACTGACACCCTCCAAACATAAAGGAGGGACCGACCCGACGGGGTGGCTCAGTAGTTAAGAGCACTTACGGCTGTTGCAGCCCAAATTCTGTTTCCAGCATCCGTGTCAGATAGCTCATGGGTGCTTGTAAGTCCAGTCCCAGGGTGGGGGCATCTGACACGGGTGTCATCTGGAACACCTGCAGTCACACGCATATGCATATTTTAAAAAATTAAAAAAAAAAAAAGAGGAAAGATGGAAAGAGCATCCTTTCCTCCTCTGTAATTTTTTTTTCTCTCTGCTTTCCAGTCTCCAGGAAACCTTTTGCAAGTTCCTGGTCCCTGCAGCTGCACGGATGCCAGCCCTCGGTCACCCCTGAAGTATGGAGCCTCCTGGGTGTGTGTGAGCTGCCATTGTTGGTGAGGAGCTGGACCCCAGGGCACCCAGATGTGATTGTGTTTGCATTCTGACTGGTTGGATTACTCAAGCCTTGTTTGGTGAGTTCCCCTGAAACAATCACTCCTGGATGCTTTTAAGTCCCTGCGGTTTGTCTGGGCTGGCTTCTATCTGAGGAGAGGGAGGGTTCACTTGTCTAGGGCGAAGAGGGACGGCAGTGTTCCTCCTGCCACCTTGATCCCTTTCTTCTCTCCAGGGATGGGGACTTCTCCTCGTGGAAATGCCTCTGATTCCTTCAGAAGTTCCCGGGCGAGGCACGGGGCCAAACCCTGCTCAGCGCTTGCTCCTAATGGCTCCTCCTCGATTCTCAGAGAACACTCTGGCAGAGGGGATGGGAAATGCCTTGCCGGCTTTATGGGCAGCAGCAAAACCAACACTTAACTGAAGCTGTTGGTAAACAAACCCGGAGAAGACAAGGGAGCTTGGCTTGTCCCCTCTTGCCTGTCAGACAGAATTCAATACCCTCCGCTTCCTGCTTTTCTTCCCCCCTGTGACCCAAGCTGGAGCTTGTTTAATTTCAGCTTACAGTGTGGGTCTCAGGGGAAAGAGGGGGCTGGTCACAATGGAGGAGGGATTTGCCTCCCCAGGACAGAACCTTAGACGACTGTGGTTTGTGACGCTGTCTACTTTACAGGCTCCTAGAGCCCAGCTTAGCCAGGCTTTAAATTAAAACTAATAGGGGGTTAGGAGTGCTGCTCAGCTGGCAAAGGGCTTTCCTACTATCCAGGAAGCCCTGGGTCAATCCTTAGCAACCTAGAAACTAGGTACAGTGTTGTTATGCCTCTAATCCCAATGGGGACAGGAGGATTAGAAATCCATGTAATTCTTCTCTATACAAAGTGAATTGGAGGTCAGCCTTGGCTAAAGACCATTTAAAATAAATAAATAAATAAATAAATAAATAAATAAATAAATAACAAAACCACCAAAAAAACAACCAACCAACCAACCAACCAACCAAAACAATTAACAACATAGAAATGGGGGAGGTGAGATGGCTGAGGAGGTAGAGGGTGCTTGCCGCTAAGACTAACACGAGTTTGAACACCAGAACCCACGTAGTGAGTGAGAGTAGAGAACCGGCTCTCTCAAGTTGTCCTCTGAGCTCCATTCAAACCCTGTTGCACACGCATGTGAGCGCACACCCCCACTTCCCACCCCCAAATAAAGTGTAATAATAAAAGCTTAGAACGGCTCTGAGCTATGGCCTAGACATTAGGATTTTTTTTTAATTATGTGTATGGGTGTTTTGCCTGCATACCTGCATATGCATACCAAATATCTGTGCACCTTGGGTATGTCGTATGCCTAGAGAAGCCAGAAGAGGATGTCAGATCCCACAGAGCTGGGATTACAGGGGGTTGTGGCCCTCCCTGTAAGTGCTGGGAATCAAACCCGATGCCTGTTAGAAGAGGTGCTAGAGCTAACTGCTGAGCGACCTCTCCAGCCCTGGCCTCAGCCTTTGAAAGCGCTCCAGCTGATTGCGATGTGCAGCCAAGAGTTCGAATCCATGTCTCCCCTGGGCGGCTGGCGAACACTGGAACTATGGAAACCCAGGCTGAGATGCACGGTAGTAAGCGGGAGTAGGGTTTCAGGGACGATGTAAAAGAGAACCTAAGCCTTGCTACGAGTGAAGGTGTCCTGTGGATCTCAGCTGGAACAATGTTGATCTGTCCTCGGCGAGACTGGTCCACATGTATGGGCAGGGACAGGTGGGCGGTGGCCCGGGGTGGGTAAGAAGTGGAAAGAATCACTCAAGGGGGAGAAAGACTGAGAAAAAAAAGCAAGCATGTATGTGTGTCTTCGAGCCATTTTAAGACATCATCATTTCCATTTACAAAGGAGGACAAAGCCCCAGTGATCCCCCTGGACACGCCCGCACCCACACCCACTGGGACACACACGCGCTTGTTCTGTTACAGACCCATGAAGTCACTCTCTGTGTTCATGGAACGGCCAGGGAGGCAAAGTCCATGACATGGAATAATTGGTGCCAAGCAAAATGCCAAGCTAGACCGGGAAGCTTCTTTCTGTCTGGGCTTCTCAAGAATGGGAAAAACAAAAACAAAAAACAAAAACAAAACCAAAATCCTCTAACTACGCACAGCCGGAAGAAGCAAGAACGCCAACAGGGAGAAGCGAGTCAGCAGAATTCAGACAGGCAGACAATCATGCATACTTTCTGCAGAAACACAAAGTACATAGAACCTTCTCCTGCCTTGGTGCAGCCGTCTGCTGACTGAGCCCACTGTCTGGGAACTGTCTGCTTAGTTGAACAGGACCCGCCTGCCCTCGGAACCCTGGCTCTTGAGCTGAGTGGCCCCACCAGGTCTCACCTGTGCTGGCTTGTTTTATGTGCTAGCTTGACTGGGCTACAGAATACCCTGGGATCTGGTCGAGTATTCTAGATGTTCCTAACAAGGGTGTTTTTTTAGAGGTGACAAAGATTTTATTATTTTCTTCTCCTTTGTTTTCCGTTTTCCCAAAGTGTCTCACGGATGGCCTTGAATTCGCGTCTGATCCTTCTGCTCCACGCCCTGGGTGCTGAGATTACAGCTGCGTGCTACCACACCGGGTTTATCCAGTGTGAGGGGTCAAAGTCAGGGCTTTCTGCACTATAGGTAAGCATCTACAATCGCTAGTCCCACTACAAACATGTTAATTGGTGATACAAATCAGATTGCCCATCCTGATATGGGAGTGGGGAGGCTTATCCCAATGACGGAAAGTCTGAATAGAACAAAAAGATCTGCCCCCAAAGTGAGAACGGAATCCTCTGGTGGACACCCTTTGGGCTGATACGGAACCCTCAATTCCCTGAGTTTTGAGTTCCTCCCCACACTCTGAATTTGGACTTCCTGGCCTGTGTAATCGTGAGAGCCATTCCTTCTGATCGCTCCATACACACATTTCCCTAGGGTTTCTCTAGTCCTACTGACAGGGGTAGCATCCGGTCATCCGGGCAGTCTGGTCTGCAGCCTATTGGATCATCTAATGTCAGCCATGGTCTCTGACTTCCTGGGAGTGGGTGCTGGAGTTGGGACAGTTGCACCCCAAAAGTGTAAGGGAAGTGGGTCTGGGCCAAAGAGGCAGAGGGCAGGCTGGGAGGAGAAGAATGAGTAGTCTTTTATTCTGTACTTTTTCGTCTTCCCACAGATGCTCTCGTATCTGAATGATGCAGGATTCAACAGTTAGACTTAATTTCTTGATAAATCATAGCCATAGGTGGCCTTGGATTTGCTTCTTGCCTCTTCTGTTATCCTATTTCCCTCTTATGGCTTCTCTGGCATTCTCCCATGTGTCTCTACTGCCCCAGGTCTTACTTTCTAGACACAAAACTGTTCCATCTTGGTCTTTACCATTCATTTCTCTCACTAGGAAATGACTAGTCTCTCGTTTGATGGGGGCCCTAATAGATACCCGCCCCTTATGATCTCACTCTTTTCTTTTTCCTATTACAGTTTCGATCATTTTTCCCTCTGGTTCCAATACAACTGGATGTTCATTTGAGAAGACTCATTTGGCCTGCCAACCACCATAGAAAAACACATGCAGTCAAATGCAGAGCTGTGGACCCAGTCCCAGCTGATACGCCCTACAACACAAATCCCTGCGCCTATGGTTCAGGAAGAGGGGCCAGAAAGGCTAAGAGCCTAAGATTGGGGAGTTGGCTGTGAGACTGTCAGAAGCTAAACTCCTGAAGTCTCACCGTGACGTCTCTACACTTAAGACTGTACCTAAACATGAACTGAACGAGGACCACACCAACTGACATGCTAACGTGGTCCAGAGAGAACCTGCAAGGCCCCCAACCCTACACAAAGAACTACAGGCAACTAAGGAATGCTGGGAGTGGGAGAAACAGTCTTCCCAGGGAAGAGCACACCAACTGGTTATCCAATACCGAATGGTTGGTCTGAAAACATACAGACAAGTAAACATATTGACTGAGAAAGTTGTATTTTACACACACACACACACACACACACACACACACACACACACACACACAGATAGAGAGAGAGAGAGACAGAGACAGAGACAGAGACAGACAGACAGACAGAAACAGAGAGACAAAGACTAAGAGAGAGAGACTGAGAGAGGCCAGGAGAGAGGTCTAAGGACTTCTGACAGATGTATTTTTATCCCCCCTCCCATTCTTCTAGCACATATCTGAGCCGGCTCTTCACGCAATGGTAGTTCTCACTAACTCTTGAATGCTAAAAATCAAAACATGATCAGAAGCCAGAGCTAGGGATGTACTCAGTTGTGGAGCGCTTGTTAGAATATGTGAGGCCTGGGCTCTGTCCTTGAGCCTTGGATAAAAGAGTATGGAGGCTCATGCCTGTGATATCTGCTCCTTGGATATAAAGGCAGGAGGGTCAGAGGTTCAAGGCTATCCTTGGCTATGTGGTAAGTTCAAGGCCAGCCTGAACTACAATGATTCCTCATCTCAAAAATAGAAAGTATATATAGTTCAACACTTCTAATGAGTTTCTGTTAAAAATCGGATTTTTAGTAGAAAAAAGTAAACTAACAGGTAATGTGGGAAGACCCCCTGCAGACGGCCTTGGATCCAGCCCTAGTCAGACCTGCCCTGGCACGGTAGTGCCCGCCTGGTACACAGCAGCCCTGCGAGCTCTGAGTGTTGGTTCTGGCTGTCCTTTCCACCGCTCTACCAGGTGAGGAGAGGAACTTTCCAGAGTCCTCAGAGGTGACCCTCCCCGCTGCACTTCCTTGTTTCTGAGAAGTCCAAGGTCAAGGGATAAGATTTTGTGTGTTTTACTAAACCGCAGAGAGAGGAAAAATAGAAATGCACTTTTAACGTGAAAGTTAATACTATGGGTCACATTGAGACATGATCTGCAGCAGGAAGGGGTAGGCCAGGTGTCCCTGACCGACGCACTGACAGGTGACAGCCTCTGATATGCACCATGTGAGGACGAGAGGCCAACCAGTGTCGGGGAGTGAGATTAAACCCTGGAGCTGAGCATGGTGGGACATGCCAGTCGTACCAGCATCTGCAGGTGGAGGCAGGGGGATTGCAAACTCGAGGCTAACCTGAATTACTTGGTGAAACCTCTTAAAAATATAGTAGTAGTAGTAGTAGTAGTAGTAGTAGTAGTGATCAGAGATAGGTGTATTGGTTCACATCTGTAACTTCAGCACCCAAGATGCTTGGGCCTGAAGCCAGTTCGGGACACACAGTGAGCATTGAGCTAGCCAAGGCTACACAACAAGACAATAAAAAAGGGTCGAGAGTCTGGTCTCGGGTGACAAAGAGAGACAGCACCAATGAGGAAGGTGGTAGAGCAGCTCCAAATTCAAGCAGACAAGGCAGGCTCAGGCCAGGAAAGCACATGGCCGAATGGAACAGGGCGGTTTACGCAAGCGTCGTCAGAGCATCGCAGCCTTGAGTGACAAGATCTCTGCCCCCGCAGCACAGGGTGAGGACCCGTGCGTGCTGTGTGTGTGTGTGTGTGTGTGTGTGCATGGGAGTGTGTGCCCCATGAGTGTGTGTGCATTGTGTGCCTGTGTGTGTGCCTGTGAGTGTATGCACTGTGTGCCCGTGTGTGTGCATGTGTATGAACTGTGTGTCCGTGAGAATGTGTGTATACTGTGTACATGTGTGTGCACGAGCATGTGCATTGTGTGCCTGTGTGCGCGCATGTGTGTGTATTGTGTTCGTGTGTGTGAATGTATGTGTGTCGTGTGCCTGTGTGTGTGTGAGAACGTGTGTGCGCTGTGTAGCTATACGGTGTGCATGTGAGTGTGTGCACTGTGTGCCTATGTGTATATATGCATGTGAGTGTGTGCACTGTGTACCTGTGGGTGTGAATGGTTACACATTGTGTACTTGTGTGTGTGCATATGAGTGTGTGCATTATGTGCCGCTGTGTGTGTGTGTGTGTGTGTGTGTGTGTGTGTGTGTGTGCATTTAGGCACATGAATATGGAGGTCAGAGTACAACCTTGAATACCAGTCATCATTTTCCTTCCTTTAGAAGCAGGTTGTCTTCACTGTTCCGGCTGACCCATGAGCTTCCAGAAATGTCTACCCTGTCTCTGCCTCCCATCTCCCTGTAGAAGCCCTGAGCTGCCGCGTCTGGCTTTTTATGGGCTCTGGGGACTTAAACTCTGGTCCTTACACTGAACAGCAAACCTTTCACCCAATGAACTGTCCCCAAGCCCAGTAGGGTGGAGACCTTCTAGGCCACTGCCCAGGGAGGGGACTGTTCCCAGGCCCTCCTGGTTTTACTTATAGCATGACCAGAGGCGACACTCCGCCAGCACCACACCGCCACTATTACACCGTCATCTGACTCCATTCTGGAACCAAGCTAGGAATTCGTAAGGGGCTGAGGGCACAGAGGTGGGACTTCCTGAGCCCCCCCCCTCTGCCCTCCTTCTGGAAACCTGGCTCTCACACTACATGGTACACCAGGAGCTCATGGGAACGGCTGAGGCTGGGGCCTGACCTTGACAAGCTGCGTGTCAGAGCTGGAGCCTGGATTTTGTGTTCAGGAAGGGAAGCTTTGGCACTTGGAGGACAGGATAGCCCCTCCCTCTCACCACACACACACTGCACTGTCTCTTCCAATATGGACACGCCTTCTTTATGGTCTTATTTATCTGTAGGCGGGGTGTGTTCCAGCAGGGCCTCGGACTCACCCTGTTAATTTAAGATGACCTTGCATGTACCATCGTGTCTAGTTTGAAGGCATGCCGGGAATCGAACCCAAGGCTCGGAGCGTGCTACCTAAGGACTCTACCAGCTGAGTGACATTCACAGCCACATCTTGTCGGGTTACGGTGTTGTTTTGTTTTTTAAAGATCGTCCCCGCCAGTGTGCCGGCACAAGTCTGTCATCTCAGCACTCTGAGCAATTGAGACAAGAGTGTCTCAGGTTTGGAGCCAGCCTGGGCTACACGGTGAGGGCCTAGCCTGGGCTACACGGTGAGGGCCTAGCCTGGGCCACACAGTGAAGTCCTAGCAGAGTTAGGCAGAGTGCCAGCCTAGTACCACAACCCAAATCCTTCTTAGGAGTTCGTCCATTTTCACAGGTGGGATGTGGGCCTCCCTCCCCAGAGGCCAAGGCCTTCTTAGTCTCCTTAAGGAGGCTGCATGGCTGCCAGCACAGCCTTCAAAGTCTCTGCTGGGAAGTCCCAAGCACAGATGGGTGGTCCGGGCTGGCTACCAGGGCTAAGGGTTCTGTGGGAAATATTCCAAGAAGACTTTTTTTTTTTCCCCCGAGACAGGGTTTCTCTGTATAGCCCTGGCTGTCCTGGAACTCACTCTGTAGACTAGGCTGGTCTCGAACTCAGAAATCTGCCTGCCTCTGCCTCCCAAGTGCTAGGATTACAGGCATGCACCACCACGACCGGCAAAAATCTTTTTGCTGTTGAAACAGGGTCTCACTTATAGCCCTGACTGACTGGCTTGGAACTCACAATGTAGGCCAGGATAGCCTCAAACTCACAGAGATCCACTAGCTTTGACTTTTTTTTTCCTTTCTAAAGATTTATTTATTATTATATGTAAGTACACTGTAGCTGTCTTCAGACACACCAGAAGAGGGAGTCAGATCCCATTATAGATGGTTGTGAGCCACCATGTGGTTGTTGGGATTTGAACTCAGGACCTTCAGAAGAGCAGTCAGTGCTCTTAACCACTGAGCCATCTCTCCAGCCCATCCAAGAAGACTTTGGGCAGGGTGTGGAGTCAGGGGCTCCCTGATCACGTGGGCCAAGAGGCCCTTTGCCCCCTGGGCATGGGCTGCAGATATTAGTTGGGATTTGAACCCAGATTTGTGGGTTGAGGGGTTCAGAACTTAGTCCTGCTGACCCCTGTTGACTGAAAACTCCAGCTGCAGCCTTGGTTCTTCTGAGTACTGTCCAGGCCTGAGGGGGCTTCTGTGTCCCCCTCCCACAGGCCGGTGGTCATGCCTGCCTGAGCAGGGTGCAGGCCGTGCAGATGGTCCGGGCAAGGGTCCCCACAGGGCTCTGGGTTCTGGATGGAATTAAAAGCCAATAACCTCTCTGTAGGAATTAGGATGATGAAAGGAAATTCGTCCTTTAAGGACAGACAGGAGGCGGGTGACCGAGGTTGCAAAGAATGCTGTGGTTGGACTTTTTTTCTCTCTCTCTTCTGTTACTTGTTTTCTGGCACAATCTGTCTCTGTGACTGAGCTGAGGGCTGTGTCCCCACGACAAAGGCCTCTTTCTTATGACAATTTAATAGCTCCAATGCGGGACAGCCCTGACTCTCCTGAAGGTGGCAGGAGGAGGAAGAACGGGGTTGCTTTGCTGCAGTCTGGTTCAGACTGAACTGAGGGCGATCAGGAGCAGGAGGGCTGGCCTCCCAAATGTTAACCTCCTCCTCCTCCTAGCAAAACCGCCAGAGGTAAAGGGGAGCCGTGGGTGGGACGTGGATCACGTGACCTTCGGGCTTTGCAGGAGGAAGTGGTTTAGAGAGCCATGCAGGGACCAGGGCAGGGAGGCCCATGTGTAGCCTGGGGAGGCTCTCCCAGGGAGTCCCTTGGGCTGTGGAAGAGACTTCTCAGGGTTCTTGAGGCTGAAAGTCCACAGTCAAGGTGTCAAGCAAGGCCAGACTCATCAGTAGCTCTAGGGAGGGCCCTTCCTACCTAAAGCTCCGGGTGGCACCTGATCATGAGGGAGGCTTTTTATTTGTATCTTCATCAGTTCAAACTCTGCCACACTGTCACACAGGCGTCTTCCCCCCGACCCCCGTGTGCCTATGTCACCACAAAACCCCATTGTCTCTCTCCAACCTCTTCCTCCCCTCCCCCCACAACTCCCCACCACCCATCTTAAAAGCGTTCCCAGTCATAGAGGACTTGGGACCCATTCTAGTCTAGTACGAAGTGATCTGGATTAGCCAGGACCCACTGCCACGTAAGGACCTCTACAGTGCTCATGACTAAGGCATCAACCCTCCCCGCGTGGGCACTGGGTGGGGACGGGCAAGCAGCTCATAACTTGAGTGCCACCAGATCGTCTTGGCCCCACCTCTTTGGGGTGTCCCTTCCTTCCCTCCCACTCCCTTCTTCCCTTTCTCTCTCCCCCCCTTCCTCCTTTCGCCGCCTCCTCTTCCTCCCTCCATTCTACGCCTCCTTCATTACCCACCACACCGGGGAGCCATTCAGGGCTATTACAGTTCTCATCGCAGCAGTCTAGGGCCTTATAGGCACGCTCAAAGCTTTCCTCAGCATTAAGGTCTGCTTCCTGTGAGGACTGGCCGCAGAGCCTGCTTCCCGCTGACGTGATTTTTGTACACGTTTGTCTCCCAGCATGCCCAGGGAGATAGAAGACGCTCTTGACAGTTGAATCGAGACGTCTAACAGTTGACGTCCAAAGTGCTCACGCTGGGGGTTGGCATACTGCCCCTACTGAGGCTGACTCCAGTTCCCTACCACTTCGGGGGACACTTTCTAAGCCTTTAGGTTACAACAGATGCGTGGCTTGAAAGCCAAAGAAGGGTGGTGGTCAGAGGCACAGGCTCTGTAGTTGGGCTGTTTGGGTTCAAAACCTACATCCGCCCTGGGCAGGCTTATGTATATGTCACATCTGCAGTGAACAGTCATCTTCTCTCACACAAAGGGCGGGAAGGCAAAGATTAGGATACAAGGTGTCCTGTGTCAGGACACAAAGTCTCCGTGTGGAAGGAGCCCAGGAAATGTTAGCCTCGTGAGTTTTGGAACCTGGTGGACCTTACTTGTTACAGAATGGCCCTACCTTTGCTTTGGGTCAGCAGCCCCCCCCACCAAGCAATCATTAAAAACAGACCATTGGTGACATATGTTCTTATTCAGAACCACACGGGGCACTAATGTCTCAAAGCCACCTCAGCTCGCCATACAAAATCCACGGGGATGCAGACCACCCTCCCTACAGGAGGGCTGCGTCCACGGGTCCATCCCAGAAGACAACAGCTTCCTTTCCCTGAGGTATCTGCACACCAGCTGCTGGGGAAGATGGAGAGAGCCATGGAGGAGATGGAAAGTCGTATCACTCTGAGTGTCTGGGAAAGCCACAGAGAACGCGCACTGGCTCCCGGAGGGCTCCGCGGGCCTGCCCCTCCCCTGGCTGCCCCCGGGGCTAACAGAGCCCATGTTGTGCATCTATGGCTCCCGCTGCCAAGATGTCCAGCCCCTGTCGCCAGGGACATGGGTGGGGGCGGCTGAAGCAGCCGTGGAGGAGGAGGGGGGTGAGCATAAAGAGCCCCTTGTGCTGCCGAGGGGGGGAGAGAAGCGGCTGCTTAGCCGCTCGGGGCAAACGGGGTGGGGGTGTGGGGCTCGGTAGCCTCCTTGTTTTGAGACAGTGAGGTGAGATCACAGGGGTTTGGGATGGAGTCCAGGTAATTAGGGAAGCAAAAGAAAGAGTCTTTGGTTGGGCACAGGGCTGTCTCTTCTGAAGTGGCTGGTGGGTTTCTGAGCAAGACAGCAGCCCACAGCGTACCGCCTGGTCCTGGGCAGGGTGAAAGTTAAGGACTCTAGGCAGGAACTTCTAAGACAAGAAACAAGGAAGACATCAACTCTGTGCAGAGGCAGTGCTATGAACTCGGTTTGGAGGGGGAGGGCACTGGGGAAGGTGGAGGGGGGAGGGGGTGTGGGGCAGGATGCTAAGGCCAGCCAACAAGCCCGGTAGCTGAAAGAAACACCTAGATTGGGTCTTGGACCAAGAGACCTGGGCCTGAGCTCTCTACATGGCAGAAGCTGCTTCCACACCTGATCCTCGGGGTGAGCGGGGTGGGGGTGGGTGGGTGGGGGGGTGGGGTGGGGTGGGTGGGGGTAGGGGGGTGGACGTCTTGCTCCGGGGCTTGGGCTGTCAGAGGGATGGCGGAAGAGCCAGAGCCTGTGTTTCTCCTATAACATAGAAAGCCCTGTGGGATGCCTGGCTCACTGTGGTGGGTGCTTTCTGTAGACAGACTCGGCTAACTGCTAGAACGCCACTGTCACCTACGCATCACAGAGGAAAAGCCACCGTCACCTCAGCCAGCCAGGCTGTGAATCCTCTCCCTTGGGTATTCTGCCGCAAGCCCCTTCATACCATCCTTCAAAGGATCTACAGTGAGGGAGAATCTTCCGGAAGCCAAACCTGCCTCTCAACCCCCAAGACTCTCTCTCTCAGGGTCAGAGACCTGGGTAAGGGCTTGGTTTTTCCCTTGACTGGCGATGGGTCTGTGGATAGGGCACCCCCGAGGGCCTCAGTTATTGAGGTTCACAAAATGCCGTTACTTGTGGGTCCTGCTGGCAGCATGGTACTTCAATGAGAGGAAGGGACAGCTCAGTCCTGAGCCCCTGGCAGGTACTCAGCAGGGACACCTTTCCTTGTCATGACTGAGGTACAGAGATCACCACGCAGGGCATCCTGGGCTTCTGGCATGAGCATGAACCTTGCTTTAAAGGTGTCACTCATGACACTGTGTGTCACTCATGACAAACTCTTGGCTTCATCTGCTTCCCGACCTTTTGACCCGCATGGTGGCTTTCTAAAAACTCCACAGAAAGTTAAACACAGAATGACCACGGAGCCCAGAGATTCCTCTCCTGGGAGTGTGCCCAGGAGAGAGGAAGGCGTAGGTCTCCTCCTCAGACTTGCACTGGTGGGTCACAGCAGGGCAGGAGTGGGCAGGGCTCAGTTCTACAGTGTGCCCCTTTCCCTGACCAAATATTCATTAGCGCTCCCCTCTGGTTCTGTGTGTCTCCAGGGCAGAAGGGATCTGAAATGCCCTGGGTGGGGTACAGATCCTGGAGATGGGTCCCAAGGTGATTTGTATATCCCTATTCGGTTTCAAACTCCTGGGTGCCCTATCCACAGATTCATCGCCAGTCAAAGGAAAAGCCAAGCCCTTACCCGGGTCTTTGGTTCCAGAGAGAGTCTTGGGGGCTGAGAGGCAGGGTTGCCTCCCGAAAGATTCTCCCTCTTTGCAGATCCGTTGAAGGCCGGTGTGAAGGGGCTTGCGGCAGAATATCCAAGGTGTGGGACCACAGCCTGGTTGGCTGAGGTGATGGGTGACTTATGCAGATAGGCCATGTTTTATGAACCTCCTTTGAAATCAGGCTTTTCCGCAGCACACATGGGGCAGACCTACGAGGCTCACTTGGGCTACAAGATTTTTAGCACTAGAGGGGGAAAGGATCTTCTTGAAGTTTAAGTAGAGGGAAATAAAGCCAAGACAGGTAGTAGGAAGCAACCTTGCGTGGAAAGCCAGGGCTGAGATCCCTAGAGGTTTCTCTCCCTTGTCCAAGGTGGAGCCAGGGATGTCCAGGATGAGAGAGTTTTATTAGGGCAGAGGAAGCACTTCAGGACTCAGGAGGGGAGCCAGGCACAGGCCCGCCCTCACCACAAGGAGCCTCTCACGTCTGCACTGCCGCTGCTTCACCGGGGCTCAGTCAATGTCTTCCTTCAAGCTCAGAGAGGGCGCTGCGAATTGGTAAAGGGCGCTGTCTGTTGAGAGTGGGTATCTATTCTGCCTAGAATCTTGCTTGAAAGCATCGATTGAGAAAAACAAAACAAAACTTCAGAAGCATGCTTGTCCCTGGAGACCACTTAAGAGTCCACCAGCTCTCCATTGCAGGTGTATTTTTCCACTAGAAAACTGGAGTGGTGGCTCATATTATCTCCCCCCCCAAAAAAAAGATGGAGCCTGGGGAGTCAAGGGGGTACCGTGAGGACGCGTGAGTAACCTCATGCCCTATTATCTGAGATGGTCCGTGAAAAAGAACCCTCTTAACTGTGGCCAAATCAGGTAATACCCAGATCTTCCACTATCTAAGACTTAAGAAAAATATATTGGGAGTGTGTGTGTGTGTGTGGGGGGAATGGCTCAGCAGCTAAGAGCTCTAACTGCTTTTACAGAGAAGCTTTTACAGAAGCTCAGTTCAATTCCCAGCAATCGCACGGCAGTTCACAGCCATCTATGACTCAGGTTCTATAGGATTTGATGCCCTCACTCTGACCTCTGTGGGGATGGTGCACAAACCCACAGGTAGGCAAAAGTAAGATAAATAAAACTTATTAAAGTTATTACAACACTAAGTGTGCCGTACAATAACCCACAATAGCAAACGGAAATGCAGAATTGCCTTTCTGGGACTCGAAGGCTGGCCTCCCCGCGCCTCCTCGATTGTTGTGGCTTCTTGCTCTATTGTTCTCTTTGCAGAGCGTCACCCAAACGCTCTATTTTAATTCCTGGGCAGAAGGAATGAGGGTGGTGGTTCTACTTTGTGATGAGCTAAATGAGGTAGAAAATGCTGAGAGCTAGGTAGCGGGGAGATAAAATAGGCTATTTTACAAAACGTCTAGGGAATGTTTATCAACTCCTACAGACCCAGAGGACAGCAGGGGATAAGTAGAAGATAAAGATAGAAACACTGATAGAGAGAGAGACTTTAGTTTTATGGAGAGAGTACATAGAGGCATCTCAGTAGTCCCGATTGCCTCGCAGGGAGTTTTGATGCCAAGACTACCACATGGTGGCGCTGTGGGCCATCCTCCAACGCCGCTGGCCTGGAAAGGAAACCTGAAGGAAAAGGACTGTGGGTGGACGGCTCTAGAGCTCCAGAGAGGCTGGCTCGCTTGGGTGAAACGGAGAACAAGGTCTCTGGGTGCCGATAAAGGCCAGCAGGGGAGGCAAGGGAGGGGCTGTGGTGAGAGGGGCGGATGGGGTAAAAGGTATCGCTGGCCCAGGTGCCTGCGCACCCTCGTGTTCGCTCACCCGCCATACCGCCACCGCAGCCTAGAGAATGCTTCCAGGGAGGCCCGAGACAGAGGGCAGGGAGAGAGAGCTCCAGGTCAACAACCCGGGGGGGGGGGGGGAAGGGAGGGTCTCCCTGGGATGTCCCTAAAAGGCAGGCGGACTTGGTGCCTATGGGGGCAATCACACACCCTGCTCTATAATTCTTTAAGAGATGCACAGCGAGCCAGGAAAATACAGCCATCGCCGCTCCACAGGTATGTTCTGACCCCCACCCCCACCCCCATCACATGGTTGGTCATTTAACAATGTCTGTATTTTATAGCCCAAAAGATACATGTCATTTATGACCACTACTCTTTGATCTGCTCTCGGATGCAGTCTTAGAACAGACATAAATTTGGTCTTAACGAAGCAAGTAGCTCTGGATGCGGTCGTTAACCCAGCAGACATCCTTGATTAAGTGTCTGGGCGCGCCGGGCGGTGGCAGGTGGCCAGGGCGCACGAAGCATGAACTGCACGCAACGAGGGGATGCGCGATCGTGGGTTGTCCAAGGCGCGTGGCCAATCCGCAGCCGGCACTGGCCGTTCTGCCCCGCCCTGCAGCTGGACACCTGCTGAAGCCACCAGTCCAGGAATTCACAGGCTATAAACACCCCCTAGCCAAAGCTGGGTACGGGGTGCAAAGCGCAATGTTTAAGCACAAAATTCCTTCGTTCTCCCTGCTGGTTTGAATTATGGGTACCCGAGGAGTGAGGGCTGAGGTGCGGTCTGCTCTTAATGATACTTATGAAAGGAAAATCACTTTAATCATCCAACTCCCCAGGGACATACGGGCACCGGCATTTCTTTGTGGTTGAAGCCAAAAGAAACCACAGAGGAACCAGATCAGAAAGCAACGCTAAGCCAAGCACTGTTTCCCTTGGCCCACAGACTCATGCCTGGCTGAGTCTTCCTGACTCAGAGAACAGGGTTTTCTTCTCCTTAAATATTTATTTATTTATTTATTTATTTATTTATTTATTTATTTTGTGTATATGAGTACACTGTAGCTGTACAGATGGTTGTGAGCCATCGTGTGGTTGCTGAGAATTGAACTCAGGACCTCTGCTTGCCCCAGCCCGGCTCGCTCTGGCCCAAAGATTTATTTATTGTTATATGTGAGGACACTGTAGCTGTCTTCAGACACACCGGAAGAGGGCGTCAGATCTCATTATGAATGGTTGTGAGCCACCATGTGGTTGCTGGGATTTGAACTCGGGACCTTTGGAAGAAGAACAGTCAGTGCTCTTAACCACTGAGCCATCTCTCCAGCTCTGGTTTTCTTTTTTTAAGATAGTGTCTCGTGTATTTCAGGTTAGCTTCAAACTCATTATACAGCCAAAGATGACGCTCAACTTATCTTCCTCTCTGCTCAAGTGCTGGGATTTACAGACATGGCTCACCATGCCTACTTTATTCTGTGCTGGCGGTTAATCCCAGGGCCCCGTGTATGCCAGACACACATTATCAACTGAGCTATATCCTTGGCCAGTCTTCTCCTTCTCTCCCTCTCTCTCTCTCTCTTTCTCTCTCTCTCTCTCTCTCTCTCTCTCTCTCTCCATGGTTTTGCTAGGTAGCTAGCTTATATGATAATTTATATGTGGCCCAGCTGGTCTTGAACTTATATGAACCCTCCTGCCTCAGTTTCCCAATGGATGCGATGATAGGTCTATACCGCCACATGCCCCTGACACTGATTTCTGAAGGAAAAGCTCCCTGCAGCTGATCCAGTAGGACGTTGGGTGACATGAGGTGCAGTAGCAGCATATAGACACCTGGTGGCAGTAGCGACACACCAGTTCTAGGCTGGCTGCCTCCTGCCTATGTCTCTTGTTTTACCCGAACTGCTGAGAGCGGAAGAAAGGGCCTTGTAATATTTACTTTGTGCCGCTCTCTTCTCTGTTGGTGATGGTTGACATTGTGGGCAAGAGGTGAGGCACTCTCCCTCTGAGATGCGTTGCCGACAGTACCCGTGAGGTCACGGGGAGACAGTTTGTCACCTAAGGGCTCAGAGATGAACTTGGGTCAGAGCTATGTATGGACTGTGTCCACTAGATCCAAGTCCATGAACCTTATGTAAAAAAGTCGAAGGATATTTCCAGCCTTAAGAAGTCTATGTCGACTATTCACTCAGTGTGGCCAAGGAGCCAGAGACAGCGTGTGAAGGGATTGATGAGCCCGTGTTTCAGGAAAACCTTATTTATAGAAACGGGTGCTAGGCCAGGCTTGGTTAGCTGTGTCTATGCACATACCCCTTGGACTATGGCGACCCCAATGGAAATCAGAATCAACTGGATTGCAGGACGTGAGGTGGTTTAGTAGGTGCTTGCTGTCAAGCCTGGTGACCTGAGACTGAACCCAGGACTCCTTTACTCTGCACTCTGCACCTTGCCACCCAAAACACACACACACACACACACACACACACACACACACACACACACACACCAAATCCATCTTCACTGGCATCTGTCATCTGACTCAGCAACACAGAACTCTGTAGAACGTCAGGGTGGCTGGGAGCTACCAGCATCCTCAGAGAGGGGCAGACCATCCTCAATCTCTGCTGCAGGGCAGCTGTCTGCCTGCTGAATACTCACACCCTCCCCCCATTCATAGCAGCCCCTCCCCGCTTTTCTTCCATCCCCATCACGTGATTCACCAGTGGCTCCCTGCCACCTGTTCTGCAACTGTCCCTCCTAAACTAAGAGCACTAGCGGTCTGTATTCATCTCTCCGGGGATTTCCTTTCTCCTCTCTCCGGCATGGCAGCCCCTCCTTTCCTCTAGGTTACTGAGGTTTGCACTCGAAGTCAGCAAGCATTTTGCTCTGTGGTGGATTCTTTCCCACGGGCCCCAGCGTCCCCCTCCCCACCTCCCCAAGCCACCCAGTTTAGCCAGGTGGCTGCTCCCAGCCCCTCTGGAGCCCTGTTCTGAGCTGCCCCAGGCTGGGTGGGGACCAGGCCACGGTGTGAGGGATGGGCTTTGTCTTCAGCCTGCCACCCAGGAACCCTTGCCTCCCTCCTGTGAGCACTAGGGGAGTCTATCTTGAGAGACCCTGTCTATCCAGCCCCCTTGAGAACATGTTGGGGGCTTCCTGGGTATTCACTGTCAGAGCTCTTCAGGGCCTCCATCCCCAGCCGATTGCCCCTTGCCCTGGCTGACCTTCGCAGTACAAATGGAAAAGGTTTGGTTCGCCCTGTTCTGAGTTTTCTTAGATGGTCCAGTTTCCACTGCTCCCCTGCAGCTTAGATTATGCTCATCTTCGTGCTGCTTCTGGTTTTAAATGCCCACTCGCAAATTATGTTGTCTGCTGCTTCTGTTAATGATGATCGACCGTATCACGCTGAAGTCTGAGAACGCAGCCTGGATGATAATGGCCTGGATGATAATGAGCCTGTGGCACGACATCAATCAAGCATGTGTGCTTCAAAAGGACACGGTTTCGGGACTGGGAAGAGGGCTGGGGCGGGGGTAGTGCTGGCTGTACAACCAGTGACGACCTGGGTTTGACTCCTCAAGCACACATACAGCCGGACACAGTAGCGCACTCCTAATCCCAGCACGACTCTGGTGGGATGGGAGGTGAAGAGTGCACGATCCTGGAAGCCTCTGGCTAGCCCAGTGTGTGCAGTGACAAAGACAAACAAGATGGAAGGGTGGGACTGTTTAATGGTTTCCTTGGAGACTGAAATATTCCACCCCTCTCCCCAAAGGAAGCTCCTGAAACACGAAGGTAAACAACTCAAAGTACCCACGGGAAGTCCCTAAAAACTGACCAGATTCACTAAGCCCCTCCCTGGCAGCATAAGCAATAAAAGCTCAACTTCTCCGGGATCTGCAAAGACTCAAGCTGAGCTGTCAAGAAAGGAATCAGGAGAGAAGATCTGTAAAAAGTCTGGGAGACCAGACCAGCTGCCTGAAGAGGTTTAGACTAGAGTCAGTTTGAAAAGGAACCTGTTGAACTGCCTGCAGGCTGTGCCGTGAGCTCCCGGTTGGGTGCTGTGAGCTGTCACCTAAGCTGGGGGGGGAGGGGTCCCTGGTCCCCCCTTCTACCCCCCCACTTGATGATGCAGCTGTCATTAAGTCATCTCTGCTCCTGTAAGTAATCCCTCACCCACACCCCTCTAAGTGACCCCAATAAGATGCATTGATTCACCAAGTTGGACTTTGGTAGTATTTGTACTTTTGGGTCTATTGTGAGCTCCCTCCCTGCGGTGAATAGACATTTTGTATCTCTCCAGGAAAGGTTTTGTCACACAACAAGGACTGACTCCTGAGGTTGACCTCCGACCTCCAGGGACATGCTGTGTCATGCACACGCCTTCAATGACACACACAAAAATACACTCGGGTTTTTACCCTGCCGGGCAGCGGTGGCACACACCTGTAATCCCAGCACTCTGGGAGGCAGAGGCAGGCGGATTTCTGAGTTCGAGGCCAGCCTGGTCTACAGAGTGAGTTCCAGGACAGCCAGGGCTATACAGAGAAACCCTGTCTTGTAAAAACCAAATCCAAAAAAAAAAAAAAAAAAGGGATTACCCAGGATATAAAAGTCTACAATGTCTGTTCTCTGTTCCATCCACTTCTTGGCCGTGTTCTTAAGAAGCCTCAGAAGGCGACACCATGCTCCCGATGCTCCCGGCAGGCCTTCGGACGCAGCTTCCCTCCCCACGGCTCAGACTGTCTTTTGCTTTTTAAACTCAGAGCTCATGCTGCCGGGAGCATGCAAACGCATGCCTATGGCGTCATCCTGCAGTCTGCTCCCCTTTTCACAAGCGACACCCCTGTTCCTCCTGTGCCTCCCCACCTCAGGGCTCACCGCTGCCGAAGCTGTGGCGTCTGCTTTGGGTTTTTATTAGTGTGTGCACCGTGTCTTTACAGAGTTCCCTGTTGGGGTTCCTTCAGACCTTCCTGTTCGGCTGCAAAACTGCTGGCTTCTTGTATTCCTGTTTTTTTCACTGTTAGCGCCCTCATCTCTGCAACCGCAGACCATTTACTTTAGATTATCTTCAGTATGTGGAGACGGTCCAAGAGCGGACAGGTCTGTGCTGCGAGCCTCCTGTCCAGCTGCCAAATCTTCTGTGTGTCTGCAGGCATGGAGGGAGGGACGGGGTGGGTCTCCGGTCCTTTCCTCACTTGCTTGCCACCTTCATTTTTTAAGACAGAATCTCTCACTGAACCTGTAGTTCTCACTGTCTGCTACAGTGGCTGGCTCCAGCCCTCAACTCTGGGATGACAGGCGTGTGGCACCCAGCCCTGCTTTATATGTGGGCGCCTGGGGTCTGAGCTCAGGGTGTCCTGCTTACACGGCAAGCACTTTCAGCAGCGAGGCCATCTCCTCACACACACACACACCCCCAGTCCCCCGGTTCTTAATGTCTACATGAAAGGGTCCTTTCTTCTCAGTGAGGCAACCCTGTTAACTACATGGCACGACTTAGATTTAGGTTTAGACTTTAGATTTAGGTTTATCAATGTCCCCTGATGTCTCTGGGATCCCAACCTTATATGCAGTCTCTCCGGCCTGACCTGGACTGTGTCTCCCATAGTCTTTGATTCTGATAATACAGAGAATTTGGAGGTGTCTGGCCATAAGAGCTGGCTGTCTTTTTCACACCTGTGGTTTTGCAGACGTGATATAAAACTTGGTGGTAATTTATTCTCTTAACTATTGTCTACATTTCTTTTTGTTTTAGTGTTTTTTAAACAATTACATTATTGTTGTTACTATTATTACTATTACTTGTGGTGTGTGTGTGTGTGTGTGTGTGTGTGTGTGTGTGTGTGTAGGTGTATGGATGAGTATCTACAGAGGCAGAAGAGCTCCCTGTTCTGTAGACCTGGAGTTGCGAGCAGTGGCGAGCCTCCTGATGCAGGCGCTAGGAACTGAACTAAACTCGGGTCCCCCAGACAAGCAGGAATCGCACAGGTAACCGCTGAACCATCTCTCCAGTCCCTTCACTTGGTTCTAATCTATACTTAAGTGTCTGCCTTGTGGCATCGTGGATTTGTGGCTTATTTATTCCTGGCTTCCGGGATAAGATAGAGTATACGATCTGTATTCTGCAGCCTTGAGCAGTGCAGGTCTGAGGTGTTGATACTTATAGATATTTTACTCTGCTTTATCTCCCACTCTCCATCTGAGGTCCTGGAAAGAGGACATTCCCCATGCAAGTTCCTGGACCATGGAGCATTTTATAGTGCCTTACATACTCAGGTCCAATCCTGATCTGTATACATGGACTGTCTTAGCTCCCAACCATGGGAAAGACCACGTCTGCATGCACTGATCTCTCCTTGGCTCGGTGGCCACCTGGCACTTTGGCTTTAGAGCCCCCTTTATTAGTCCATGAACACTGCTGGTGTTCATTGATTCCTCTGAGAAGGACCATCCACGCCAGCTGAGTTTACCGTTACTGGGAGGACCTTACATGCTTCTTAGAAGAATTTTATACAAACTGTGTTCTTTTCAGCAGCTGAAACCGTGTGGGGGATGTGCTGGTGGCCTCTGAGGTACACATGGATGAATGAATGAGTGAGTGAATGAATGAGTGAATGAATGAGTGAATGAATGAGTGAGTGGATGAATGAATGAATGAATGTACATCAAGAGAGCTCAGACTCAGTGCCTGCAGCTTCCCGGAGACCCTAGACGAAGCGCTGGGTGAGTTCAGGAGCCTGGGAACGGACAGGGAGCAGGTGCAGAGTCCCCAGGTCAGTGCTGTAACTCCCTGCCACCACACTCCACCTCCTGTCCAACACTGGGGACATCTTGATTTCACCAGCAGCTCCTCTAAGAACCATGGTTGTGTTTTCTGTCTTACAGTTGACTACAGTCTCCTTTCCTTACAAAGAGAGAACAAGTGGGGTGGACCCACTGTAATGTACCATTTGAAAGTTGCAGGTGGTAACCCAGGGTGGGGCCTTGGAGGGTCTCATGGCATAAGGTGCTCCTGCAGCCCTCTGTCAGATTCCGCCCACAGCACTGGCTCTAAAGGCCCCACGTGACCAGAAAACAGGAAGTCACCTCCCTCCAGCTCACGGCACAAACACGCACTCAAGAGACCTGATTATTAGGCTGGCTTTGACTTCTACAGCCTCGAAGATCAGAGCTATCTCCTGCCCCAGGCTCTCCTCCCTGCAACTGTGGCAGCCAAAGGGACATATTCTCACTGGCCATGATGTTCCTTCTCACGACAGGGATATTGGAGTTGGTATCAAGATGTCATGGGGGTGTGGTGCCACAAGACAGAGCCTGGCCTATGAGGACAGTGCTCTGGGGCTTGGCTGTCATTTACAGGCACACTGACCTCATAGGGGGTAACATGTGGTCTCCCGTGCTCTGGGAGAGCTTGGCCTTTGAATTCTCATAAGGTCAGGTCTGAAAGCCCCAGGGATACTGTTTGACCCTGGAGGTTCTCATGGTCTGATGAAGTCAAGTCATATTTGGCTATGCCCAGGGGGTAGAGGGCCAAGCCTGCCCTCTCCCAGGACATGGGAGCAGGGCAGTCTGTGGGACGTTATCATTAGCCCTTGGTTCTTTATTTTGGAGTGGTGGTGACTATGTGTGTGTGGGTGAGTGATATTCCTTATATTCTAAAGGCCCTTCTTTCTTTCTTTCTTCCTTTCTTCCTTCCTTCCTTTCTTTCTTTCTTTCTTTCTTTCTTTCCTTCCTTCCTTCCTTCCTTCCTTCCTTCTTCCTTCCTTCCTTCCCTTCCCTTCCTTCCTGCTTGTCTTCTTTTCCTTCCATCCTCCCTTCTTCCCTTCGTCCATCCACCTTCTCACTTGACTTTTACAAAAGGCATCATTCTCACCATGATGCCAAAGTGAAAATGGCTTAGTCCCAGAGGAAGGAGCTAAGACCAGGACACACTTCAACCTAGAGCCTGCCAGTGCCCCTTGCATGGCTGGGGCTTTGTGGAACGAACATGCCTCCTAACACATAGACTTAGTGTTCGACAGTGAGGGCATTTAACCCTCAGGACTCCGCTGCATCTGGGGACACATACACAAAGACAGATGTAGCCACAGTTCTCCAGTTGTGTGTAAAGGACTTGTGCACAGATGGAAGAGGGGTAATGAGGGAAATTCTTCCTGATAACCCTGGCCAGTAGACACAGGGTTGGTCCTTACAGAAGGGGTACACTGTGTGGCATGGGGAGCAGAATAGTTTTGTGCTAGACTGTGTGAGCACAGTGCTAGGCACTCTGACCCATCTGACTTGAGCTGTGTGTGCATGCGTGTGTGCGTGCTTGCGTGTGTATGTGCCTGTACATATAGACACCTGAAGACAACCTCAGGGTGTTGTTCCCCAACCACTGTCCACCATTTTGTTTTTGAGACAGGGTGTCTCACTGGCCTTAGGCTGGCTGGTGGGCTAGCCCCAGGGATCCTCCTGTCTCTGCTGGATTATCTGTGTGCACCGCGTTGCCTAGCTTCTCTGCTGTATGGGTTCTGGGGACCAAAGTTGGATCTTCATTCTTGTGCAGGAGACATTTTAGAGACTGAGCTACTTCTCCAGCCCTTAAGTGACGTTTTCAACCACTCGTGAGTCCGGACTATACAGTGAGGACCTTAAACTCCCTCAAGGCTCACCATCCCCAGCTATCTCCATCCTCTTGTTTCCACTTGTCCTTGTAACCCTGGTCCCCTGGAGGCAACCGAGATTATGGCCCTTGGATGAGAGGCTCGGTTCTGCTGACCTTCAGCCTGGAGGACGGAGTTATCACTGCTTTGCAGCGCCTGGGTGGGCCTTACAGAGCTTATCACACGGAGTCTGAATGGTATCATGTGAATGGATTAGGTGAGAGGAAGAAGGCCTGATGCTCTAGACAGGGAGAGGGAAAATCAGACGCTCACGATGACAGTGGGCTGAGCTTGACTGGTGGTTGGCAAGATGGTAGCAGGTGACCCCGAGGGAGGGACGAAGCCCAAGGACAGAGGCCGTGAGAGCAAAGCTCAGCTTTGTGAGGCTGAGCATGGGGAGGCTAAGGAACGCATGCGCAGAGGTATCTGAGGGCGGGCGGCCCCGGAGGAAGGAGCTGAGGTTTAGGCTGGAGCTGGATGTGGAGATCACTAGCAAGGTGATGGGAAATCGGTCCTGGGAATGGAGGAGGATGCCTGGCTGGGGGTGTGCGTGGCACGGGAAGAGAGGATGCTCCAGGGATAGACTCCTGGACACTGACTTTTAAGACTGGGTCAATGTGTGAGAAACAGGAGAGGGAGCCTTCTGGGAAGACCGTCTAAAAACGGGGAGACCAGGAAACTCCAGGGACAAGAGAAAAGGACATCCGGGAGGAAGGAGCCACTCAGAGCACTGATCGATCGCCACCCTTGCTAACCCTTCTCCTCAGTCTTTATACGTTTCTCCACCTTGAGCCGTCCGTGTAGACAGAGCATGCAGCTATACCTCGGATTCGTTTACAGCGCGGTTACTTGCGAGCTGCTTCCGGTGAGGACGGCGGTGCGAGCCTGCTTGTCTGAGTATCTCACTCACACACGAACTCGCTCTAGCCTCGTTACTCTTGCCACGGTGGGCCAAGGGTGTTTATCAAGCCTGTGCCAGCAGCCGAGCCAGGTACCGACCGAGTGCAGAGACCTGAGGGGTGCGAGGCCCACGCTCCACCCTCCAGGCCCCACGCGATGGCTTACCTGGCACTCTCGAAGGTGGCAGATGCGGTCTTTTCTACTGCTCCAAATCCTACGCCAACAGCAAGACCCTCTGAAATAGACACAAGACACAGAGATTAGGACTCATTCCCAACAAGGGACATAGATCGCCATCCGGGTATCTGGTAGGGCTGCTCTGGGCTGCAAGTAGCAGGAAATCAATGTGTCGGTGGTATTTGTAATCTAGCCTCATAAACTCCAGTGTGTAAGAATGTGTGTGTGTGTGTGTGTGTGTGTGTGTGTGTGTGAGAGAGAGAGAGAGAGAGAGAGAGAGAGATAATATAGATAGATGGTCAACATGATGGGTTTAGAATTCCCATGGAAACAAATCTCTGGGTATATCTGTGAGGCATCATTTCTCTTCTTCCTCCTCCTCCTCCTCCTCCTTTCTTCTTTAAGACAATGTCTCTCTATGTAGTCCTGGCTGTTCTGGAACTCACAGAGACCTTCCTGAGCTGCCATGCCCAGACCAGAGACATTATTTCAATGAAGCTAATCAAGGTGGAAAGGACCAACCTAAATCTGGGTGCCAGCCTAAATCTGGGCTGTGTCCTTCCACAAGGTCTCAGAATGAAAAAGCAAAAGTGACCGGAGCATAGGCCTTCATCATCCTCGGCTTCCTGACTGTGGCACCGTGTAACCAGCTGCCGCAGGCTCCTGCCGGCATGCCTTCCCCACCAGGGTAGACCGTACCTCTGAACTGCGTCTATGTAAGGAGCAAGCATAAAGCTAGAACCCCTCCTTTACCTGCTGTCTGTCTCACATCTTGAGAGGATAAGCCTCCCTGACGTTATTACACCTGTATCTCCTGGACCAGAACAAGAAGCAGTACCCATGGTGACAGCACCCACCCTCCCCACCCCCCTAACCCCGGCAGCGGAGGAGGTGAAGCTCCCGCCATCCGGGCAGGAAGAATTCCCAGTGCTTGTCTGGATCAAGACCAAGGGTTTTGGGGGCTACACTGGAACATTTCATTTTATTTGAAGGAGACAGGCACTATCTACTGATGGAGAGGAGCTGGTGTTTCTTCGGAATCCACTGTTCCTGTGAATGACTTGTTTCTTTCTTTGAGTTCTGTTCAGTTGGGGGTGGTGTCAAGGACACAGGGAGAGAACAAAAGGATCCTAGAAGCACACAGATTAAGTAGGCTGGGCTGTCCCATTAGAGGGACAGAGTTCACTTAAGAACCAGTGTGGTTCAGCAAGATGCTATCCTTGGGTGTGTGTGTGTGGGGGGGTGGTTGGCGCCCAATAACCCTGCTAGGACATCAATGGCTCCTTGGGTCCTCTCTTCTCCCTTTGTGGCCCCCTCTCCTGTGTGAGTCTCTTAACCATGGTACCTGGTTAAGAATTTGGAATTCTGCATTCTCACCAACTATCTTAACCCTAGAGTAAAGAGGGAGTACTTACTAGGACCTCTCAAAGAAGAGGAAATCTGGAGTCCCCAGCTGGAGGGACGCTTGGGTCATTCCTAGCTTCTGAAGAAGTCACATGTTTGGAGGGGAGGGTGTCTGCCTAAAGCCGCACAGCTGCGAGGGGGCTTCTCAGCCGTGGACCCCCAGAACACATCCGATATATAACAGCAGGCCACAGACAGTGCCAAGTCACTTCTTCCCAGAAGCTCTAAGGTGGGAGGAAGGCAGCTGAGTGAAGGCCAGGGCCACCAGACTGTTCCATATTGATTTTTTTAACTGTTGAGGATGGAATTTGGAGTCCTGCCAAGGTTAGGCAAGCCCTCCACCCATGAGCTTGCACACCTACCCCTCTAAACTGAGTTTATTAAAACTTCATTCATGGGCCTAGAGGGAAGACTTAGCGGTTCAGAGCAATTGTTCCTCTTGCAAAGGATCCAGGTTTGATTCCCAGGACCGGCATGGTGGCTCACAACGGTCTGTAATTCCAGTTCCCGCTTGTCAAGTATTTCTTCCATGATGATAATGATTCCCCACTAGGGCCTTGTTTCAAAACCCCCATCCTCTGGAATTCTTTTCCTTAGAAAGTAGAGGGCTGATGACCCTTGCTATGCCAGGTTTATACGTAAATGACAGTCAAGGACTGTTATTTCCAGGCAAAGGTGACAGGGTGCTGTCTCAGCTAAGTTCTGGTTCTGAGAGCCAGAGTTTGGGCCCCCAGGGCTATCTGTTCTACCTCTTCTCTTCCAGATGTTCCCACCAGGAGCAGAAGCCATAATCTCAGGCAGAGGGGCTAGACAAATGGGATATTACTATCTTCCTGGGGGGTCTGAAGCTTCCACAGAGGCAGGCAGGGATGGACTTACTACCTGAGTGTCAGATGCTGCTCAGGCAGGCTGCGGTGGGGATGCCGAGGTCCTGGGTAGCTGCTTTCTGCAGAGTAGCCCATACCACACCCATGAGAAAACTAAGTTGGAGGGTATCTGAGTTGCTGCCCCCAACGTAATGCCACCCAGAGCTTACTAAGCTGCTGTCCTCTGTCGGGAGGTACACCAACACAGCTGAGACACCCAACCCATTCCCATAGGTGACACTGGCTTTTTGGGACAAGGATCTTGCCTGGGACCTCTCGCCAGCTGGGACAGATGTCAAAAGCCTTTTATTGACCCCAGTCTTGCATATTTCCCTTTGGCGGGGGAGATATTGTTCTTTAAAGCCATAAACAACAGCTGTTTGGTTCCTCTGTTAATGTTTTTTTTCCCCTAAATAGTCATTTTAATGTGAATCACAGAGCAGCCTAAAGCAATGGCACATAAGTTAATAAGCAAAATTATCACCCACCCAAGAGATTGGCTCTACATACAACCCCAGCACTTAGACATATGCACCCTCGCTGATGCTTTGGGAGGGTAAAGGATGAGCAAAGTGACCCAGCTGTGGCAGGGTGGGGACTGGCCTTGAAGCCATGACACCATGTGTTCTCATTCCCAGAATGCCCTTTGGTATCCAGGTTGCTGCCTGGGCTCACTGTTTGTTTGTTTGCTTGTTTGTTTTTCCCAGTGGCTGTGGCATGTCTCTGTGGGCAGCAGACACCAGCCTCTTCGGCTCCATTCCCTGAGAGCTTTATCTCCTAAGGCAGACCGCCAGCGGAGAGGTGGGGGAGCATCCACTGTGATGGTTTCCAAAGTGGCTGGTCCTTCATTCCTGTTCTCCTGCAGACCCAAGGAAGGACGGCGCAATTGCTAGCTCTCGGGTTCCCACAGGACTGGGCAAGGGAGAGAGAGGTAGGTAATAACGGGAGAGAAGGTTTCTGTTGCTGTGCTCAAAGATAGCAAGTGAGCCTCGGGAGTCGGAGGGATGAGAGGCTGAGATAGATCACACAGGCGGAAAGAACATAAATCAGAGAATCAACAGATGGAAGGAGGGGCCGCACTTGGGAGAGGGAGGGAGTTGAAACGTTGATCTCTTCCCCCAGGTGTTCCAGCAAAGATGCAAATGAGGAAGGTAATTAAGACAAGATGCCCATGTGCCTGGAATATCATTAGTAAGCGGCTGCCATCGGCCCCACACAACGAGAAGATAAACCGCCTGGACCGCTAAGGATGGCTGGCTCCAGGAGAGGCCCCTGGGGGGCAAGCTGAGTACCAGGACTGAAGCTGCCATAGCCACCACAGCCTTCCTCTGGAACAGGGATGAGGCGGGTTGCCTGGTCCTTGCCTCAGTAAGTATCCTTACTGAGGCTCGGGGATCATGGCGAGCGAGGGGTCAGAAAGGGGGGTGATAGGAGCCACAGGTGGTGGGTGGCGGTAAGGAAACTTCAGAGAAGCTGGGTAAATCAGGTCACAGTAATTGAGACATCCCAAAATCCCAGTGTGTGTGAATGTAGTTGGGGGTGGGGAGGGGGCAGTCGGGGAGGCATATGTGAGGGGGAGGAGAGGCATGAAGCCCCACCCTAGCTAAAGAACTATTGACATTTTATAACTGATGGGAGGAGGAGAGTCAGTTTTCTTTAGGGGTGTGGTCCCTGGTGGATAGACCACCCTTAAGTGAAGACCACACAACCAAGAGTATATGAGAGGCACAAACTGTGACTGATGGGTTTTTAAATGGGGAGGGGGGACACAAAAAAGTTGGGTATAAAAGGGAAGGCGGGATTGATCTTGGGGGAGTAGGGGGGTGAGGTCAATATCATCAAAATGCACTGTACAAAATTCTCAAAGAACTTTTAAAAAGTGAGAAAGTGTGGTGGGGCCAGGGTTGAGGACTGGAGAGCTGTCACATTCCCCTCCCTGGACCCCGACATGGGGCTCACACTGCTCAGGAATGTCCCCCTCGGGTGGGGGCTTCCCACAGGAGCAACGCCAGGCCCCACAGTCCCCGAAGGCTCAGCATCTCCTCTGTGTGAGGCTGTGCCCTGCCCTTGAGTCTTCTGTGTGGGATGCATTCTCCAGAGGGGCCTCCAGTCTAAGTGTGCAACCTGTGAGATCTAGAACTTGGGGCTAGAAAATGTCAGCCCAAAGGCCACGCAGGAAAATGAGGGGGAACCCCTGCTGCTCGGCCTCCTCAATTTGAAACCCATGAAGATCGAGGCAACAGCTAACATGTCCTGAGGCAGCTTCATAAATATTGAACATGGCCACCACCAGCAAACACTACCACCCCTAGCAGTGATGGCAGGTCTCAGGGCTGGAGAGAACTGGACTTGGAAAGGATAGGCTGGATCAAACTCAAGGCCACTGCGGGTGTTTGAGGGAGAATGTGGTTACACTACGGCTAGAAAGCCTGGGACAAGAAGAAAGAATTATCTTGAAGAATGACAACCAAGGTTGTCTTCTGGCCTGTTCCACACAATACACATGTATGCGTGCGTGCTCACACACACACACACACACACACACACACACACACAAAGCAGCAGCCTAAGGCCAGAGCCTTGTAACTACACAGACAGCCCCTCTTGGTGGCAGCATGAGGAATCATGAAATGACTCTTAGATGTGTTAGAACAGGGGGACTTATTTATGGTTTTGTAATTTCTGTAGTCCTGACCCGACGAAAATGAGAAGAAAGGATTTGTTTGTAACCTCCCTGGAGGACTCTTGAACAAAATTAGACCCTGGCAGTTCCTTCAAGATGATGAATAACCTAAGATCCAGGTTCATTTATCATGCCCTGGATTTGACTGGTACCCCAGCATGCTAAGAATTCAGGCTGGAAGGCAATATGAAGCCTCAATCGCTACTCCGCATTGCCATCCTAAGGTCAGGCAGCAACCCAAACATGTCTGGGGGTAAGGGCATCTTTTCTTACA
Source organism: Apodemus agrarius (assembly GCA_964023405.1). NCBI lineage: Eukaryota > Metazoa > Chordata > Mammalia > Rodentia > Muridae > Apodemus > Apodemus agrarius. Next base: position 100,200,727 of record OZ030015.1, read on the forward strand.
AGTATCATTATTTCACCAGAAGGGGCAAAGAAACCTCCTGCCTCCCACAGCTTCTCTCAGCAGTTTGCTGGTGAGGAAGAAGCCTTCTTCTTCCTCAAGGTGGCCCCGTGTAGACATGGCCTTGTTGGCCATGCCAAGATGAAGTCTTGCCCAATGGTGTCAACTCACGGGCGCAAAAAGGTGAGGATAGTTTCTGGTACCCTGAGTTGCAAGGGACAGGACATTTAAGGGGGGAGCTGTCCAGCACAATCCTAACACCCAGAGGAACTGGGGGCCTAGGGGGCGGAACTCAGACAGCTATGGAAGTCATAGACCGACCGTGGAGAGATCAAACTGCTACTGGCCTGGACACTCCATTCTTACTGCCCAGCCTTTCTAGTGCTACAAGCACATGGGAAGTCCTGGTCCCATGGATATTGATGTACCCAGCACTTGTGTGAACCCTGGAGGCACGGAGTGGGGATGGGGTGGGGGGTGGAGAGGGGCGCTGAGGATGCTGTCTCGTTCTCTCTGCTGTGCCCAGCACCAATCTCAGACTGTTTCTTCCGCACAGACCCTCATTAGCATTCCTGCCGTGTCCGCTGCTACCAGCTCCATATATCTGAACCCCATTTTCTCGGGATTACTTCTGAGACGCAAGGGCACATAAAAATGCTTCATTTTTACATTCTCGTCACAGAGTCACACAATAGTTACACAAAGCTACTATTTTTCTTTTTAAGGTAAGATAGTTCGTATGTTTTGAAAGAGATGAATCTGACAGTGTGTGAAAGGAGAAGATGGAACCCAGGATATATTTCCCTTTAAAAACCGGTATTTTATTAATCCTTTGAGAATTTTATACAATGCATATATTTTGATTATATCCATTCTCACTCCCCCAACAGCTCTGTATTTCCTTCCCGAAGCTATCATGTACTCGAATCCCGGAACATGGAGAGATCAAGCTGGCACTGGCCCAGGAAGCTCCATCCTTACTGCCTAGCTTTCATGATGCTGGAAGGTACTATGCATGATGCTACTGGAGGAGACAGGTTATCATCAGTCAGACTCAGATGTGAGCCCTGGGAGCGACAGCAGGGACTGGCCTGAAGGGGTATGCCTACTGGTACAGCGGTAGCATTAAGGCTGTGGGGCAGCCACTGTAAGAATGGAATTAAGGCCTGCACCAAGAGACCCACACCTGCCACCATTAACAGGACTGTCATTTGATCTCCCGAGAATTCCCAGACTGACCACTGCCTGGCCTTTACACGGTGTGGGAGACACAGCTCCCCTCGCACTTAAAAGGTGCCATCATTGTCCAGATTTATCGCTGCTCGATTCTACTTTGTACGTGCTGACTGAGCTACCTTATAAAGACCTGAAATAGATTGTGGAGGCCACCAATAATAAAATAACCCTGGAGAAATTATAGTAAATACTGGAGATTCCGGATAAGCAAATGACTAGATAAAGATGAAGGTGTTATACGGGGTACGCAGACTAAAAAAAAAAGCCATCAGGTTAGGGAGATGGCTCGGTCAGTGAGTGTTTACTGCTCAAATGTGAGCTTAATTCCTGAAATCCACATAAAAGGCCAGCTACAGTGACATGTGTTATGTAATTCCAGTTCTGGGGAGGCAGGGACAGGCTGATGCCTGGGTGAGCCCCAGATCCGAGAGAGACCCTGTATCCCCCCCCCATACAACCCCAAGAAAACCAGGATGAACAGAACCTGAGGTTGCCCTCTAGCTTGGATATGCATGTGTACTTCCACACAACAAACTGTGCACCTCTTTACACAACAGACTGTTGGTGGCCACCATTTGCAAAACAGAAAAAAAAAATTACACATCAAGACTTAAGTCTGGCTCAAGAATTCCCCAAGCAAACCGCTGGGAGCGAAGAGGAGGAAAAGCCTGTGTGGCTTCATCCTCGGCCACATTTCAAATGAACGACAACATCCTTTTGATCGTATTTTATCTGGGAGGAGAACAGGAAAGGAGAGAAATTAAGTCCCGTATGTCTGGGCTGCTTTCAGGCTTTGAATTCTCACAGTGGCACACGGATACAGATACACAGTTTTTAAAATCGGCGACATCAGGGTGCAGCGAGATGAATGCGTAGCTGCCCAGCCGACTGTTCTCGGTAGGTGTATGACAATGAGTTTATGCGTCCTGGGAGGAGACGGGCCGAATGAAGTCCGCAAGGCTGCTGTGGTCCGTTCGTCGTTAACATCCCAGGAGCACAAAGCCAAGACGACGAAGCGGGCTGGCAGAGCTAACACACTAAAACTGCCGGGGATGGAGAAGCTACATCAAGCCCACATGGGACATTCAAGCAAAGGAAGCTGCACGCAGGCTGGCGCGGTGGCTTGGCATCTGTCACTGAGCATGACGACCTGAGTTGCATCCTCAGGACTCGCATGGCAGAAGGAAAGAACCAGCTCCCAAAGGTTTCCCTCTGACCTCCGCATGCCCACCCCTCCCTTGCCAGCAAAGTAGTGGACAAATACATGTAAAATGAACAGAAGGAAATGAAATGTGACCTTGTGGATTTAGAGCCAATCAGGAGAAGCTTACGAGAAGCCCTTGCTCACCGTCAGCTACCCAGGCAAACCTTGCGGGGAGGACGGCTTCCCACTCTAGAAATGTTTAGCATTGGCAGAAACAGGATCCCAAGACAAACAAACACCCGGTCAAAACAGAGAGATGTCATTGCAAACATGAATTCTGCTGAGTATGTAGGCTACACATTAAGTATTTGATGAGAAGGTTCTATCAAATGTAGATATGACATAAAATATAGATCTATATTCATATTCATGTTTATATACCTATTGATATGTATGTATATATGCATACATGTAAATATGTCTGTATCTATATTTACATATGCATATTTCTATAGTGTCAATGTGTATTTACATAGATAGGCAAAGACATATGTATCCACATGTGTATATAGCACATATTTATGTGTGTACACATGTATATAAGATAGATATCTATAGTTGGCATTGGGTGAATCTATCAGATGTACATGAGGAATGTAAGCCTCCGGTTTCTTTGATTAAGGGGTTCTGCCTAGGTTCTATCTTGACAGTTCTCACAATCTTGGCATGGCACTTGACACTTGAGCATGGGCTGAGTAGAGAAGACATCAGGGGGAGACCGTCTGCACTGTGCAGAGAGCTCATCTGATATGCCCAAGCCTGCAGCTTCCTCTTGTTTCAGAAGTGGGTCCCGGGCATGAAGACAAAGACAGTTTTGGTCTCTGTGGGGATGTGGAGCAGTCCCAGGGCAGCTAATCACAGCCAGTGTCCAACCTCTGCAGCCTACCCATCCCAGCAGCCATCCTTCCTTCAAGGGCTAAAGGAAGTCGTGTCCGTCCCGTCCCCCCCTCCCCCCCACTGTGCTGTCACTTAAAGGATGCCTGGGTTGTCTGCATCAGCACAGGATGCACCTCTCCATCTCTTCTGGAAAGCGAGAGCCGATCAAGGAAGGAAGCCAGCCACAGGGCATGCACTGAGCCTGCTAGCCCAGACCCAGCTCTGCAGGAGCCTCAAATCAACACCTCCCGATGGAGGCTGCATTCCCCACACCACCTACCAAGATACCGCAGCGCCATCTGTCCCTGGCTTGGAGCTTCTTCCCCCTTTACCAGCTCTTTCCCCGCTAATACAAACCGTAGGGCGCATGCCCCGGGTGAGCCTATTCAATCAAGGAAAATAAAACTGGTTAAGCCAATCTATTGCACGGTTCAAGTGAGAGCTACTTAAAGGAAATGGGAGGAACGGAACGGCCCGGGGTGCGGGTGTGGCTGTGGAGTAACCTGCTAGTTTTTAGATATTGTAGTTCATATTTTTCAAATATTAACCTTCCAACCACCATGGAATGGAAATATGGTCAATCTGCACTTTAGAAATAAGAAGCTAGCTGGGCAGTGGTGGCGCACGCCTGTAATCCCAGCACTTGGGAGGCAGAGGCAGGCGGATTTCTGAGTTTGAGGCCAGCCTGGTCTACAGAGTGAGTTCCAGGACAGCCAGGGCTACACAGAGAAACCCTGTCTTGGGAAAAAGAAGAAGAAAGGAGGAGGGGGAGGAGGAGAAGCTAGAGCCCCACAAAAATCATGTGACTTGGGGCGTGAGGCATACGATGTCTGGCAGCCACGTCTGTTGTGCCCCAATTTTCTACTCTTCTCACTTGCCTAAGATTGATGATCGATTAATGATAATTAGGTCCAGGAGTTTCACCCATCACCAATTCACAAATGCAATTGAAGATCAGGAGGAAGCAGGCAAGAGAAAAGAGGGCAGGCTGGGGCTTCCATCATCAGGGATCGGGTCTCCATACTCCTCCTGTGAGGACAGAGGGGGTCTCTGGATGCCGAGTTTCCCACTGTAGAAGCTAAGTGACACTTGGATCTTGATTATGCTGTAGAATTGTTCAACATGATACTTCTTTCCACCACAAAGGAACCGCCAGCCATGATCTGGAGGCAGCCCCAGCTTCATCTGAGTGGCTCATGCCCCTCAGTTTCACTCCTGATCACAGGAGGTCTTCAGACCTTTGGGGTTCATCTAGACTACAGTTGATTTGGGAAGAAGAAATTAAAGATCTCCAGTGGATGAACACTTTGTCTTCTTGGGTAATTTATGACCCAAAAACCTCAGTACAGATTCTCCTAGACCAGGGTGAGCCTCCCTGTCTTAGTCAGGGTTTCTATTCCTACCCAAACCTCATGACCAAGAAGCAAGTTGGGGAGGAAAGGGTTTATTCAGCTTACACTTCCACACTGCTGTTCATCATCAGAGGTCAGGACTAGAACTCAAGTAGATCAGGGACCAGGAGCTGATGCAGAGGCCATGGAGGGATGCTACTTGCTGGCTTGCTTCCCCTGGCTTGCTCAGTTTGCTTTCTTATAGAACCCAAGACTCCCAGCCCAGAGATGGTACCACCCACAATGGGCCCTCCCACCCTTGATTACTAATTGAGAAAATGCTTTACAGCTGGATCTCATGGAGGCATTTCCTCAAGGGAGGCTCCTTTCTCTGTGATAATTCTAGCTGTGTCAAGTTGACACACAAAACCAGCCAGTGCACTCCCAGTGTGGTGAAGAATCATGCTCAGGAAACTCACCAGGATTTAGAATCGATGTGGAAGCAAACTTCTGGGCATACCTCTGAGGAGGTTTCTAGACTAGGCTGAGGTGGGAATATCCACCCTAAACGACCTCAACGCTACTCCAGGGGCTGGATTCCTGGGATCTCTTTCTCCTTCTCCATCTCTCTGTGTCTTTCTCCCTTGGTCACCTCTGTCTCTCTGTGTGTCTCACTCTGTCTCGCAGTCTTTCTCTGTGCTTATCTCTGTCTGTCTCTGTCTGTCTGTCTCTGTCTGTCTTTCTCCCCTCTTCCTACCAGCATTCATCTTTCTCTGCTTCCCAACCCGGCCAGCTGCTTCAGGCTCTGTGTCTTCCCCATCAAGACAGACTGTAGCCCTTCCAACTGAGAGCCAAGCGAGCCCTTCCCTCTCACCCTGCTCTTGTCGGGTGTTTTACACACTGATAAGGAAGTAACTAAGAGCTGGGAGGTGGTGGCACACGCCTGTAATCCCAGCACTTGGGAGGCAGAGGCAGGCGGATTTCTGAGTTCGAGGCCAGCCTGGTCTACAGAGTGAGTTCCAGGACAGCCAGAGCTACACAGAGAAACCCTGTCTCGAAAAAAAAAAAAAAAAAAAAAAAGGAACTAAGGCAACTAGAGGTCACCGGAGACACCGCTGTGGGCACTAGAAACATTTAAGAAGCGTTCTGTGGCAAACATTGGGCTCATCACATGAAGTTATACCTAAATGACCACTTTTTATAAAACTGATGCTGTGGAGTGACCTCAGGGCTCACATTTCCTAAGAACAATGTCTACCACTGAGTCATGCCACTGTCCCACGACCATTATTATTATTATTATTATTATTATTTGGAGGGGTTGGGGATGAAACACAGACCTTCAGGCATGCTAGGCAAACGTTTTCCCTCTGAGCTACACCCCTAGACTACACAACCATTATTTTAAAATCGTAAGATGAAAATCTTGTGTAGCAGGACGGTAATGAGTTTCTGAACCTTGGCTGTCCTCTTGAAGGGTCAGACCCCCCCCCAGGACATTCCACAGCCCCAGATCCCCAGCAGTGAAGAAAGCTGCTGAGCTCTGTTTCCCCAGCGTGTTTGACAAGAGAACTCTTGTATTAAACAGCACCAGTTAATGCCTTGTGAAGCCTGCTCTTGGTGGGGACTTAAGAGTTTTTTCCTGAGCTGTTCAGAGCCATCCTCCCCACCACCTCAAGACTTCTACCTGCATAAACCGCATAAAATACTCAGGTATTCAACTCACAAATTATTATTAAGAGCCTCCTTGGTACTCGACTCGGGCTCAGAACTGAGGACTCACTGAAGCATGGGGTGGGGGTGGGGGTGGGGGGTTCTGAAGAAAGAGACAGGATGGAGAGGCCAGTTCGGCGTGAAGGAGCGACCATGGGCTTTCTGTAAGATTTCTGTTTTGAACCAGGGCTTAAAGGAAACTCCCCAGACAGAGGTTGGAGATCAGTGCCCCATCCATCTATCCGTCCATCCGTCCGTCCATCCATCCATCCATCCATCCATCCATCCACCCACCCATCCACCCACCCACCCACCCATCCATCCATCCATCCATCCATCCATCCATCCATCCATCCATCCATTAAGAGCACTCTGCCTATAGCCCAGTTCCACTCTCCGAAAGTTCATCCCCAGAAGCTCTTGCCGGCCCCAGGCCAACGTGATTACCATTGCTGCCTGTCTCATCCTCTTCCACCTTCATAAAGCAACACTTGGTTTATTCACCACTGTGTGGGGCCTGGGCCTGTTTTCTTTCAAGCTGGTACTATGCTGTTACATGGTTCAACGTGAGAATTCAAAGATCAGGTGCAGTGGGCTCGCTAACCAGCCTCAGACACACGACTTTTCCCCTGGTCCTTGTTTCTCTCTCTCTCTCTCCCCCTCTCTGAATTCGTCAGACATGTGGCTCAGAAGTTACCTGCAGCCAAGAGAGGGGCTGCCTTTAAGGATGGCCTCACGGGAGAGAGAGAAGGGTGACAGGGCCGTCCTCTGGAGTTTTCCAAACCCCAGGCTTCCCGCTGGTAATGCAGGGAGTAGAAGCAGAGGCAGAGACCTTCAGTGCTTGCCCAGGCTCCAGGGCAAGAATCCAATGACGCCTCCTGCCCTTAGATCCGCTTGGTTCACCCACAGCTGTTATAGAAAAGGATCTTGCTGCAAAGGAAACAATAGGCTAGGTAGGGGTTCTGGTGGCTTGGGAGATGGCAGGCTTCCTCCCGCAGTTCTGACTTGGGCAAGCCCACCTCTGCCTAGGCAACCTGATGGTCTCCCTCCTCCTAGGAGATTACCACACTGAGGCTTCGCACAGCGTGGGTAGCTGATGGCTTGCCTCTCCACGGTCCAGATCTGTGGAAATCAGGTTCTCCTTGGGTTTGCCTCTCGGGCAGCTGGGACCACAGGTAAGCACGACTCCACTTGGCACTCCCTCCTAAGCTCTCAGCAACCACGGACCCCCTTCAATGAACCCCTTTCTCCCGAGGAGGCCCTGGTGGCCTCTGTCTCGTGCTCTAAGAAGAGCTTCCGCAAATGGTGAGAGGATGGCTGGACAGAGGGATGGGTGCTGCGGACACTGGATGGGGGTCTGGTGTACCGAGCTCTGGAGTTGACGTCTTATGACAGAAGGGATACACTCCTATAATGTGCAGTGCAGCAGTGAGGGAGGGAAGGAGGGGGAGGGAGATGTGGGGGGAGGAGTGGTGTTGGCGTTTTGTCTAGGCTCCACCCCATAGTTACCTGGCAACAGCCAGGCATGCCTGACTCGCCAATAAAGGGGATGCTTTGGCCCCTCCTCTCTCTTTCCTTCTGGTTCTGTCCTCATACTCCCTCTCTCTCCCCATTTCTCTTCCTCCTCTATCCATGTGCTCATGGCCGGCCTCTACTTGTCTTCTGTCTGTCTCTCTCTTTCTCTCAACTCCCCTCCCCTCAGCATGGACCCACAGAGACACCCTCTTTCCCCACACCTTACCATACCTCCACCAAATTCCTTCTCTCATTTTTTTTTAAATAAAACACAACAGGTGGGGCACTCAGGATCTCTACCCAGCATCTCTCTACACAAGCCAGGAAGGGCTCTGTGACCAGGGATAGTGGGCTCAGCTCAGCCCGGCAGGGGTTCCCATCAACGGCATGCTGAGAACCATAGCCAGAAGGTCCAGAGGGCTCTGCCCATCAGCGCTGGGGTGTTTTCTTTCCTTCTAGAATCCAGATGAAGTCACCAACACCAGTCCTTGCAGTCCCAGAAGTGAAATCAGGTCAACTACGAGGCGGTTTAAGCCAGTAAGAACACGTTTGTCATTTTTATCTCTGCATTTTAAGGTACCCCAAAGACAGATTTATTTTCCCCCGTATCCAACAAAGGCCATCTGAGTCATAACTAACCCGACGCAGGGAGAGCAAGATAATGGGAAACTTGGGTTTTTTTACAAGCTTTAAAAGCCCACGCAGCACTCGGATGGCCAGCGCGTCTCAGCTCCTCCGGGGACCAGCACAGTGGTGAGTGTTTGCAAACACAGTCAGAATAGGGGTAGAAATCACCAGGCCTCTAGGAACTGTCAATCAACTGGACCAAGCTTTTGTGCAGGAGGTGAGATGCAAAGAAGGAAACTGGTCCCTGGTGGCTTCGGCTCTCTGACCTCACGTGTCGCTAAAGGTCAAAGGTCTCTGGTGGCCTCTACTCCAGAAAAGGGAGGCAGGTAGTGACCAAGAGAGGTAATAGATAACAAACCTTCCTCAGTTTGGTGAAAGGCTCAGTAATTGCCTGCTATGGAAGCATAAAGAGGCCACATCAAAGCATCCAGACCCCACATAAAAGCCAGGTGCTGTGGTAACCGGCTAAGGCCAGTGTTTCCGTGGTGGGGGCTGGAAGGTCCCTCATGCCCTCCCTCTGCTCATTGCTAAGCTGAGTCAGTGAGTTCCGGGTTCAGGGACAGACTATGTCTCAAAGAGTATAGATGACCAGTGTCTTAGTTAGTGTTTCACTGCTGTGAACAGATACCATGACCAAGGCAACTCTTATAAGGACAACATTTAACTGGGGCTGGCTTACACCTTCAGAGGTTCAGTCCATTATCATCAAGGTGGGAGCATGGCAGCATCCAGGCAGGCATGGTGCAGGAGGAGCTGAGAGTTCTACATCTTCATCGGAAGACTGCTAGCAGAAGACTGACTTCCAGGCAGCTAGGTTGAGGATCTTAAAGCCCACGCCCATAGTGACGCACCTACTCCAACAGCGCCACACTTTCTAATAGTGCCACACCTTGGTCTGAGCATATACAAACCATCCCAAACATGTATGGGTCAAGTTTAAAATTCTAGAAAGGAGACCAAGAGATGGCGAGAAAGCACAGAGCGTAGACAAAATGGCAGCACTGCTGCTGGTGTGGGTGAGACAGCACCAGTCTCCCAGCACCGGTCGCCTTGTTTGCCGACCGGGAACAGCTGATATATCCAGGCTGTTCCAGGACAAAACTGTCTCTCTGGTGACTCTCCTGCCTCAACCTCTTCAGTGTATCCCGCCTTGGTGTGCAGTAAGAAGCCAGCACTTAGGCTGTGGGGAGTGTCCTGTGATGGATGTGTGATGAGCCTTCACCCTGCTTCTGACCCCGCACCACACCGCGGCCTGTGCCAGGACAGAGTCCGTTTCCTGTCTGTCTGTCGCGGTACTTCCGGCCTTCAGGTGTGTTCCCTCGGCACTCAGCGCCACACCTCAAAACCCAGCCGCCAGCGATCAAGCAGGGCAGGACAGGACCAGCACAGACAGGTTCACTCGAATACAAGGTGGGCTTCCTCTGCGTTGGCTTACAGATGATTCCATTAGACTCCTCCCAATGGCTACCTAGCAACGGCAAGCCCTGGCATATAAGGATGCTCTCTCTCTCTCTCTCTCTCTCTCTCTCTCTCTCTCTCTCTCTCTCTCCCCTCCCCCTGTCTCTCCCCTTCTCCACCCCATCCCCCCCTCTCCCACCTCATGTTCTGCCCTCTTCCTCTCTTTCATCCTCTTTTTGCCCTTCTCTGTCACCATTTTCCAGGTCCCCTCCCTTCCCCCAATAAACTAGGCCTGTCGCATGGTGGTGACTCCTTAGGGGAACAATTTGGCTGACCCCACTGAGATGCTCTTTCCCACCACATCATACCGCCACCATTTTATCAGACACGCCGAAAAGGCCCATCAATCCTGCTTGGGCCTGAGGAGACCATGCTGGGAGCTGTTCTGTGGTCTGGGCTCTTCCCTCCAGACCTCCTACTTCTTTCTCCTCTCAAGGGGGGCAGACATGCATTGTGGCTCACCAACCCCCGTTCCCTCCCTGGGTCCCCCGGTAAATGCCTCGTTGTCTAGGCCCTCCTTAGCACCTGTTTCTTAGCTGAGGCGATAGCCACCATGCTGGCCAAACCAGCACCACACCCAATGACGGCTCTGGGGGCAGAGCATCCTCTTGAGCAAGCAATAAACGCCTTAACTTCTTTCAGACCTTTGCTTTCAGCCTGTGCTATTCATTCAACACGTGTGCGTTTGGCTCGTACCGCCAGAGAACACCTGCAGGCCGCCGGCACACACGCTAGAGGTAGGCCGGTGGCTACGTGCCCACATTCTGCACGTGAGCGAACCGTAAGGGGTTATTAGACGTAGGTAATTAGGCGATAATTGATCTAAATGGTGTTAGAAATAACAGGCGATGTCATCTAGTCCTCAACAAAGGGCAGCTTCTGCTCTGTACTTTAAAAAAAGCCCAGGTGCACAGAGAGGGTCGTTCAGGGTGCAAAAAAGCCCAGGTGCACAGAGAGGGTCGTTCAGGGTGCTGTTAAGAACGAGCCAGGAGAAGACATGGGAGCTAGGGCTGCGCTGGTTCTGCAGGTGCACCTTGTGGGAGAGAGCCCTGAGCTCAGGCTTCCGTGGCCTGGCGGAGGGAGAACTTCTCTGTTTACAAGCCGGGTGGCATCAAGGAGAAGACATGGCAACGGGCAATAAAGCACACGGGCCGAGGATCCTAATGGAACAGGACTACTGTCCTGAGTATCAGTCACGGCTGAGGCCAACGGCCATACAGAAGGGAAGGGGGGAGGTCAACGCGTTGTTTACAGACAGCAATTTTACGATTTTATCTCTCAGATGTCAAACAGTCCAGTAACACCTGACACGGTGTTCCTTTAAAAAGTGCAATAAAGTAGTCATCTGAGACAGAGACGGAGACAACGTGAAAGGGGTCATGACACCCGGAGCCAGTGCACGTGATCTGCCGGGAGGACGATCTCTCAGCTGCAAACACTCCTTCCTGCAGGGAGCAGAAGGGGCTCTCTGCTGTTCGCCCAAGCAGGCCTCTTTTCACGCTGGCTAGTGTGATTGGCACACCCGAGAGGGAAGGCCGTTGCCAGGGGCTCTCCGTGCACCCTCGAGCCCTTTCCAGCAGAGAAGGCTGGCAACAAGCCTTCGGTGGGGGGGTGGGGTCCACACCGAGAAGCCCTCAGCAGAAGCCTCGGTCATTTGTGAAGATGACCTTGACCACTCCTGGCTCTCCACCCAGGGGTTAGACTTTTATAGCTCCCATCCTCCATGTTACATGTATTTTTCCTGATAACAGAAGAGTCCCTCAGCTGTCCCACGGGCTGTAGATTCAGGCATCCCCAACATCTCCCGGCCTCCTGGGGGCTCTTCGGGCCCCAGAGCCTCTGGACCCACCCTGGTAGCAGACATCACCGCCTCCTAATTATCTATATTTTTTCCCATAAGGCTTTGCTTTTTGAGGCAGGATTAACAGAAACACTTATACTTAGAGGCGTGAAACATTGTCTTCACCTTAGAAAGGCAAATCCTGCATATTACCTCTTATGGGGGTGTTCCTGGATTTTACACAAATGTCTAAAATCGCATATGTATATGTGGTATGAAAGGAGAAACACCGATTTCTAGGGGGATAGAGGGGACTAATGGTATGAGGTGGAGGTGCAGAGGAGAAAGTGCTCAACACGCAATATATACATAAAAGAAAACTTCAAAATATAAAAAAAAAACTAAACTGAACAAATAATTACCTGAACATTGTATGTGTTGTTCTAAATTGCCTGACGCTAGTGACCAGGACCCTACCTTGGGAAGTTTCTATGTGTCCAGGGTTCAGAAAGCCATACAATGGGTGTTCAAAAGCCCAGCATGGAGAATGGCTGGCCCTCCTTGAGAGAATGCTGTCTGTCATCCTACTGGAACAAGGAGAGGATGAAGGGGGCCATTCCCCACTGGCAGGGCGGGGTGGGGCAAGGCGGGGCGGGGTGGGGCGGGGCTGAGGGAGGGATGGAGGGAGAAGGCAAATGCGTCACAGGCTGCCTACCAGTTGGGTTGGTGGCATTACAGCAGACGGGCTGCCCGCATCTCAAGGCTGAGCTGATGGTACAATAGCCCTCCTGCCCACAGCTCGGGCTTAGCTCCCAGCAGGTGTTTAGAGAACAAGGCTTGAAGGAATGGCCTGAGTGTGTGAGGTGAGAAGAAAGGGTCACCAGAAAGGACAGGGAGAGGGGGAAGGTAAAACAGAGAGAAATATTAGTGGTGAGCATGGATCTCAAAGGGCTGGGTGAAAGCAGGATCTTAGTAAGAGGATCGTCCTAAGATTCACCTTGAGAGAGGCATGCTGAGCCCAGAACTGTGCCCCACTCTGAATGTATCTTTCATACAGAGGCCAGCTTATGTTCCTCTAACACACACACACACACACACACACACACACACACTCATACACTCACACATCACACTCACACACATGCTACACTCATACACATGCCACACTCACTACACACACACACACACACACACTATACATTCACATACACACCACACTCACACATACTATACACTCACACACCACACTCACACACACACTCACACATACCACTCACACACCACACTCACACACACACTCACACATACCACACACACACCATACACTCACACACATTCCACATTCACACATACCACACACTCACCCACACACACTCACATGCACACACGGATATCACAGTGCATTTGTCTTCTGCAGCATGCTCAGAGGCACATGTCGGTCTGGACAACCACCCTAACCACTTAAACAGCATTTGAATAATTTGACTCTCATCAATGTGCAAGGCTTAAAAAGAGGGAAGTCTGAGCTTGTCTTTGAGCAGGTGTGCATGTCAAGAAGAGGCAGGCCTGAGCTGGAGACTCAGATACTGACCTTCCCCAAGGAGCTCATGAGTGGTAGGAGCTGTGGGGACCACAGCGGGCATCTGGAACAGGGAGTGTTTCAGCTTTCTGGAAACCAGAGTGTGTGGTTCAAAGACCAAAGAGCTTTCACAGGGATTAGCGATCACAGAGACTGGCAGAGACAGCATGGAGTCCAAGGCTGCTTGGTGCTCACGTTAGCCAGACCTGAGCATCATTGTGACTAGGGAGGAGGGAAGATTTACTCTGGCCAATGACTTCAGCGGTGTCAGCTTATCACGGCGGGGTGGCAAACACCTCGGATCGTACTGGCCAAGGGGCAGAGATAGAACGTAAGATGCCTCTTTTGTGTGTGTGTGTGTGTGTGTGTGTGTGTGTGTGTGTGGTTTCTCGAGACAGGGTTTCTCTGTGTAGTCCTGGCTGTCCTGGAACTCACTCTGTAGACCAGGCTGGCCTCGAACTCAGAAACCCGCCTGCCTCTGCCTCCCAAGTGCTGGGATTACAGGCGTGCGCCACCACTGCCCGGCGTGAGATGCCTCTTAATGGCCTGACAGTCTTGGAGGACCAAGCCATTTCCTTCCTAAGTTCGGCGACTGGATTAAACCCATCACAGAACCACACGAATCTGAATGGGACCCTGAGCTCTTTCTTCTGCTGTGCAAGGCTTGGTGACGGCCTGGTTTTTCCATCTTGTGGATATTTCTGAGCCACTGTGGGCTGCGTACAACTCTTCCCCTGGGTCTGCCCCAAGGTTCCCTATATGCCTCCATGATATTTATGAACCTGTCTTTTCCAGGCATATCTCACAGGCCTGCCACATGTCCCTTGTCCCTAGTTTAGCCTCATCTGGTGAAAACCTGGGACCTGCAGGTTTGGCAGACCCCCTGCTGGAGGGAGATGGGATGACAGGCAGCTGGCCGGGACAGGAGCTTGCAAGCACCAGATGGTGGAGAGGAGGCACTGCCATAGGGGTCCACACCGAGCCCACCACTCCTTGCAGATGCTCTGATTGCATGCAGGGACCCTCGGGTGGCCGAGTTCATGCCTATCCCCTTCCCCCACCCCCTCCGCTCACACTTCCCAAAGGTAAACTATCTGGAACCACACTGGAAAGCTGCTGAGCAGGACCAATAGACAAGCTGTGGCTACACACAGGACAGGAAGTTTCCAGGCAATCCCCGACACTGTGGCCTAATTCTGTCTCACAGTGGGAACGGAGTGTCCAGGGACCGCTGAAGCGGTGGTTCCTGGCAACACCTGGTCTGTGCTAAAGGGCGGTGTCTGTCTGATGACCATCAGCCTCGATGCACGGACTCGGGGTGTGTGCGGGCTTGGGGGTTTTCCTGAGCGGCTGATGGACATGCAGCTTCTCTCAACTTCAAGTTTGTGTTGTGGGGTGTGGGGGAGGGCCTGGAGAGATGGTGGGGGGGCAGGACCGAGTAGAGGCCAAACACAGATGTCACTGTTCAGGAGATGTCCACCTTTTTTTTTTCTGTTTGTTTCTTTGCCTGTTTGTTTATAATAGGGTCTCTCCCCACCTGAAGCTTGAAGTATTGGCAGGGCTAGCCAGCCAACCAGTCCCAGACCCAGGCCTGTCTCCGCCTCCCCAGAGCTGTGAGCAAACATTCAGTACCACATTAAGGCTTGTCTGTTGTAAACATGGGAATAAACTCAGGTCCTCCCGCTGCACAACAGGCGCTTCAGCTCAGACTGGAAACTTCCAGCCTCTCTCTAGCCAGACTGGACCATCTCTCCAGCCTCCCCTCTCCCCACTTCCCTCTCTCCTCTAAGCTGACCTGGGTACTGTGAGAATGTGCAAGCTCCTGGGGGAATCTACAGTCTGAAGTGCACATGGGCAGGGCATGCGATCCATTGTGAGTGAACTCAGTCACGATGAGGCTTTAGTCCACAAGACTAAAAGCTAAGCCATCTCAAAAAATTGTACATCACATCAGGGACTACGGCCTTGGATTGAATATAGTCTTCCTCAAGTTTTGTTCCAAACAGGCAATCCCTCTGTCTCTATCTCTTCAGAGTCAGGCTTACAAGTATGGGCTGCCATGTCTAGCCTTTAAAATGTCAGTTCAGGGGATCACACTCGGATCTGTGTGCTTGCAAGTCTCTTTCCGGGCCCTGAAAATAATCTCCGTGGATGAAATTCACTAAGGCGTGGCTTAACTGGAGTGAGGTGGGTACCAGAGTCCTTAGAAGAGGAGTTGGCGGTCCAGAGGAACACGGGAGGTCAGAGGACAATGTGGGTGGGAGGGTGGGTGGGTGGGTGGGTGACGTCATGAGTTGCTCATGAGTACATCAGGGGCTGACGACAGCCACTGAGAACAGAGAGGGTCAAGGATGGGCCTTTCAGAGAGGCTTCAGAGGGAGCCTGGCCCTGCCGACACCTCATCTCGGGCTTCTAGAACCAAGCGCCTCGTGGCAAGGTACCTCTGTTGTTTTTGAGTCACCCAGCGGGTGGCCCTTTGCTGTGGGAGTCCTGGTGAGCAAACAGGATGGCCACAGAGGGTTCTGTGCTTTGTGTAGCTGTCAGTTCATTCGACAGGGACAGTGTTAGAACAGTTGCTTCACAGGGGAGGACACACCCACAGAGGTTCAGCTCTGCTGGGGAAGCAGTCCTCAGCCACCCCCACCCCCACCCCCATTCCCTGCTTTCCTGTGGCCTGTGGGCCTGACACCCTGACACAGGAAGAGCAGGCTTGCTGGGTTGACTCAGAGCCACAGAGGAGCTGGGCAGTCCAATTAGTCTGTTTCCTCCTACAGCCAAGGGCCCTGTCACGCCATGGCGGTATTCCCCTATGTTGATAGAAGTCATTCCCAAGGGTTATACTCATTTCCCTGCATCCATAATCCTATTTAATTTCTGCACTGATGACTCAGAATTGCCTTGGAAACATTCATTAGTGGGTGACTGCACAAAATGGCGGTGGCCTAGGTCATCCAGGAGCGGGAAAGGATGTCAGGTCCTTGTTAGCGCCATCCCCAGCTGGTCTGCAAGCAGGAGTGGCGTCTGTAGGTTGGTTTCCCACCTGCCTCATTAGCATCTGGGCATCTGCTTTCCTGTCTCCTTGTTATCAGGAGGCCCGTGTCCCAGAGACCCCTTCCTCGTCAGGGCTTCCTTAACCTAATGACATCTGAGGAAGGAGATGACTGAATTCCTGGTAACTGGACAGCTACTGAGAGTAAATAGAACTGAGGCCAAAGAACTCTTGTACGGGTCAAGCCTTGAGTACCCGTAGGGCACCAGCTTCTCTGATGTCTCTCCTGGAGGACACAGACCTCCTACCCACTGCTTTTCTGTTCCTGAGCTGAGTTCAAAGGGTGAACCTACCCTTAAGTAGACCTGGTTGGGCTGAATAAATAATTTACATTCTGAGGCAGAGGATGGACCAGATTGGGCTCCCAGAGTAAAGGGCAGAATTGCTGTGCTGGGGAAGATGGTCCAGTCAGTTCAGTGCCCAACACACAGGCATGAGGGACAGTGTTAGAGTTTGGATTCTCCAGCACCTGAGTCAAAAAAAAAAAAAAATCCCATGTTGGCAGTTCACATCTGTAACTCTAAGGATGAAGAGGTGGAGACAGGAGGATTCCTGCGGGGAGGTCTGTGGCCAGCCAACCCAGCAGAATTGTGACATTCTAGGTCACAATAAGGAACCCTGCCTTACAAAACAAGGCAGATGGCTCTGGAGGAATGACATGCAAGGTTGACCTCTGGCCTCCACACAGGTACACACACATATATGCAAACGCAAATGTGTATGTGTGTGTGTGTGTGTGTGTGTGTGTGTGTGTGTGTGTGTTATGGTTTGACTCTGAAAAGTCTCCCACAGATTCATGTTTTAAACACTTGTTTCTCAGCATGAAGCTTTAGGAGGCCTAACTATAGGAAACAAGTCATAACAGGTTTAGGTCAGACCCTGAGATCTTTGTCACTTGTTCCTTGGTCTGCTGTGATTTGAACAGCCTTTACCACACACCGCCACGGCCAGGACCAAGCTATCCTTCATGGCTTCCCTGCCCTAATAGACAGGAACTCTTTGAAACTGTGAGCAACATAAGCGTTCTCCTGCCCCTTTCTGTTAGGACAGAATTTCAAGGTGTGGGGACTTCATACATCCCTGGTGCACGCCTACAACCTCATACGGTCCCCAGATGCACACGCGGCCCACCGTGAAGGGTAATGAGAACCACACAGCTATGAGCCTGAGGCCAGCAGGCTCCGTCTCTGCCCTGCACTTACAAAGGACATTTTTCTCAGTTTCCCCTGGCCACTCTCTTCCGATTAGGACTGAACCCGTGAAGCTCAGGGAGAAAGCATTCACATGTGTATGTGGTTGACATACGTGTATATGCACGGTTTTGCATGTGTGTGCGGACATGTGTGTGCACTCCTATGCGGGTGCATGTAGGAGACTAAGGTTGATTCGAGGACTCACCCTCCATTGCTTTTCTACTTTTGATTGGGGCAGGGTCCCCACGCAGAGCCAGAGCACAGGAATATAGCTAGTTTCGTTCACCAACCTGCTGCACTGGTCCTCAAGTGTGTCTGGCAAGTGCTTTAACCTTGAGCCATCGCTACTTTTAGCCTGAGCTAAAAGTGGGAGCTGGAGAGATGCCATTAGCAACACGCCAGTGTCTTCAGAAAATGGATGCTTCAGACCCGGGGATCCACTTCACATCCCATCCGGCACCATTAGTGAAAAAAAAAAAAAAATCACAAGGATCCTATTGATAAAAAGGCTCCTTCTCCTTCACACATTTCCTGGCGGGTTGACCTGTATCCCTCTGCTGTCTCCCACTAAGCCTAACCCTCTCTCTGTGAGTATGAGCTGAACTGAAACTTGGCTCTTGGCAGATGTAATACAGGCAAGGACCTTGGGATGAGATCGCCCAGCTTAGGGTGGACTTTAAATCCTATATGTCTCTCAAAGGAACGCTGGGGAAATACAGAGAAGTCAGGCTCAGAGCCGGGAGTGATGCGTCTGCAAGCCAGAACTCTATGGACCGCCAGGAGTCTCCGGAGTTGGGGGACTGAGAGATCAGCCCTACGGATACCTTGAATTTGGTGTTTGACCCACATCTGCCGTGTTATAGTACTTGTTACAGCAGCTACAGGAGTTTTTTTGGTTTTTTCAAGACAGGGTTTCTCTGTGTAGCTCTGGCTGTCCTGGAACTCACTCTGTAGACCAGGCTGGCCTCGAACTCAGAAATCCGCCTGCCTCTGCCTCCCAAGTGCTGGGATTACAGGCGTGTGCCACCAACGCCGGGCGCACATTGTCTTCTTTTAAAGTGGGGTCTCTCATTGGCCTGGAGCTGACCAGTTAGGCTGGGCTGGCTGGCGAGCGGGCTCCAGGCACTTGCCTGTATCCACTCCTGCAGGGCTGGGACGGTAAGTGCATTTGGTCACGCCCAGCTCTTTTTTTTGTTTTTGCTTTTGTTTTTTGGTTTGTTTTTAACATGGGTTTTGGAAACTCAAACTCCAATTCTCATGCTTACACAGCAAGCTCTTTACCATCTGAAACTAGTGTGTACCATCTACTGTGTTAATTTCGAGACATTATTCCTTTGCCCAATGGCTGGCATTTAGACAAAAGTCAACATTCTCTCAGAGACTTAAGGAAGATAGTTACTCGTTAACAGCGATTGTCCTGATCTCTGGCAAAAGATATAAATATAAATATAAAAAAGATATAACTGCTCCTCCATTAACCCATGTCTGAGGAGCCTATTTAATATATTAAGACAGACACTGGCTGCCAGTTTCTCTTGGCATTGGCCAATACCTGTTGAGTCCTGGCTCCTCTTAGCACTTCTTACCCTGCCTCCTACCCTGAACCTCTCCAGGCCCTGAGCTTTTCTGACTCCTACATAAGTCAGCCATTTTGGTGTCTGGTGTCCTCTTGGTCTGGGTTCCCAGATACTCTCTTTGCTTCCTCTCTCTCCTCTTCCTCTCTCGCTCTCCCTCTCATGGCTGTGTTCAGTCTGGAAGGATGCCTTTGGCTGTTTTCTCTCTCATATGTATGATAAACCTTCTCTTTACCCATACCTACTATAAGAGCCAAAGTTAACCTGTAACCCCTACCTGCCCATAGACCTTGTAACTTCCTGGAATGCTGGGAGTTGTAGTTCTTGGAAAATAACAAAGCCACATGGGAAAATATAGTGGCTTTATGGTTTTGTCTTTAAAAGACCCTACGACAAGTCTTGTCACCACTTAGCTAGGGATTCCAGGGAGTGGTCATGACCAAAGTCCATCCTGGCTGGTATTGTATTAAAGCTTGCCGCAGATATGGATCAGAATCGTGGCACTGGTTTTCTTCTTGTGAACCACAGGGTGAATTCTGGAAGCTGTCACACCCTTCCTGTTTTCATTCTTCCCCTACCCAGTGTCTCAACTGTCGGTGAAGTTTCTACAGAAAGAAGTTGTGCAGGTCCCCAGCCACCTATGGACTAGTGAGGGTCACGGTCACAAGCTCTAGCTGGGTGTCTAAGTGGCACCGCGGTTGACATGACAAGAAAGGAAAAGCTTTAAGTGAATTCTGGCCTATCTTGTGGCCTCCCATAACATGTCCTACCTCATACAACACCTCTCTCCCACACTGGCCCTGCAGGGATAGAATCATTGTTTTGTCTGATATTATAAAATCTGATCCAGACCTGGTGTTTAATCCTTCACGCTAATGTGCCTCTTGAATTCTCCGTGCTAACGTGCCACGCAGGACTGTCGTCTGTCCTCAGGTGCCTCTCAACTGGCCTTGTTCATTCACTGACAGCAGGTGAGACACCTGCCACCTCGCAGTGGAGTGAATGTAATCAGCCCTCAGCCGATCTCCAGTGGACCGCTCAGTAACGACAGGGTAACGGCAGAGACCCTTTGACAAGAACCCGCGGCCTGCTGCCTCTCCACCTCGGGCTACTGCAGCCAGCTTTTGTTTTGTCAAGCCAGGCATCCATTTCTTCTCCCCAGAGGAAACCCTGTGCTTCAAAGGAGGTCCCTCAGACTCGGGGAGGGCCCCATGTCCTTCTATTCAGCTAGGTTGGGACCTAAAATAGAGTGAGACATAGTCCTTATCATGGAGATTCTCCTGACTGGGTGTGGTTGCTAAGGTTGCTTTGGAGTTGGATGAGAAAGGATGTGCAGGAATTGACCAGGGGTGGGGGGAGAAGGACTCTCCACAGAGTTGCCACTCATAGAAGAGCAGCAGCAGAAGGGACAGCTTCTTGATTGAAAGGGAGAAGCTGGGTAGGAGGGACCACAGCCTGGGGCTGGAACAGAGGGTCAGGAGGGTAGTGCAGCAGACCGAATGTGTGGTCACCTCTCCAGACTCACGCCCCAGAATTCTAAGCCCCGGAGGTGAAGCTATCAGGAGGTGGGCCTAGGGGGTGATCTGGTTGGAGTATGGGGCTCTCGGGAGTGAGTTTAGCACCTTCCTAAAAAGTGACCCAAGGGACCCCAACAGCCCCTCCCATCCTGTGAAGACACAGAAAAAAAATGTCAGCAATGAACCACGCATTGCGTCTGGTCATCCGTGTCGGTCCATGTCTTGGACTACAGAGTTGTAAGGAGTCATGTCTGTTTTTCATGACGTATGGAATGTATGGTGTTCGCTATAGTAAGCCAAGTGGATGAAGACAGCCAAGGAGGGAGCAGAGTCAGGGCTGTGTGGGCAGGCCCTCTACTAAGCCAGCTCATGCTACTTCTCTTCCCGTCACTGGCCAGGTCCTTCCTGCGGTGAGCTATTTCCCCCAAGGAAGCATTAGGAGGCTCGTAGCAACATGTTCCAACCACAGGCCTCGTTTCTACTCTTTTACTTCCCTTATTAAATACTTCCTGTCTCCCCTGAGACCAGCATTGGTTTCCTAAGCTGGAAAAGGGGAAGGGTGTTTTATTACCCTTCTCTCGGGCTCCTCGACTCAATCAACAGCCAAGTCCTGCCTACTCTGTGTTGCCCCGCCCTACCCAGATACGCATGTTATAGATCCAATGCCAAATGTCTCTCTCAGGCTCATGCACCCACAGATATGAATACGTGGATCCCCGGCTCATGGCGCTGGTTTGGGAGGCTTTGAAATCTTTAGGAGATAGAATTCCACTGGAGAGAGTGAGTTACTGATGAGGGTGGGGATGGGACCTTGGGGGCTATAGTCCAGCCTCACTTCCTGTCTTGTCTCTGTTTCCTGATCCTGCCCAGATGTGAGCACACTGCCTCGTGCTCCCACACGCCTTCCCTGCCCTGGACTTTAAAGCCGTGAGCTGGTTAAACTTGCCTTCTTTGAGTTGCTGCTTTGTCAGGTGTTTGGCTGCGCTGAGAGAAATAACACAACCCAGTAACATCAGCATGGGGGGAGACTGGGCCCCTCTACAGCCATTCTGAATGGGGTTTTAGCTGGACAAGGACTGTCCAAGAAAATCTCACACCCTGCCTCTCTTGCAGCTAGAATGGCACACTTATACTCAGGGGACACAGACATTCTTCTGTATTACAAAAGCCATTATATATCAAAGGCCATTTGACAAGCACCCCCAAGAAATACAAGTTCCTGCGTTAGAGAAATGGCTCAGACAACAGAGTGCATGAATCCAGTCCCTCAGAACCCATTTTGTAAAAAGTCTAGATGCAGTAGAGCCCGGTATTGGGGAGGAGATGACCAGCAGATCCCTAGAGCTACCCAGTCGGCAAGCTCCAGGCTCCTGAGCGTCCAAACAGGATGGACCACCAGCAGCCGTGACAGCCAAGGCCATCTACTGGCCCCCATGTACCTCCACACTCATGCACACAAACACTCAAGCACCCGTTAAGCACATGGACATAAGCGGAGACCATGTGTATAATCTCGCAGACAGGAAAATAAGAGGCAGGGACTGGGAGCCAGAATCCGATGGAAGCGTCACCCTACCCTATGCACAAGCATATGGAGAGCCTCAACAAAGACTTGGAACGCATCAGAAGAGTCCATGGAACATTCTATTCTTGGTAACACTGTAACTGCAGATGCCTTCGATCCTGCCACTTCCATACAATCGCCCGCACAGCCCGTGCCAATGGAATTTCACATTTATCTTCTTATCTTACTGTAAATATAATCCGATTTCAAAGGCAAATGTGCTATATGCCCTCCTACACGTGTCTTATTTTAGACCTCGCATCCTGTCTTTCCATCAAGATAGAAAAGCTGTCCTAGATACCAGGATGAGGCCCCTCACCATGCCCCCCCCCAAATGTTCAACTGCTTCCAAAAGGTAAACATTTCAGGATGGGATCTGAGGTGCTTTTCATGGCTAGAAGGCACCCGGGACATTCCTCGATGGCCAGGAGTTTACGCGGAGATTTCTACATCTGTCACGGACCCCTCCCTCCCACAAGGGGAGGGGACAAGATATGTATCCAGACGGGAGGTGGGGCGAAGTGAAGATGCTAGGGACAGTGACCCTGTGACAGGGTGGATGCCAGGGGTCCCCGAGGCAGCTTCTAAGCAGAGAGGTTCAGCTCAGCCCGCCTGCATCAACTTACGGGACAAACACACCTCAAGAGGTTCTGAAGCGGTTATGCTATCATTTATTATTTGCCCTCCCTCCCTCCCTCTACCCCTCCCTCCCTTCCGTCTCTCCCTCCTTCCCTTTCCTCTATTGTGTGTGTGTATATATGTGTGTATATACATATATGTATGTATGTATACACACACGTATATGTGTCTCTCTGTATATGTATATGTCTTTCTCTTTCTGTGCATGTGTGTTTCTCTCTGTGTGTGCATGTGCATTTCTCCCTCTCCCTCTTCCCTCCCTCCCCCCTTCTCTGTGTATGTGTTTCTGTGTGTGCATGTCTCTGTGTATGTGTGTGCATGTATGTGTTTCTCTGTGTGCACATGTGCATGCCATCCCCCTCTGTTGTTTTGAGACAAGGTTTCTCTGTGTAGCCCTAGCTGTCCTGGAACTCACTGTAGACCAGGCAGTCCTGGAACTCAGAAATCCACCTGCCTCTGCCTCCCAAGTGCTGGGACTAAAGGCATGTGCCACCACTACCCAATTTCTCTCTCTCTCTCTCTCTCTCTCTCTCTCTCTCTCTCTCTCTCTCTCTCTCTCTCTGTCTCTCGTGTGTGTGCACACGCTCGCGTGCATGCACACACATATATAGATCAGAGGTTGATACCCAATTATCTTCTTGACTTACTCTCCCTCTTACATTTTGAAGCAGGGTCTGGAATTAAATTTAGAGCTCACTGCTTCAGTGGCTGGCCAGGGAGCTTCCACATCCTCCTGTCTCTGCCTCCCAGGCACTGGGCTCACAGGTGCACACTGGCACGCATGCCTGGCTTTTACATGGGCACTGAGGATCCAAACTTGGGTCTGCAAAACTTGTGCAGCAAGTACTTTACCTACTGAGCCATTGCCCCAGCCATCCTCTTTCTATTAAACGGGGGCTCACATGGGCCTTGCTGGTCTAGAACTTACTATGTATCTGAGGCTAACCTCAAACATGGGGCAATCCTCCTGCCCACTACTGAGATGATAGGTGTTGGGCTGCCATCCTGGCCCCTGGTCACTTTACTGGCATACCTTGAAGGTTTTAAGGGAATTCTTTTTCTGTAAGCTAAAATCCTAGGGTTCTACAGCTAGTATTCCTTTCCATTCCATGGAAAGGAATTTTGGTAGCAAAAATCAAATATATATAAAACCCAATTGTGTCCGGACAAATTTGCATGTCTGCTCTATCCCAAACAGCAGTGCAAACTCCAAAGTCACCATGCTACCTGACAGCATTAGCTGTCATGACCCAGCCTAGAAACCACCTGAACAGGAAGCCTATTGAGAGGCATTCCCTAGATCAGACTAGATGGTGGCATGTCTCAGAGAGACTGTCATGAATGTTAACTGGTGGAGGAGGGCCCAGCCCACTGTGGGCGGCACCATTCCCTACATAGGTGACCCTGGACTACGTAAGAAAGCTAGTTAAACATAGGTCTGCAAGCCGGCCAGAAAGCGGGGTTCCTCCATAGTTTCTGCTATGCATGAGTTCTCCAGGTATTGCTGTGCAGAACAGCAAGCAGGCTTGAGGTCAGACTCCCACTTTGAGTTCTTGATGATAGACCGTTATCCAGAAGTAGAAGGTAAAATAAACCCCTTTCTCTCCTAAGTTACATTGATGATGTGTGTTGAAACACCCGGTATCAACCCCAGGTACCTTCCCAATTGCTCGCCACTGGTTTTGTTTGTTTGTGACCGTCTCACATTTAACCTGAAGTCCACTGATTTGGCTGGACTGGCTGGCCAGTGAGATCTGCCTGTTGCTGTTTCCCCAGCAGTGAGATGTCAGCTGCTAATCTCAGCTTTTTTTTTGGGGGGGAGGGGGTTGGTTTTTTGGATTTTGGTTTTTTTGAGACAGGGTTTCTCTGTATGCCCTGGCTGTCCTGGAACTTACTCTGTAGACCAGGCTGGCTTCGAACTCAGAAATCCACCTGCCTCTGTCTCCCAGAGTGCTGGGATTATAGGTGTACGCCACCACTGCCAGGCTTAATCTCAGCTTTTTAAGACATGAGTGCGGAGGGTCTGAAGATGGTTCTCCCGCTTGTGTGGCATGAACTTGATGACTTGGCATCTCCCCAGTCTGTCTCTCCCCTCTTTTTCCTCCTTCCCTCCTTCTTGCTATTTTGGTCATGGTTTTGAAACAGGGTCTTACCCTGTAGCTCAGATTGGAACTCACAGCAATCCTCCTGCTTCAGCTTTCCAAGTGCTAGGGTTATAGGTGTGAGCAAAACCGACCTTTTCTTCCATCGGGTTCAGTATGATAAACACGTATATTCCTGAGCAGGAGGAGGACCCTTTGCCACAATGGCCAAGGCTTGGCCCCACCAAACAAACAAACAAAAAGCCAGTGCTTGCTTCAGTCCAGCATAGGTATCAAGGGAGTGAATTTCCTCCTGATTAAACACAAGTCTTCGCATCACAGGGTCCTCCCATTCCAAATGCTGGAAGAGGGTGTTGTGTATTGGGGCTGGACAGCAGAATATGCAGCATGGCTGGAGTGGAAGACAGGCCAACGGGGCCCAGTGTGCCCCTGAAACCTGGCCACAGGCAGCTGTGTGGCACCAGCTACTTCACCTCACCCCACCCCCAACCCAACCGCCATGCTTGCCCGGAGTTCTCAGATGCCAGCACCTCACTCTCCTACCCCTCACCCAAGGAGAGGCACGGGAGGGTGAATGCTGCTTTACTCTGGCCCGGGCCAAACAGTTCACCCTGCATTTGTGACAGCCCCGCATTCCCACCTGGACTGGGCACCACCGGGAGGAGCCGTGGAGGACCGGCTTCCTCCAACTCCACTTTCAGCAGAACTTGGGACCGAAGGCAGATGAGGCCAGCCTGGTCTTGTGATCAGGAATGAGAGGAAATGAATTGTTACCAAGGTGAGGAGCCCCGTGGAGCAGGTCTATTACAGGGAAGATAATAGACAGAACCAGACTTCCACCCTTCAGTTCGCTTCAGCAAGCTCGAATCAGTCCCCCACTGAGCAGGCAAGACGGGAGAGCCCGGACATCAAACCCATCAAACCTCGGTCTGATCTGAAGAAAGGCTGGGTTTTCTGTGAGGCTTCTAAATAAGCATTGCTTGTCCCTTGGGCAGCTTTGGAACCCCATTCCCCAAGAGTTCTCTGAACGTCTGGATGTCCAGTCCTGGATGGAGCATGTGAAAACAGCAGGCGAGACAGGCATAAGACCTGCGCGCGCGCGCGCACGCACACACACACACACACACACACACACACACACCCCGCTGGGCTGAAGGAATACTTTGTATGTCTCAGACTTTCCCCTTCTATGTCTGATCTGGCAAACCTGGAGGTGTTTGTGTAGACCATTTAACTTTACTTTGGCTTTATTTGATCTTATTAAATCATTTGCTTACTTATTTATTGTTTTTTGTTTGTTTTAGTTTGTTTGAAACGACCTTGCTATATAGCCACCATGGACCTAGTACTGACTTTGAACTAGCAGCAATCCTCCTGCCTCAGCCTTCTGAGTGCTGAGGTTACAGGCATACACGAATTGCCTGATTTTTATTGGTTTACTGAGACTCAACAGAGATGACAGAAGATTCAGCAGAGGGAATCAGCTTCTACAATACAGTAAAAACAGAAACCCATTTACTACCCAGGACTGAAAAACACAAAATGTGTGTACTGTGTGCAAGGAAGTGTTGTGATATGGACGTGGTGTGTCACTTCAAAATTCACACTGAAATGTGTTTCCCGACAGGGTCAAAAGGTGCTAACCTTCTAACCATCATGAAGTCATGGTGACTCTACCATTAAGGATGAATTGATAGCCAGGCATGGTGGCACAGGCCTTTCATCCCAGCGCTCAAGAGGCAGGGGCAGAGGCAGAGGCAGAGGCAGAGGCAGGGGCAGAGGCAGAGGCAGAGGCAGAGGCAGAGGGATTTCTGGGAGTCCAAGAGTTCCAGGACAGCCATGGCTATATAACAGAGAGATACTGTCTTTAAAGGAAAAGGAAGGAAGGAAGGAAGGAAGGAAGGAAGGAAGGAAGGAAGGAAGGAAAGAAAGAGGAAGGAAGGAAGGAAAAGAAAGAGAAAGGAAGAAAGAAAGAAAGAGGAAGGAAGGAAAAGAAAGAAAGAGAAAGGAAGGAAGGAAGGAAGGAAGGAAGGAAGAAAGAGAAAGGAAGGAAGGGAGAGAGAGAGAGAGAGAGAGAGAGAGAGAGAGAGAGAGAGAGAGAGAAACCGAATGAATAAGTAAAAAAGAAAAAGAAGGGTGAGCTAATGCTTTTCTTAGGAGCCTGGGACAAGAATTTAGATTCATGAAGACACCTCCACACTCTGAGATGAGTTTTCCAAAGTTTGCTACTCTCTGCACATTGTCCACTTGTGTGTCTCTCTGTCACCTACTGCCAGAAGAAGCCTCTCTGGTGAGGCCTGAGGGGTGTTCTGATCCGTGAGTACAGAAGTATGTCATTAAGAGTAATTTTATTGTTCCTTTTGGAAGATAACCGTTCTACCCCCAAACCTCTCTAGTGTCAGGCTCTTGGCCAATTTAGTAGCGTCAGATATGGATTCTATGTCATGGAGTGGCTCTTCAATCCAACCAACGCTGTTGGTTACTTCCATGACAGTTGTGCCGCGTGCATTCAGGTCACTGTGGTTTGTAGGGAAGTATGACGATTTTTAATTTCCTAGTAACATTTGGAGTTCCTTTCAGCATCGTGATTCATTATTCTGAAAGTTGGTTGGCATGAAGCAAGGTCACCCGGTACCGTGTCTGCCTCTTCGCATGCTGACCACTCACATGCATTACCTCCATATGATTCCATGTGTCCCAAAGCCCTCACGAGAAGCCACGAAGATGCCAGTGCCATGTTCTTGGAATCTCTTGGGTCTCCAGCAGTATGTGCAAAGTACAAGATGAAGCCCCTATTTTCTTTCTAAGCCCGCCAGTCTCAGGTGTTTTGTTCTAGCAATGGAGGATGAAGACAGGAAACCGCATTCCCATAGCTACACAATGGAAGGGTTGAGGCTAACATTCTTCTCTTTCTATAGACTAAAACGCTGGGAGGTGTTTAACAGGGAGGTTTCCCATATGTCCGGAGGAGTCTGGTCTACCAATCTCCATTCTGGGATAATTAAAGGGACTGCGGCTAAAAAGGAAGACAATATCCTAGTCGCTGAATATCAAATTCAAAAGCAAATACGTGAAATATAATGTAACTGAGCTGGAGAAGCAGGGAACAGAGAGACAGCAGGGAGAAGGAGCCATGCTTCGGACCAGGACTGCAGCCTCCTGTACTTCAGGATGCCTGTGGGAGGTAAAGTCTCCCTCGCTGGAGAGGCGTTCCACCTTGAGCATACCCCTAACCACTTCTGAGGAAAGATTACTGAGATTGATTTTGTAAAGAGAAAGACTTTCCCGAATTCAAGCAGTGTGAACTGGCAAAGTCAGTCAGACACTGAACAGAAGGAAGAAGGGTAGGGTGGGGATGAGGCTCATTGGCAGAGACTGCTTCCTTAGCATACACAGAGCCAACACCAAATAAAACAGGCATGGTGGCCTCTTCCTACAGCAAGTAACCCTAGCACTCAGGAGGTAGAGAGGTAAGAGGATCTGAAGTTTGAGGTCATCCTTGGCTACACGATGAGTTTGGGGCAGTCTGAGTCACATGAGATCCTTCTTTTAAAAAGGGGGTGGGGAAGAGGAGGAGGAAGAGGAGGAAGAAGAGAAGAGAGAGAAGAAGAAAATAAAAAATGCTGCAAATAAACCCTGGGACTGAGTCCACAAATCACTCAGCCACACCAAGCACGAAGCTGAGCTCCCCTTCCCACAAATATTCTAATTCACTGATTCTCCATCTCCCAGGAACCCCCAGACGTGCAGAACAAGACAGGATTGTACAAGGGAAGACACTACAGTCTGTCTGTCATGCATGCTCATAAGCGCACGCGTGTAAATACACACACACCTGCGAACCGTGAGCAAGTCAGTACTACAAACTCTCCTACCCTGTCTCTTGTGTGTCCGGAAAGGGGCGTGCCTGCGAGAAGGTATCACAGCCTTGGAGAACAGGGTAGACCCCATCAGTCCCACAAGGTAGGCATGGACAAGAAGGCCCAGCATGGGGCTACTCCTTCTACTTCCTACTTCCTTCTCAGCTAAGTGGCGGTCTGCTACATGGTTCTCCTGCACAAGTCCCCCGACACTCAAGCACAGTCTCGTGCCCTCACTCCAGGTGCCATGTCCACTGACTGGTCGGTCCCAGTGGCATCTCGGCCATTCCTCCTTCTGTTTTCTGCTGCTAGAGGCACAGAGCCCATTCTGTCTCTGAATCCTGGCACACCCCACTGTGGCATGGGGCTCCTGTCTGAACTATTTGGAAAAGCATCTCACTCCATCTCTT
Source organism: Apodemus agrarius (assembly GCA_964023405.1). Lineage (NCBI taxonomy): Eukaryota > Metazoa > Chordata > Mammalia > Rodentia > Muridae > Apodemus > Apodemus agrarius. Next base: position 100,229,951 of record OZ030015.1, read on the forward strand.
CATTCTACTCCGTTCCTTCTCTCCCTCCAGGCTCCATCCAGATGTCTCCTCTGGATGCTGTGTCTGAGGCTGTGTAACAAATGCTGGCAAATAGGAAACAACACTAACTTATTATTTCACGCAGTGTCTATAGTTTGGAGACAGGGAAGAAAGACACTGGGGACATCAGCCTCTGCAATCACACTGTACTGGGCTTGATGGGTAGAGGCTTTTAAAGATTCAGCTAGAAGAAGCCTTCCAGCTGCGGGGAATAACTCAGTACGCAGGCCACCAGCCCAAAGTGAACCTCCAACAAAGGTCATTGGCAGACAAGCAGATACTGAGGACTTTAACCTGTATCAGGTAGTCCTGCCTAGCAAATGCACCGACACCCCCACTTGAGTATAACAATAAACCTACATAAGCTCATGGTTAGTGAGGCCCAAGGCTCGAGGGCCATGGAGGCTGAGGGGTTAGACCCCAGCTTCTCTCATGTGGCTGTTGCCGAAGGGCTGAGTGGCCTGCCTTCCTCCAGGAGCCTGGACTGGGGCTTGACGATTTTTCGACTCATTCGTGCGGATGCTGGCTTAAGTCCAGCTTCCACCCTGCCTCCAAGCTAAAGATCTGCTGACAAAGCAGCAGCCACATTTCTGGTGAAGGAGAAGCCCGAGGGAGCGAGCCTCGGAGATCTGTCTCCGCTGCAGAGGCGCACCACCATGTCACCTATGGAATCTAGGCATCAAACCAAGCTCCTATGCTTGCCCGGGAATCCTGTTACCGATGAATTCCCCCCCTGGTGTATCGCAGACACCTCTTTATACCCACCATATCCTCCTAGTCCATAAAGTCAAGATCGCCTGCTAGATGGATGGCTCAGTGGGCAGAGCAGACCGGGTTTCTGCAGCTTGGGACTAGCTACTATAGCAATGGGCTGACTAGGTTATACTTTATAGGGTGCTGTCTGTCTGTCCGTCTTCTTAAACTCTAGATTCCATAAAGGCAAGAGCAGTTGCAAGCTACGGCTCGCAGAGAGCACAGAATTTAGGGTATAAAGTGGGCTTGAAAAAAACATCGCGGGGCTAGACAAATGAATACGTGACTAACCAGGTGAATGAGTGAGTGAGTGAGTGAGTAAATGAATGAATGAATAAGTGAATGAGAAGGAAAAGAAACTAGAAGGGAAAGAAACAAGGGCAAGGAGGGAGAGGTCAAAGCAGGGTGATTTTTCTCCAGTGCCACACGAAGAGGATGAAATGCAAATCCCCCCTCTGGGAGCACGCAGCTCGGTCTCGCTTCTGTGGACTGTGGCTCACATACTGAGTTACAGGGGTCCCTGGGTTCAGCCTCAGACAGCAGGAAATACCTCAGATTGGCTCAGCAGGATGCTGGCCAGATGGGAAAGCCATTTCCCAATAAATGAGATAGAGGAGCCTGGAAGTCACATCTCCTTTAGCAAATGAGGTGTCCTGTAACCTCCTCCTGGTAGTGATGGGCTCCAAGCTATTTGCTGCCGTCGGAGTGCCCAGGAGAGCCAGTTGGCAGGTATGTGCAGACGTCTCTTTGGGCCACCCTATGTGCATGGGGGAGAGGAAAAGGCTCCAAAAGTTCTTGGAAATGCCTCTTCTGCACAGGGTTGGGCTGGTGTGGTGGTCTGACTCTCAGCCTCTGCTGGTCCAGCCTTCCACCTTCCCTTGCTAGGAAATGAGGGATGAGAGAGCAGGAAGGTGACAGACATGAACCACAGGGGAGAGGGACGGAGAGACAAGGCCAGGACGGACAGACAGCACCCTTTACAGTGGGAAGCTGAGGAAACTGAATGACGATGCCGGGGGGGGGGCAGCGGTGGGGGGCATGGCAAAGCCAGAGAGCAGCCAGGCACATTCACATCTAGAGGCCACACAGCCTCTACTCCACACTGGGCACTGACGGCACGCTCTCGCGTGCCAAGTGCCTGGCAAACAAAAACACATTTACCCCAGCCCTGACGCCAGACTCGTTTTGGGAATGCTGAGATGTCTCAGCAGGTACGGGCACGGCCCCACAAGCCTGGGTACCTGAGTGTGACCCTGGAACTCACGGTGGAAGGAGAGATCCCATTTACAAGACTGTCTGTCTAGATGTGTGCTATGCCATGTGCATGCCTGCACAGACACACACCCACACCCACACCCACACCCACACACAGCATATACACATGATAATGAACATTTTTAAAAGGAAATTTTTAAGTTAATTCAGAAAAAAACACCATGATACAAAAAGGATTAATTACAATATAAAGTGATAGGTACTTTATATTACATGTGTGTCTGTGTGTGTCTGTGTGTGTGTGTGTGTGTGTGTGTGTCTCTGTGTGTGTGTGTCTGTGTATTTTACAGGCCAATGTGATTCACATTTTTTTTAAAAGGTGCAACAGTCTAAGGGACTAAGAGCTTCAATCAGTCCCCTGACCAGGGCCAAGCAGAGTAGTATTTGGGCTTATCCACGCCTACATAGGAAGAGTCTGTTGTCGGTCACACAGTGAAGTCATTTCCCAGTATCCTAGGTGACCCACGGCAAGCCCTCCAGCAGATGCCTGGCAATCAGCCTGTCCAGCCTCTCTCTACGTTATGTTCCTCCCTGCACACGCATCTGGAATCACGTTTAAGTGATGAGCTAGGCAGAGGGAGAGAATGGAAATGACAAACGGACGGTAGCAATCTCAGTGTAAGGACACAATACAGTAAGATCAGGCTTTCCTGAATCCAAGTGTGGCTTCACCGAACAGCCTAGCTGATAGCCGCCATAACTGCAGAGTTACCAGTGAGCAGGTAGTGCATACAGGGTGGATACACTGGAGAAAGGGATGATTCTTGTCTCATGACAGACAGCAGGACAGTGCAAGATTTATTCATGCTACTCAGAAAAGCATGGGGCTTGAAATCTTTGTGTGTGTGTGTGTGTGTGTGTGTGTGTGCACACATGTGCACATGGACACATTGTGACTACGTGTGCAGACACAAGAGGCTAGCATCAGGCATCTCTTCAAACAGTCCCCACCGTTTTAAAGCTCAAGGACAATTTTAGCAGCGTTTAAGGAGAAAACCTACAACAGCTTAGGTGAAAATCTCAGCCACTGCCAGGGGGAAACAGAGAAAGTCGAGGCGTTTAAAGTAGACCCAGAACAGAGACAGATGGTTTGTTAAAAAGCAAAAGCACCCGTGGGAACGGAAGTGGGCTGGCGGACCGAGGAAAGCCTACCAGGAACTAGAACCTCTCCACAAGGTTTTGAGACGGGGTCTCTCACTGAACCTGGAGCTAACCGATCCAGCTAGGCTAGAGGGCCAGTGACTCCAGGCATCCTCCTGTCTCAGCCTCACCAGTGCTGGAATCCCCGCAGCATGCTGCTCCTGGGGCTGTCTTCATGGCGGACCCGTAAGGCTGAGCTCAGATCCTCATGCTCGCCCAGGAAGTACTTCACTGACTGAGCCATCACCCCAACACGAAACCCATCTTTCATTTGTCTAATTTTCCATCCTATAGGGTGACTTCTGCCAACCAACGATGGGTAACTGAAATTTAAGGGGAAAAAAAATAGACAAGAGGGGATGATAACGGTAAATAAGGATCTCCCCGTAGAGAACTCCTGTCCAACATGAATACCTGGACCCAGGACAGCTCCGGAAGCTTTGTGAGTGAAAAGGAAGAATGGGGGGGGGGGAGGTGAGTAGGAGGGAGAGGAGGAGGAGGAGAAAGGGGAAGCAAGAGGGAGGGGGAGGAGGGGGACAAGGAAGAGGAGGAGGGGAGGAGGAGGAAGAAGGGAAGAGGAGGAGATGGAGGACGATGACAATGACGACTAAGAATGTTCTTGAAAAGTGCAGAGCAGGTGGCTGGTGGAGAAATGGGGGAACTTCTGCAAGGCTTGGTGTTCACATGTGCAGAACGAGGCTTTTCTGAGCACAAGGGGGAAACCCTCAGGAAGTACTTGTAGGTGGAGTAGCTCGCCTTCCTCCGCCTCCCACGGAAGTGGCTGGTCTAAAGGAGGGCGGCATTAGACGGGGCTTTAAAAGATGAGCCACTTGCAGGGGCTGCGCTGCTCACCAGGGGGAATCAAGGAAGGCTGGACGAAGGGAGGGCTGGCTGCCATGCGACATCACGATACGGGCAGCTCCGCTTACGGAGCCTTTCCTAAGCGGCAGGCACTAGGCGCGCGTGGCCTTGCCTAACATGCACCGGGCACTCCCGAGGCGTAACCGTCACTGTCTGGATATCCAGATGGAGACATGGAAATGCAGAGGTGTCACATATCCAACCCCAACCTGTGCCAGCATGGTAGACTCCCCAGGGTGTTTCACAGGCCCAGTTGGAGGGAAGCCGATGGCAGGCCTGGGCAGTTTGTAACTCAGCCAACCGCAAGGCCTCCTCAAGGCCTGATGTCCTGGTGGACTTGCCAATAGGCCAGTGAGAGGGGTGGATTTCTGAGTGTGGAGCTGTGATGCTTGCCTGAAGCTTCCACTTGGCTCTGGGGTGTATACGATCTCATCAGTGCGCTCCCGTGACGCTGGGCCAGCTCTGAGGTCACTGTTAAGTCTCTACGGTGTGGACGAAGGGAGGCAGGTTACCTCGCGCCCCGATGCTCTCTAGCATAGAGAATATTTACAACATAGAAATGAATGGGGGAGGGTAGGAAGGCCAGCCACGACTCAAATATTCCTTGTCTGGCGAGAGCAAATGGGGTGCTTACGCGGCCCGGTACCCTCTCCTTTCAGGTCCCCCACTTAACTAGATTCTGAGTCACTGCACTGCTCTGAGCATTCCTGTGAAGCTGCTTCTAGACTGGGTTGACGGAGGTCCGAAGACTCTTCCAGAATGCGGGAGGCACCATTCCTCGGGTTGGCATCTTAAACTGATCAAAACGGGAGAAGGCCAGCAGAACGCCAGCCCTCACCTCTCCCTGCTTCCAGCATCCAGATGATGCGGTGTGGCCCCGCTGCCCCCTCACCTGGTGACCACACCTTGCTTCCTAGGACGGTCTGTGCTCCCTAAAACCATGTACCAACATGAAGCCTCCCTCTCTTACTCTGCGGGTGGCAGGTATTTGGTCACAACAATGAGAACAATAATACAGTCATTAATTCCACTCACAAGATCTCAGCCCCCCACCCCCACCCCTGAGCCAATTACCCCCAGCCTCTGACCCTACTATGTCTCCTTGGTATTCAAATATACAGATCTGAACATTCAGGCCATAGCGATTGCTGGTTGTCATTTTAAAGCTTTAAAGGGACTTCCAAGCCACCCCACCCCCAGTAGAGAATGCTAAATGGACAAAATGAGAAGCCCACCTGGGTCTCGGAAGTGAGGGGAGGGGCTGGGCATCCCTGCCATCGGAGGGGAGGCTGCTGGGACGCTCTGCGTGTGCCACAGCCACCCCTTCTCAGGGCATCAGCTCTGACGTCAGCCACAGTGTCCCCCAAGCCTCGGTTTCCCTTTAAAACGGAAGTGACCTACATCATCGGCGGGGTCCAGTCTACTTCTAACGTTCTTTGACCATTTAGGGGCAGCGGCAGGGATTGCTTTTCAGTGAAGAAGACATCCCATCTCCTTCCTCCACGTCTTGGAGACTCTGGCTTTCCCTGCCCTCACTGTCCAGCCCAGAGCAGATGGATAGCCCTCCGGGGCAGGAGGACACACCACCCAAGCCTCGTACTCAGCCGGCTCCACATGAGGAGCGCAGCAGATGCCGTGAGATGCAAGAGCCTACTTTTGCTGCAAAACATATTGTTTCTGAAGGGAAGGCTTATATCACAAGGCTCTAAAAGTGCACCCGTGATAAAGTGGTACGGACAAAGCTGTCTCCTGGGGAGAGGCAGGGGAGCGGCTGTACCCACAACACAGTGACTGGTGAAGAAACTGCCTTGGCTTTCCTCCCTCCAGATTTGCCCTGTTTCCTCTGAGGTAAGAAATTCCAAAACTGTTATTGGTTTGTCTGATAGTTTGAATATGCTTGGCCCAGGGAGTGGCACTATTAGAAGGTGTGACCCTGTTGGAGTAGGCGTGGCTTTGTTGGAGTAGGCGTGTCACTGTGGGTGTGGGTTTAAGACCCTCATCCTTGCTGCCTGAAAGCCAGTATTCTGCTAGCAGCCTTCAGATGAAGATGTAGAACTCTCAGCTCTTGAACCATGCCTGCCTGGATGCTGCCATGCTCCCGCCACCTTGATGATAATCGACTGAACCTCTGAACCTGTAAGCCAGCCCCAATTAAATGTCGTTCTTATGAGATTTGTCTTGGTCATGGTGTCTGTTCACAGTAGTAAAACCCTAAGACTATTGGTTTGTTTGTTTTCTTAGACACACTATTTCTCTGTGTAGCCCTGGCTGTCCTGGAACTCACTTTGTAAACCAGGCTGGCCTTGAACTCAGAGATCTGCCTGCTTCTGCCTCCTGAGGGCTGGGATTAAAGGCATGTGCCACCATTGTAAGAAGGCTGCTCCCCAAGTTCATTCCGAGATGATTTCTGACAGAAGACAAGCAGCTGGGCAACATTAGGGCTTCATCCTTGAAACCCTTGTCCACGGTCTAGCTTAAGAACCACTCCTGTCAGATCTTGGATATTCTGGTCACTGTATGAGGTCGGAGCAGGGAGGAAAATGAATTTGAGTCAGGATGATTTGTCATCTAGAGCTTAGAGCTGGATGCCATCGACCAAAAATGCATTTGAGGGACAACGGTCAGCTGTGCAGACAGCTTGGGCTCTGCCACTGTCCTCCTGCACTTTGAGATAGGGTTTCACTGTGTAGCCCAGTCTGACCTCATACCCACAGCAACTGTTCTGCCTCGGCCCCCCTAGAACTGATAGTACAGGGGCCGTGTCATGCTTTTTGAGAAACCTACAAGAATTTGTAGACAGGCAGGATCTGAAATATGGCTCTGCAGTCGAGACATCCGTTCCTGCTCCGTTTCTGCTGTACCTAGCCTTGGACAAACATCTACCTACTTCCTTCATCTATAAAGTGGGCTATTTGGAGAAAGAAACTCATCTCCCAAGCCCCCTTCCTATGATGAACTTTCCTATCTGGTGATTCATTGATGAAAATCACAGCAGCAGAGGAGTGCCAGGTTAATTCAGATAACTCCATCCTGTGTGTGTTCAAACCCCTTGGCTCTGTATATAGAGGCTGTGTGTGTGTGTGGGGGGCTATGTGGATATGTAAGGGGGCTGTGAATGTGAAGGAGCTATATGTGTGTGTGTGTGTGTGTGTGTGGGAGCTATGTGGGTATGTAAGGGGGCTGTGAATGTGAGGGAGCTGTGTGTGTGTGTGTGTGTGTGTGTGTGTGTGTGTGTGTTTTAGGGGGCTGTCTTCCCATGTCCAGCACCCTTCCCCTCCTCTTCTGGTAGCTGTCCTGTTTTCTCTCGACAACGCCCCAGCTCTGTCTTACGCGGGACTAATGGGATCATTAGTTGAGATCCTCTGCCCTTTCGTCGGCCTCTACAATTTCCCTGGACTAGGCCAAGCCAATGTTTTCTTCCAGAACTGGACGTTCAGTATAATGACAGAGTGGCAGAAATGGCTTTGTTTCTGAGTCACTCTGATGTCAGCCCTTTGAAGAAGCTGTGTGATGGTTTGCAAATAGCCTGCATGCCCCTGCTTGAGAGCTCCATCCCCAGCGTGGGGCGCAATCCTTAGAAAGTTGGAGGTGTGCGGACATGTGACCCAGTGGGCAGACATAGGCAGATCAGGAGTCTCAGGGCTACAGGCTGGCTCTCAGCATCCCCGTCCACCAGGAAGGAGGGTGGCCTAGCTGCAGGCCACCACAGCAATGAACCCTACACACCGTCTTTGCCATGACAGGCTATGCCTTCCAAACTGCAAGCTAGAAGAAATCTATGCTCTTAGGGTGTTTTGTCACCGTGACAAAAACAAACACCCAGCCACCCACTGTTCACCTCTGTTACTCTGTTAGTGTGGCTCTGGAGCTGTCCTCTCAGGGGTACAGAGCTAAACAAAGAATTTTCACCTGAGGAATATCAAATGGCTAAGAAGCACCTAAACAAATGTTCAACATCCTTAGTCATCAGGGAAATGCAAATCAAAACAACCCTGAGATTTCACCTTACACCAGTCACAATGGCTAAGATCAAAAACTCAGGAGAAAACAGGTATTGGTGAGGATGTGGAGAAAGAGGAACACTCCTCCACTGCTGGTGGGGTTGTAAGCTGGTACTACCACTCTGGAAATAAGTCTGGCGGTTCCTCAGAAAACTGGGCATGACACCTCCAAAGGGCCCTGTTATAACACTTCTGGGTATATACCCAGAGGATTCCCCAGCATGCAATAAGGATACATGCTCCACTATGTTCATAGCAGCCCTATTTATAATAGCCAGAAGCTGGAAAGAACCCAGATGCCCCTCAATGGAGGAATGGATACAGAAAATGTGGTATATATATATACACAATGGAGTACTATTCATCCATTAGAGACAATGAATTCATGAAATTCTTAGACAAATGGATGGAACTGGAGAATATCATCCTAAGTGAGGTAACCCAGTCCTGAAAGAACACTCATGGTATGCACTGATAAGTGGATATTAGCCTAGAAGCTTGGAATACCCAAGACACAATTCACATATCAAATGATGCCCAAGGAGGAGGAAAGAGAGGCCCCTGGTCCTGGAAAGGCTCAGTGCAGCAGTGTAGGGAAATACCAGGACAGGGAAGTGGGAAGGGGTGGATTGGGGAACAGGGGGAGGGAAGAGGGCTTATGGGACTTTCGGGAGGGAGGATCCAGGAAAGGGGAAATCATTTGAAATGTAAATAAAGAATATATCAAGGAAAAAAAAAAAGATACCAGTTGCCTCTACAGAGTGACTGTGAAGTGCAACTGTGATCCAAGTATTCACATGTGCGTGTACCCGCGCACACACACACATGCACCTGCACACACATGCACCTGCACACATACACTGCAATACATACACTGCACTGCATATACACATGCTCTTATACACATATGTACCTGCACATACATGTACCTGCACACACATGCACCTGCACACATACATACTACAATGCACATATACTATACTGCATATACACACTACACACACACTTGTACACATATGAACCCATCTACAGCATGCAAACACACACACACACACACACACACACACACACACACACACGCACACTCAGTCACTCACTCAAAAAGCAAAATAAAAATCAAATAAAACAAAGGCTAGCTTCAATTTCCCCAAACATGTGTTTTCAAGACCCAACAGTTGCTGGGCAATGGTGCTACATGCCTTTAATCCCTTGTACTTTAAAGATGTGGTGAAAATCCTGAAGTCGAAGCCAGTGCATTGAAGGATCAGACCCAGACCCTCCGTTCAGTTCTCTATAGGCACAGGTGTTCCCAGAATCCTATGCCGCATTGATGGCAGCCCGTGTGTCGCCTATCACTATAGAGAAAAGCAGAGCGTGGTCATTGCATCTCTCAGCCCAAGCCCACAGTGACACTGCCCCGCACAAAAACATCTCCAAAGAAAATGAGCAAGAACGTGCCTGGGCTAAACTTCCAACGTCACTCTTGACAGAGTAAGAGCACTGTAGCAGGGAAGGCGAGCTGGTGGAAGGCCAAAAGGAAGGACTTCCGTTAATACAGGGTGCTGGTAGGGCTTGGAGACACCCGCCTTTAATCTCAGCACCGGGAAGTCAGAGACAGGTTGATCTCTGTGGGTTCAAGGCCAGCTTGGTCTACATGGTGTGTTCCAGGCTAGCCAGGATGCACAGTGAGACCTTTTATCATGAAGGACTAGTGCCAGGCTCACTCACTAAAGTGCTATGTAAACATGAGGACCCGAGCTTGATCCCGGAACATGTGTAAGTCACAGCCAGCCGGACTGCTCAGATCACAGCGCTCCAGGTTCGGCGAGAGACCCTGTCTTAAAATTCAAGGTGGAAAGCAGTTGAAGAAGATGCTTAAGGCTGACTCCTAGCCTCCACACACTTGAGCACACAAATGCACGTGTGTGGATCTGCGCATACACACATGCATGCATGCATGTGCGAACACAAAAGTAAAATAAAAGTTAGCATCTGTCTCCCTGACCACATGGCTTTATGACCTGCTCCTTACACCAGCCATCTGCAATGCCACTTAATTATAGCTTTAGGAAGCCATGAAGATGGCTTCCAGGGAAATCGAGTAAGACCTTCCTTGGGGGTTTTCTTGTCTGGGAGCTGTTGGTGAAGAAACCTGCTGCCATTACCCCTCCCGGTCTTTCCTCTCGGGCCTCACTACGTGGCTAATGCAGTGGCCACAAGTGCCTGTTTACATTTAAATGATGTGAAACGAAGCTGGATCGCATCTCCAATTTCTCAGTCAAGGACACCGCTGCCGCAGTTCAAGTGCCCCACCGGCTGAGGGGGGCTCTGCATGCGCCCTGTGGGCCAGGGCAGATCTGAACATTTTTTTGTCATCTTAGAATGTTTTCTGGAGCAGCGGTGCTTGGGTGGGAGGTGTCTGGCCCTTGTCCCCGCTGGATGCTACGGCTTCCCAGCTGACAGGCAGAGGGAGCAGGCCCAGGGAGGCACCCGAGAGCACCCCATCCGGGTGTGCCTGAGGAACTTGGCCTACTTGCAGCTCCCTCAGGCTAGATGCTCAGGTTGCTATGGAAACGCATCCCTAGTAGCGTGAGAGGCAAGAGGTGGGGAGGGCTGGCCGTTTGGAGATAGCAGGCAGCCCTTGGAGGCAAAAGGTCGATGACTTTTGGAAGGGTCACTTAGACATAAGCCTCATAAATTCTGACCCTGAGAGGTCCTTTTGTGAGGACAATCTGACTCTAAAAGGACCTGTACAAAAAGGATCACTGCGGGAGAGGTGGGCCTTAGCACCCTTCTGAAGGCAATCCTCCTTACCCTGAGGATGCTCTCACATGGAGGTTCTGAAGTGCCTTCATTACCATTCGGGGAAGGCCTTTGATACTTTTTGTTGCCTACCTCATGCTGCTGTAGCAGGATGCCAGAGACTGGGGAACTTAGAAAGCAAAACAATTTGTTTCTTCCAGTTCTAGAGGCTGAGAGGGGCCATGGCCAGAGGACCCACACCTAGTGAAGAACATCGTGTGTTCTCCCAGAGAGGGAAGCAAAGAGCCTAGGGGCAGATTCTGACAGGGAAGCCTGGGGAGGCAAGGTCATCTCTTTGTCAGGAACCCATTCTGGTTTGAACAAGCCCAGAGTCATGATGTCAGTATCAATTCTTGAGGAAAGGGCTCTCAAGGCCAAAACATCTCTTTAAGTTCTCCCCCAAGTTCTCTCCTCTCCTTCCCCATTCTCTCTTCCTCAACCCTGAGGACTTGGGACATGAGGGAGGAAATCAAGAAAAGGGGTCACAGATCAACCACCTTGGACTCCCAAAACTAAATCAGACCACAAATTGCTTGATGAAATAGACCCTGGCCTTGAAAGGTGGTGACCCTGCCCATCAGCTCAGGGGCATATTGGTATCTGCCATGAAATCATCAAGACAGGAGAGGGAGAACCAGGGAAAGAAGAAGCCCTTTGAACTCAGAAGGTTCCAGAAAAAAATGCGTGAGAAAGAAAGGTGCGCCCCCCCCCCAGGTACAGAGTGGGGAGCAAAGCCTCACAAGGAGATAATGGCGGCCACGTGGTGTTAACAGGTCAGGGGAAGCCTGTTGTTTTGGGATAAACAACAACAACAACACAGACACACACACACACACAGACCTACACAGACACAGACACACACACACACACACACACACACACATACACACCAGGCCAGAGTAAGACAGAAGCATGTTCATTTCATTTTAAAGAGAGGCATGTACGTTCAAACAGGTCAGTTCCTTCATGATGGTGCTGGAGTCTAGACCTGGCTCTACAGCTGAGTCATATTCCACATCTTAACTCTCCAAAGTGCCCCTGAGATTGGCTGAGCCGGGACCCTCCTAACCTCCACACTGTGGCTCCTGTGGAGGCGTGGCATGGAGTGGGGGGCCCCTTCCCAGAGCTCAGGTAGAAAGATGAGTTCCGAGAGAGACTGCTTGGTGGGAGGGACAGAGGCCGATGGTACCTTCGAAAAACCCATCCCACTCCTTTTCTTTTTTTTTTTTTTTTGATTTTTTTTTATTGTATATATTCTATATTTACAATTCATTTCCCTTTTTCTGGTTCCCCACCCCCAAAGGTCCCACATGTCCTTTTCCCTCCCCCTGCTCCCGCATCCACCCCCTCCCACTTTACTGTTCTTGTACTCTCCCACAATGATGTTTTGGTCCATTCTAGCACCAGTGTCCACTCCTTTCTTCTTGTGAGACATCACTTGATATGTGATTTGTGTCTTTGGTGTTCTAAGCTTCTAGGCTAATATCCACTTATCAGTGACTGTATACCATGGGTATTCTTTTGGGACTGGGTCACCTCACTTAGTATGACATTCTCCAGCTCCATCCATTTCTCTAAGAATTTCATGAATTCATTGTTTCTAATGGCTGTATAGTACTCCATTGTGTATATATACCAAAAACAGTGGTTAGATGCCACGAAGTAGGTGGCAATGCCTTAACCGTATGTGTGTTGTTAGGCCCAAGGGCCTCTTCCATCCTTGTCAAGAGGAGTGCTAACCTTCTCTCCTTTCATACAACACCCCACTCCTTTTCTTAACTAAGAGAACACTGTATGTGAGAAATTTCTGCAAGGCAAAGCAATCAGGTACAAGCTTTCCTGCTGTTCCAACCACGAGGTAACCTTAAAGGCACATGCCCCTTTAAAAGGCTAGTGTACTTATCAGCCAGGGACAGCCTCTCTACTGTCTCTCACTGAGAAGAGAGTCTCATGTGTCAGATTTTCTATTTGGGGCCAATGCCTAGTGAAAGCTGGGAAGTCATGGGGGCAGGGTTATATAAAGTCCTGCGTGGTTCATTCAGTAACATCTGCCCAAATAATCCTTGAAGGTAGCTGCCCAGTTGTGTAGATTGCTTCATTTCCATTCTCTTCCGAGTGGATTCAAACTTGGGAATCCCAATAGTTGGGGAGAGGGGATGGGAAACACTACCTGTAGTGTATTCTAGAAGAATGAGCTTCAAGGGTCAGCTTCTCTCTCTCTCTCTCTCTCTCTCTCTCTCTCTCTCTCTCTCTCTCTCTGTGTGTGTGTGTGTGTGTGTGTGTGTGCTTCTGAGTCTGTGTGCATTTGCTTCTGTGTCTATGTATATATCTGTATGAGCAAATGTGTGTTCACATCTGTGTATGTGTGTGTATGTCTGTGTGTCTGTGTGTATCTGTGTATGTCTGTGTGTCTGTGTATATATGTATCTGTGTATGTCTGTATGTATGTCTATGTGTCTGTGTGTATGTGTCTGAGTGTGTGTGTCTGTGTGTATATGTGTCTGTTTATGTGTCTCTGTGTTGTGTCTGTATGTCTGTGTGTATATCTCTAAGCACCTGCATGTGTGCACTTCTGTATGTCTGTGTGTATATATGTCTGTGTGTCTGTGCATCTGTGTGCACGTGCTTCTGCTTTTGTGTTTTATGTCTCTGTGTAAGAACCTCTGTGTGTATGCACATCTGCATGTCTGAGTGCATGTCTGTGTATATGTGTGCATGCGTGCATATGCACACACATGATTTCTTTTATTCTTTCTTCCAGAACCCATTCTCCTGCCAGGGAAGGGGGAAAGCTACCCCAGCAAGAGTGCATCCAATTCCCTTTCTTAATTAGAAGAAAACATTTGTAAAAGCAGAGACACAAGAGGCAAGTTGCTTGAAGAGTGTTTGCAAATTGCCTCCAAGCACAAAGCCAGCATATTAAGGAAGGTAGTGGGGTTGTTGAATGGTACAGGCTAATGCAGAGGGTTTGCTGCCAATTGCGGTTGGGGCGTGGGGGGCTTCTAATCCCTCCATCAGAGCTGGCCATGCTGGTAGAGGTGGGATACAGAAACCAGAGCTCTACAGGAGTCAGAGACACAGAAATCTATCATTTCCCAACCAACGCTCCAGAGAGCCTAATGGCTGTAGGAGAGCATTCAAATAAATAACCATTTCCTGGTACTGCAGATTAGATTTCATACACCACAGCCCAGGACCAGCTTAAGTGGAGAGAGATGAAGAACGGGTCTTTATTCAAAAGCAAGATTTACTTCTAATCCACTAATAAGCATGCAAATAAGTTTTTCTAGGCTGTGTGCCCAGGGAGGAAGAAAACAGCTTGCTCAAGACCATTTTCTGACCTGGAAGGTTCCTGACATTGAATGTGGTTGCAGCTAGCCCTGGGAGATCCTAGGGTCTCTGTCTCTCTCTGTCTCTCCTCTGACTCTCTCTCTAACACATTATCAAGAGATGGTGGCTGTGTCCATGGCTCATACAGCCAAGGCCAACCTGGACGGTTTTAGATGGTCCCGAGCCAAGAATACTTCCTTCATAAAGCAATTTAATTTGTGGTTTCTTCTTTTTTGGCTTTGCCATGGAGCAAAGGCCATATGCATCCGGCATACTTCCACGACGATCTTTTGAGAATATTTCTCTGAGCTGGAAGCTCGTGGCCTGTGAGCCACAGACTCTCATGCACTCTTCGCTCTTTCTCTTCTCTCTTCCCTGCACCCAGGAAGCAGAAGTGAGTTAGGTGATCACAAGGGTGAAGTAGAAGAGAGTGCAGTGTGTGTGTGTGTGTGTTTGTGTGTGTGTGCACACACATGTGTGCACCAGTGTGTGTGTGTTCATAATGAATAAATTACATGAACTCTGCCATCTTTATTAAAAAGTCAGAAATTTCTGTGACATTATTTTTGCCTCACCATACACTGTCATTTCATTCGACGATGAACTAATTGCGTTGCGTATTAAGTACATTTTGGGGGCTGAGGCGATGATCCAGTTGGCAGAGAGGTCGCCACGCAAGCATGAAGAACTGAAGTGCTCCCCAGAACCCACGTAAGTAGCCAGGTATGGCGGCATGCACGTGTAATCCAGTGGTGGAGAAGCGGAGGCAGGAGGATCCCAAAGGTTCAGCCTAGCCTAAGTGGCAGGTTCTAGACCAACAAGAAACTCTCTCTCTCTCTCAAAAAGTTAGGCAGGTTTTTGTTTTTTTGTTTGTTTTGTTTTTCGAGACAGGGTTTCTCTGTGTAGCCCTGGCTGTCCTGGAACTCACTTTGTAGACCAGGCTGACCTCGAACTCAGAAATCTGTCTGCCTCTGCCTCCCAAGTGCTGGGATTAAAGGCATGCGCTACCACCGCCCGGCCTAGTTAGGCAGGTTTAAAGGAAGGTCACCTATGTTTGATCTCTGGCTTCCACGTGCAAGTGTAAGTTCAGATACAGATACACACATGTACACGAATAAAATTGAAATAAGTAAATAGTAAAATTCAACTTGAGATATTCTCAACTTAGAGCGGTTTATTGGGTTGTGGGCCAGCTGTACAGCAAGGCTCACCTCTTCCCGTTGCGACTCTGGTCTTCAGATCAGGACTGGTTGAACAGAGGCATGTGTGGCATCTTAGAGTTGTTTGTTTGTTTGTTTGTTTTGTTGCTGTGATAAACCCCATGGCCAAAAGCAACTTTGGGACTGAAAAGGTTTACTTGGCTTACATGTCCCAGTGACGGCCAGTCACTGAGGGAAGTCAGGACAGGGACCCAAGCAGAAGCAGAGTCGGGAACGTGGAGGGGTGCTGCTTACTGGCTTGCTCCCCAGGGCTTGCTCAGCTTGCTCTCTTATAAAAACCCAGATCGTGGCCTACAGGGAGCTGGTCCCTCCCACATCAATCGTTTGTCAGGAAAATGCCCACGGCACATTCTGACAGAGACAATTCCTCAACTGAACTGTTCCTCAGTTGTTCCTTCTTCCTGGGTGTTTATGTCAGACTTACAAGAACCAACCAGCACACCAGACTATTTCCCCCTGAGATCCTTCCAGAGCCTGAAATGGTTTGTGCCTCTCATGACCTGCTGTTTCCATCTTGGAAGGTGGTATCCTGTCCGGCTTTGCCCCTGAGGCTGAGGGTCCAGCCTAGATGGCTTGGGTTGTTGTCTGAAAGTGCAAGGGGGTGGAATACTGGCTTCTAGAGCAGTGCATAACCTCTGGGTGTGGACGAGAACTCACTGTGATGGTCTGAATGAAGAATGTCCCTCACAGGCTCCTGTACCTGATACTTGGTCTCTGCATTGGTGCTGCTGGGGGAGTGATGGGATCTTTAAAAGGCAGAGCCTTGCTGGAGGAAGCACGTCACTGGTGGGAGACTTTGAGGTTTTTTTATAGTCTGGCCTTCTCTCCTCCTCCCATTCTGTCCCCTCCTTTCTTCGTGTGGATGAAATAGCATCTCTCTGCTAACATGGTTTTCCTAACATCCTGACCCTTCTGGAACCATAAACTAAACTAAACCGTTTCTTTCCTAATTTGTTTTTGGTCAGCATATTTGATCACAGTAACAGAAAGGTAACCAAACACTACCCCAAGAGAAACCACTGCCAAGGCCCGACCGATGCTCTCGGGGCTCTCTCCTGCCAGGAGGGGACAGTGACTCTTCTGAGTGCACCAGAGAGTATATCACTGAACAAACCCCACGTGGCCTCCCTGTCCCATCAGCCTTCTTATCACTTCTTTGGGGGATCTGACTCCAGGCCTTCCTCAGGACCCAGCTGGGGCTCATTTGGCCTGGTTGGAACTCACCCGAATGTGAGCTTCTTGAAGTCTGTGGGCTTGGGTTCTATTTCACCACAAAGCGCCTGCTCCTCTCTCCCACTCCCACCTTTTGTCCACTACAGACTCACTGTCACACCACGGATGTATTCGACCAAGTAGCAATTAGAATGTTTTTGTCTTAAGTCCATTTTGTAGGCATGTCTTAAAGGGAGTTAATGTCCTCCATCTAGTCTACCCCAGAAAGAGAGCTTGGGGTTTAGCTACAACTTTCTCAAATTCGTATGTTGGTGTCTGTGCTGAACGGTTTTATGACAACATCGCACAGCTAAAGTCAACTGAGCAGAGGAGACCTCAGTTAAGAAAATGCCTCTGTAAGATCTGGCTGTAAACAAGCCTGTAGGGCATTCTCTTAATTAGTGATTGATGGGGGAGAACCCAGTCCATTGTGGATGGTATCACCCCTGGGCTGGTGGTCCTGGTTCTGTAAGGAAGCAGTCTGAACAAGCCATGATGAGCAAGCCAGTAAGCAGCACTCCTCCATGGGCCTCTGCACCAGCTCCTGCCTCCAGGATCCTGCCCTGTTTGAGTTCCTGTCCTGACTTCCTTCATTGATGAACAGTGATATGGAAGTGTGAGCCAAAAGAAACCCCTTTTCCTCTCCAGTTTGCTTTTTGGTCATGGTATTTAGTTACAGCCATACAAACCCTAACTAAGAGAGTATCTTAAGCCCCCCAACCTTAAAATGTGGTCTCATTTTGAAATAATGGCTGCAGATAGGATTAGGTAGGCTATGGTGAGGTCACTATAAAGCAATGTGGGTTCATGATTATTGTCCTCATAAAAAGGGAAACATCAGGGCTTTCAGAGATGTGCCAGTGGTTAAGACTGTAAACTGCTCTTGCAGAGGACCCAAGATCAGGTCCCAGCACAACCACCTGTGATTCCAGCTCCAGAGTGATCTGATGCCCTCTTCTGGCTCTGATAGGCAACTGCACCCACACACACACATCCACACACAGACCCATAATCAAATATTAAAGATAAACCTTAAATACGGAGCAATGAAAAACATCCCAGAGAGATACAGAAGAAAAACAATGTTGAAGAGTCATGGGGTAAATAAATATATCCACTTACAAGCCACAAAGATAGGCCTTGCTGTGTTTTAAATGGATATTTCTACCATTGGCTCAACCGGGGACATTTGATCCCCAGATGATTGTGCTTGGGAAGATTGTGGAACCTTTTAGGGGTGAAGACTCATGGATGGGGTGGAGTCTTGTGGCTGGACCCTAAGGTTTTATAGTTCATCCCTACTTCTTATTTACTCTGCTTCTTGACTTCAGATGCAATGTGACCAGTTGCGTCCAGTTCTGCCCACCACATCTTCCTACCAATAATAGACTGGGTCCCTCTGAACTGTAAACCAAGATTTGGTCCCTTTCCTTTAAACTGTAAACCAGAACTGGGTCCCTTTGAACTGTAAGCCAGGACTGGGTCCCTTTGAACTGCAAGCCAGGACTGGGTCCCTTTGAACCACAAGCCAGAATAAATTTCCTTCCTTAAGCCCTTTCTTCAGGTACTTTGTCACAAAATGAAAAGTAAGTACTGTAGACCTGAAAGGAATGGTTCACTCAGTACCTACCACCTGAAGGGAACATCTGTCTAATCCTCCACTTCAGACGCACAGCCTCCAAGAGCTTGAAAAAAAAAATCCTTTCCATGGAAGAAAACCACTTTACCACAAACAGAGTTCAAGGGTGTTTCTAAGTTGGTCAGCTTTGGGGCACGGGTCCCCTCACTTCCTGCTCTCTCTTCAGACCAGAGAACCTGAGGTAAATAGCAAAGAGGGAGCTCTGAAGCAAATGGCTGTCCTTCCTCGCCACTTTCCACGTGACAAACACTGAGCACCAGTCTCTCCACCATCCTTCATCCACGGCAGCCAAACGCAAACCCCGCTGTCTTTAAAGTGAAGAACACAGCAGGAGAGGTGTCCCTGCGCTGCGCGTGGTCCTGTAAGTCCATTCCACCAGACATCCTTCCCATCAGCTCCGAGTCATGGGGTGGCTTCCGGAACTCCATATCAGCCCTATGTGCACACCTGAAATCACTCTTAGACAGCAGGTCCCCCAACTAAGACATGCCAGTGGGGTAAACTGAGGCTGCAGCTCAGAGGCAAGTGGTTCTAATCAGAGAGCCCAGCAGCCTCCAGGATGGCTAATGTCACAAGTGCCGCTTCATCCACGTTGACCAGAGTCTGACTTTCTGAAGTTGTCACAGAGGATTTCATAACACTCGAAAAAGCAAGGGTGTTTTTTCCCTCCCCCACCCCTCTTGAAGATGAATGGAAGGCCGAAGAACACGACCTGCTGTACGACCTCTGAACTTGGGAGTGCATGCATGGAATTCTGGGTAAGGAAGGAGGGAGGAGGAGAGAGGGTCAAAGCTTTGGGTGCAGGAAGGATTATTTGATGCTCTGGGTGATCTCCATGTAAATTAAAAGTACAGAGGGAAAAAAAAAATACGTTCTCCCTGTCTGTACAGTCCACACTCCCTCCAGGGAAGGGTTGAGATCCTGCTTCTTCTAAACAAGCCAGAGGCTCACTCTCCTCCCCTGGGGCAGGGTAACTTCTCTGGAAGAGTGATTACATCGAGAGTCCGTGGATCTGTGACTGCACTTTATATGCCACTGTAATACGTACCCAGAACTGCAGTCAGATATCCATGAGGGTCTGTGGTCCCTAACATAGGAACAGTTCTCTTTCACTATCACAGAGATCAAGTCAAAACCACCTGAATGCACATCATGCTATATTAGGAGAACACAGCCAATGCCAGAGGTTGGTGAACTTGCAGAGACATCAGGACCTTCCTAAGCCTTGGGGGAAACCTCAAATGGTATGCCTCCAGACAAGCAGAACACAGAGGCCAAGGGGATGGGAGCTAAGAGGTGAGGTGTCAGTACTGGAAATGGAGGTGGTGGTCAGCTGGAAAAAAAGATTTCTCTTTTAAGAAGTGAGGTTGGGCTGGGCAGTGGTGGTGCATGCCTTTAATCCCAGCACTTGGGAGGCAAAGGCAGGTAGATTTCTGAGTTTGAGGCCAGCCTGGTCTACAGAGTGAGTTCCAGGATAGCCAGGGCTACACAGAGAAACCCTGTCTTTAACAAAACAAAACAAACAAAACAAACAAACAAACAACAAAGGATGTGAGGATGGACACTGGAGGGATTGCCCAGTGGTTAAGATCACTGGCTGATCACCCAGTAGACCTGGGTTCTGTGACTAGTACCTGCATGGTGGCTCACAACCTTCTGCATCTCCAGATTCAGATGATCCGATGCCCTCTTCTGGCCCTTATGGGTACTGCATGCACACCATGTACATACATACATACAAGAGGGCAAAAACACCTATACACATAGGATCAAAACAAAATATAAAAAAAAATTGTAAAAGAATTTAGTCTGGGGACAGAGTGCAGGGTGTTTGGGAAGGACTTTTGGGATAAGACCAGAAGACCAGAAGAGGCCAGAGAGTGGACGTATTGAAGTGGGACCAGTATGCTTGGTATTTAATGGCAATGGGGGCTAGTGGGGGATGGGGAGGCACGGTGACAGCAGTAAGGTTTCTAGCCAAGAGCACCTGTGTGAAGATCAGGACATCGTCTGCAGTGGGACACTGCATGTTTGAAGGACGATTTGGCAGAGACACTTGGCAGGATATTTGGAGTCTGTGTGCCTCAATGTCCCATCACCTCAAGGTGGTACCCACACTACCTCACACCCCCACCAGTTCTCTCCACCCTCGTCCCCACATCAGCCAGCAGCTGCAGTCTTCCCATGGCTGTGTTTCAAGTTCCCTGACTTGGCTGTGCAATCCTGCTACTTCTCCAAAGCAGCCCTGGACATGGCGCGGGGACAGGAGTTGACTGTGTTCTGTGTGGTCACTCAAGAATGACCCCACTGTGTGGGGCAAGAGAGTAGTGAGATGCAGGGACAGAGGGGCTCAGAAAACCCGCGATGCTAATGGCTGAGGGACACTCAGGTACTAAGAGTAAAGAATATAAAGCCATGGATGCAAGAAATAGACACACACGCGCGCGCGCACACACACACACACACACACACACACACACACAAACCCAGGCTGTCAGCAGCCTTCTAACTTGCATGAACATTTGGGGTTTATTCCTGGATGTTACCCCCACCTGTCTTTAGTACCCTGGGATAGTAGGATAGGGCAGATGAGAGGGTTTGGTTTTTGTTTGTTTGCTTGCTTGGTTGTTTTCTTTTGTTTTTGAAGCTTCACAAAGGGTCTCCTTAAAGCTGCAGAAGAACACTTTCTCTGAACCCCCGGTGTCATGTCAGGGATGGGAGGCAGGTGTCTAGGTGTGTGAGGATCACCATCTCACGCACAAAAATCCATCCGAGGTGGAAAACAGAAAAGAGGAGGACCCAACAGGGAAGCTCCGAGAGCAAAATCTCAACAGCGGAGGAAAAAGAGACCAGGGATCACACACAGCATCAGAATTCAAGCTCATTTGTACAACGGTGCGGCTGAGAAAAGTCCAGATGGAAACGGCCACCTAACTCTGTCTCCTCTGGAAAGCGCGCTCCGACAGAAACAGTGAGTCAGAACTCGACGCTGTGTTTGTCAACTCGGACACCAGCTCGGCTGTGTTTTGAACAACACATCAATCCGCTAGACGCACACAGGAAGGGAGGCATCTTCCAGTTGTCAGGGTAAAGATCCTTTACTCTTCAGTCCAGCAACCCGGAGAAAAACAAGGGAATTTGTGGCTTGGTTTCCTTGACAACCTTATCTTCACTTCGGGCACCATCCCTGTCTCTAAGCAACAGGGCACTCTTCAGAATTACCAGGAGGTAAAAAACCAGCATTTGCCCCAGGCCTCCAGGACAAAGCAGACTGGAGAAGACTGACCAGCACCTCACGATGCGGAGCCCGAGACGGCTAGGAAAGGGGCCACAGGCACCCCACTCACCCCTCAAGTTCCTTATGTAAATGCTTTGGCTTACTCCCGGAGGACACAGTGACTCAATGTGTCAGCTAATCATCTAATGCTGCCCCATTCCTAATGCAAATCCCAACATGACCTCAAGCGGGGAGGGGGGGGGGAGACGTGAGACGTGGAGGCTGACCCTAGAGAGCAGGGCAGGGAGGAAAGGCAAGATGTCACTGTCACCATGATTTAGCAGATTGCTATGCCTGGAGAAAAGGGTTTGATTAAAAGAAGAGAAAAGACACCTATATTGTGGTATTGACATTTAAGAAGACCTTGTTTGCTTTAGAAAACAAGATTCTGAGTGGGTTTTTTTTGTTGTTGTTGTTTTTGCTGCTGTGCCCCATCGCTAGGCCATGAAGAATGTCTAAGAGTATAAAGAAGAGGTGTCAATGAGCAAACTCTTGAAAGGCAACAGCTAAGAGTCTTTCTTTTTTTCTTTTTTCTTTTTTTTCTTTTTTTTCCCCCGAGACAGGGTTTCTCTGTTTAGCCCTGGCTGTCCTGGAACTCACTCTATAGACCAGGCTGGCCTCGAACTCAGAAATCCTCCTGCCTCTGCCTCCCAAGTGCTGGGATTACAGGGGTGCGCCACCACCGCCAGGCTGACGGCTAAGAGTCTTAATGCAGACCAAAGAGTGAGCTGGTGAACTGAGCTCCACGGTGGCAAGAACTAGTTCCAAGTGTTGCATCTCATAGCCCAGAAAGCCACCATCCATCCCAATCCTATATGTTTCAATATGTCCTCGCATCCATGACCACAGCTGCCCTCACAGGACCTGCAAAGCAGGGGCCCCAGGCTGGAGCCCGGAATGAGGCCCCTTCCTTCACAGCCTTGGTCATCCCCACTCGGGGCTGTTCTTGCACGCACACAAGATTATTTCTCAATAAGACACGCACTACAGAGTCGAGTCCAAACTCTGTCCTATCGTTGGTATTGAAGAATTCTGACAGTCTAGTTTGTTAGTTATCATTCAAATAAAATCCCAAATCTCATGGAGTACAGCCCATCAGTTTTCAGTCGTCCTTCAACTGTGTGGATCTGTTCAGGACTCTGCCCTATGATAGTAAATAGAGATTGTTAGTCTGACGTCATCTAGACCAGGAGATGGGCTTCCACACGTTCCAGCGAGGGCTTCCTTAGACTGCCTGTGAAGGAAGGCAGCCCCGCCCCCTGCACTGGAGCCCTGGCCCGACTGAAGAGTACAGAAGAGTAGTGTCCACCGCTTTGTGCTTCCTGACGGAGGATGCAACTGACCGGCTGCCACACACCCCTGCAGCTGTGCCTTCACCGTCATGTTGGGCTGTAACCTCAAACTGTGAGCGGGGGGTGGGGGGTGGGGGGGAAACCCAACCCTTCCTTCTTGAAGTCGGTCTCATCAAGTGTTTTTATCAAGTCACAACAGGTAACTAAAATGTATCACCTTGTTCCTGAATCCTGAGTAGAGTCGCTTAGAGTCATCTCTCTGACTCACTTACAACTTGTACTGTGTGTTGCTGAAGTGAAGAAGGGGCTGGGGGGGCGGGGTTGGGGTGGGGGGGAGGGGGGCAGTAGCCTGAGTCATTGCAATGGGCTGCAAAGATCCCACCACCCAGAGGCATTCGTGGAGCTGTGAACAGTAGTAGCTATTGGAGGAAAGGATGAGAGTGACGGTTCATATTGTCAGCTTGACAGGCTCTAGATTATCCAGAAGATAAATCTCTGTGAGCGAGTTTCTGGATTGGGTTAACTGATGATAGAAGATCCACCCTAAACCTGGGATCCCAGATAGCAGGAAGAGGAGAAAGCCGGAAGAGAACTGGCTCAGTGTTCTCTGCTGACATCTACTGTGAAGGACTGCACCTGCACACCATGAGCCAACATAAATCCCCCTCCGCCATGATGGACAGTGCCTGCAAACCGTGAGCCAACATAAATCCCCCTCCGCCATGATGGACTGCACCTGCACACCGTGAGCCAACATAAATCCCCCTCCGCCATGATGGACAGTGCCTGCAAACCGTGAGCCAACATAAATCCCCCTCTGCCATGATGGACAGCGCCTGCACACCGTGGGCCAACATAAATCCCCCTCCACCATGATGGACAGTGCCTGCAAACCGTGAGCCAACATAAATCCCCCTCTGCCATGATGGACAGCGCCTGCACACCATGGGCCAACATAAATCCCCCTCCGCCATGATGGACAGTGCCTGCAAACCGTGAGCCAATATAAATCCCCCTCCGCCATGATGGACAGTGCCTGCAAACCGTGAGCCAACATAAATCCCCCTCCGCCATGGTGGACAGTGCCTGCACACCATGAGCCAACATAAATCCCCCTCCGCCATGATGGACAGTGCCTGCACACCGTGAGCCAGTGTAGATCTTCCTCCCTCGAGTTGTTTTTGTCTTGATATGTCATCACAGCAGTGAGAAAGGGACTAAGACAGCAGGGGAGGGAGCCAGGTCACAGGGCCCTAGTCATTTGCAGACAACCAGACATAATCAGCTTTAGCACAGGGCCTGGGGCAAAAGGAATGAGACTGGTAGCCTATGGGTGGGGAGTAGGAGAGAGAAAGGATAGAGGACAAGGGAGGAAGGGAGGGAGGGAGGGAGGGAGATGGAGAGGGAAGGAGGGAGAGAGAGGGGAAGAGGGAGAGAGAGAGAACTGGCTGGTTTTGCGTGTCAACTTGACATAGGTTAGAGTTATCACAGAGAAAGGAGCTTCAGGTGAGCCTCCATGAGATCCAGCTGTGGGGCATTTTCTCAATTAGTGATCAAGATGGGAGGGCCCCTTGTGGGTGGTGCCATCCCTGGGCTGGTAGTCTCGGGTTCTATAAGAGAGCAAGCCAGGGGAAACAAACCAGTAAGAAACATCCCTCTATGGCCTCTGCATCAGCTCCTGCTTCCTGACCTGCTTGAGTTCCAGTCCTGACTTCCTTTAGTGATGAATAGCAATGTGGAAGTTTAACTGAATAAACCCTTTCCTCCCCAACTTGCTTCTTGGCCATGATGTTTGTGCAGGAATAGAAACCCTGGCTAAGACCAGGGAGGTCTGTCTTCTCTCCCAAGCTGCAGTGCTGAGGTCATGTCTCAGACCCAGTGGCCATGTCTACAGGAGACGGGAGGAACACAAAGCCATGGAAGCCATTCAAGCCTCAAGCCGGGTTAAGACGCATCCATGCTAACAGGAGGACTCAATGGGTGGACACAGCGCCGAAGAGAGAACACAGGACAGAGCAGGGGACAGAGCTAGAAGCATCAGGTCCATTTGTCACTTTTGCGCAATTGTTTTTCATCAGAGACGGGAAGAGAAAATGGAATTTCGATTTGAGGATCCGCCCTCGGTTAATTGTTATTTGTAGAACACAAGTAACATTCTCATTGTTCTCAAGCCCACACCATAAAAGCCATCCAGGGAATGCCGGCAAACAGAAGAAACAAGGTCTTATTAAATGCATAATTAATGTGCATTAAGATTAGCATACATGAATAGGAATCAGCTGGGATGCGGCGGAGCATGAACCCTGAACGTTATCAATTGATTAAACTTGTTATCTGCGGTGGCTTGGGAACAAATTAGCAAGCCTCCTAGGGGTGGGGGGCAGGGAAGCGGGGCTGGGGGCTGCTTGGGAAGCCTAAATCCAGCAAAGGTGCTGAGTGTTTTCTAGAAAAGCCACGGCTCCGTTTAGGGTAAAGCGAACCACGCTCTGGCCAAGGTCATCTCTGAACTAGGGAGGACCATCCATGGTGGACTCTGAAATGTCTGCTCACTGACATTTGGCATGATTACGCCTTTGTATCAAAGGGACTGGAGCAGCTGGGAGGGTTGGTCTTCTGTGTGGCTTCTCCAGGGACCCTCAGATCTGACATGTATCTCATGACCCAACCCACTACAGCCTTATCCAGGGAGAGAGGCACACTGGGAGTGAATCTGATAGGAAGGACACCCTGACGCAGACTCCCCCACACCCTGGAGGCAGGTCAGGGACCCAGAGGGTGCCCTTGATCTTCCCCTTTGTGTAGGGTGCTCTGGGAGTCCCCCCTAAGCCCCTTGTGATGGTTGATCTTGTCAACTTGATGGGATTAGGAGTCACCATGGAAACAAACCTCTAGGTGTATCTGTGAAGTATGTTA
The DNA here is from genome assembly GCA_964023405.1 of Apodemus agrarius. NCBI lineage: Eukaryota > Metazoa > Chordata > Mammalia > Rodentia > Muridae > Apodemus > Apodemus agrarius. Next base: position 100,255,705 of record OZ030015.1, read on the forward strand.
AAAAAAAAAAAGTAGGTGGGTACAGAAGACCTAGCCTGAAAATCAATGGCACTGTTCCATGAGTTTGGGTCTTAGACTGATTAAAGAGGAGAAAGGCGGACAGGCACCGACAGGCACCTCCCTCTGCTTCCTGACCGTGGACGGCATGTGACCCCACCCACCACAACGCCTTCCTCACCATGATGAGCTGTATCCTTTACGTTCTCAGCCCAAATCAGTCTTCCTCCTTTAATTTCCTTCTTACAAGCAAGGAGAAAGATGACTGGCCTCCCCTCTACGGGGACAGACATGACTGGCCTCCCCTCTACGGGGGACAGACATGACTGGCCTCCCCTCTACGGGGACAGACATGACTGGCCTCCCCTCTACGGGGACAGACAGGCTCCCACGTAGCTAACACTACCCATAAGTTTCCATTTGCTCTCCTTCTTTGCTGTTTTGTTTGTCCCCCAGTGGGGATGGAATCAAGCCGTCTTGATGCCGGGCAAGAGCTCTACCACTGAGTTATATCTCTATCCCAAACAGCAGTCTTTCCAGCAGTCAAGGTGACTTTTTAACTGCCTCATCTTCAAAGACAAACAGAAAAACAACAACAACAGCAGCAACAACAATAACAACAACCACACATCTTGCTCTCAAGGGTTTTGCCTTCACCGTGTTGACTTCCTATGACCACCCATCCATTCTGTACAATGTTGATTTCTTTCTTTTAAGACAGGGTCACTCATTATGTAGCTCTGGATGTCCGGGTACCAGCTATGTAGACCAGGCTGGCATTGAACTCCCAGAGATCCACCTGCCTCCGCCTCCTCCAAGCTGGGGTGAAGGGCTTGTGCCACCACCGCCATTTTCTGCAGTGCTGAAATGGATGTGTGAATGAGCTTCGTTTCTTCTGAGAGATTGAAAGCTCATTCGTGGTAGGAACCCTGGCTCATTCCCTTGATGCCCCTTTTAAGCGCCTGTGAGTTCCTCAGCCTAGCAGCTGCTGGCCGCAGTTCCAGGTTGAGTACTGGAAACAGTGAGGAAAACCAGATCATCTCACTTGAGTTTAATTAGGATATAATGAATGTAAAGGCTGAAGATGTGTGTGTGTGTGTGTGTGTGTGTGTGTGTGTGTGTGACATTGATCTATTACATACAACTTTGTGTGTGTGTGAGAGACAGAGACAGACAGAGAGAGACAGAGACAGAGACAGAGGTGTACATACCACAGTGCCTGTGTGGCAGTCAGGGAACAATCTTCAGGAGCTGGTTCTCTCCTTCCATTTTGTTTCAGGAAGGGTCACCCTGATGCGTGCTTCAAACTTCCCAGCTCACAGGCTCCCATCTCTGTGGGAGATCTTGCTGCATGACTTCTGGGATTATAGGCATTTGTCTAGATTTGGGTTTTTACATTGGCATCAGGGACGTGAACTTGGGTCACCGGGCATCTGTGGGGCAGGTGGTTTTCACGCTCTCAGGTATTGCCTTGACCCACGACCCAGTTTCATAATGACCAAATTTCATTTTAAGCATTGAAATTCAGCATCCACACTGAAAGATGCCGTGGACATAAAACACACGCTTCAAAACTTATATGGTCTTCCAAGTTTTAAAGCCGGGGTCCATGTTGAAATGGTAATAGTGTGGCTACATTAGAGGACGTGTGTTTTGTAAATTAATTCCATTTTCTTTTTGCTTCTTCTATTTTTAAAATTTACACCCCAGGGAGTATTTTATAACAAATGGTTTATATGCATATATAATATGCATATTCACATCTTTCCTATATATGCCTGAGACTTTAACAATTCACATTGTACTCTTCTATATGTCTTTTAAAAAAAGATTTCTTCATTTTATTGTATTGCATGAGTGTTTTGCTCATCTATGTATGTGCATCGTATGGATATTGGGTACCCCTGGAGGTCTGAAGGCAGTGTCAGATCCCATTGGACTGGAGTTCTGAATGGTTGTGAGCTGCCATGCGTGTGCTGGGGGGAGGGGGGTTTGAACCCAGGTCCTCGGCAAGAACAAGTGCTCTTAATCACGGAGCCATCTCTCCAGCCTCCTGTGCTGTGTCCCCGAGATACAGGTGTGTGCCGGCTTCCCTCTGGAAGTATTCGCAGAGTACTACAAAGGTCACTCCCTCTCCTCTCATCCATTACCAGAATAAGCATCTTCAGGCCATGCATCTGGGTTAGAAGTATAATCAGTGCTTAGGAAACGAAATGGCAATGTGGGACTAAAGTTTGGCAACTACTGAAAAGAACCCTGCTCCTCTGAAACTGATTAAAGTGTAACACGATGATTAGCTGCAAAATATATGTCACTGTTGTCAAGGAAATACAGGCCTTAGCCTCCCTGGCAGCCACTGACTAGAAGATATACACAATAAATGAATTGTTTTCGCAGGAGAGGCAAAGCATTTCTAGAAAATATATTGTTCAATAAATGTCTTTGGAAGTAGCAGTGGGGCAATGTTCCTAGCAAAGACTTGAGAGTAAATGTCACAGTGGTTTCCCTAAGAGAGGATCCAATCCTCAAAATCTGAGCTCAAGGGCTAGATTTCCAGGTGAGCATAAGATGGCATGGACCCATGGTGTTGTCTTGGCCAGGAGAGCGGGCAGACGTCTATTTGAAAGTAGGAGAGGAGGAAGACCAGGAAGAGGAGGAGTGGGAAGAGCAGGAGGGAGAGAAGGGGGAGGAGGAGCAGCAGAAAGAGCAGGAGGAGGATGAGTCAAAGGAGCAAGGAGGAGGAGCGAGAAGAGCAGCAGACACAGAAAGAGGAGGAGCAGAGGGAAGTGGAGTGGGAGGAAGAACAGGAGGAGCAGCAAGAGCTGGAGGAGGAGCAGAGGGAGGAGCATGAAGAGGAGGATCGGGGAATGGAGGAGTGGGAGGAGAGGCAGGAAGAAGAACAGGAAGAGGAGAAGGAGGAAAAGCTGGAGGAGGAGCAGAGGGAGGAGCATGAAGAGGAGGAGCAGGGAACAGAAGGGCACAAGGAGAGGCAGGAGAAGGGGCAGGAGGAGGAGCGGGAAGAGGAGCAGCAGCAGGAGGAGGAGGAATTGCAGAAGGAGCAAGAGCAGCAAAAGCAAGGGAGGAGGAGGATGGGGGAGGAGGGAGAAAAGCAGGAGGAGAGCTTTCTCAGTCTTGGAGCTGCCTTAGCCCAGGGTTGGACATCATAACTCAGCATGTACCAATTTTCCTGGACAAGCTCTCCGAACCCAGCTCTGTCCTCCATTCAAGAATAAAACAGAACTGGGTGGGGGTGGGGGGTTTCAGCACGAATGGTAGAGTGCTTGCCTTACAAGCGGAAGACCCCAGCGTCACACAAACTAAGTGTGGTAGCACACGCCTGCAACTCCAGTGCTCAGGGAATAGAGGCAGGGGGACCCAGGGCACAAGGATGAGCCTGGCTACAGGATGTGAAGGAGCTAGAATAGGGTCAGGAGGAGGAGCAGCAGGGGGAGAAGATGGGTTTTATGTGTCTAGGTATGTATGTTCTCATGTGTGTATATATGCACACATTTGTACAAGTACACATGTACATGTGCATGTATGTGTATAGAAACCAGAAGTCCATGTAGGGACATGATCAGTCGCTCTTCCTCCTATATGTTTTGAGACAGGGTCCCTTACTGAACCTGAAGCTTCTGGATTTAGCTAGGCTGGCCGGCCACCAAACTCCAGGGATCCTCTTGCTTAAGCTGGCCATAGTGGCTCATGCCTATTATGCTAGTACCTGAGACTCTGAGGCAGGAGGATTGCCATAGTTACAGGCCAGTCTGGGTTATAGAGTGGGTGCCAGGCTAACCCAGGCTGTAGAGTAAGAACAAAGAAGGCCCTATTTAAGCTGTATTCTCATTATCGTAGCAAGACAGCATGAAGTTAACAAGAAACTTGGTAAATCAATACAGAAACTGCCAGCTATCTTGTTTTGACATTTCTCTTCGCCTTACATAAGACGTAGGAGAATGACATAACAGTCAGCGTAGAAACTAGTCTTCATTTTAACCCAAATCCAAGTGCAGCTTTAGACTGTGGCTTTGGCCAGTGTGGTGGTTTGAATGTGCTTGGCCCATGGGAAGTGGGACTATTAGGAGGTGTGGCCTTGTCGGAGGAAGTATGTGACTATGTAAGCGGGCTTTAAGGTCTCCTACTGCACAAGCTCCACCCAGTGAGGAAGAGAGTCCCCCTCCTGACTGCCTTCAGATGGAGATGTAGAACTCTCAGCTCCTCCAGCCCCATGCGTGCCTGGACCATGCCATGCTTCCCACCATGATGATAATGGACTGAACCTCTGAACCTGTAAGCCAGCCCGGATTAAATGTCGTCCTTTACGAGAGTTGCCTTGGTCTTTGTGTGTCTTCGCAACAATGAAACCATAACTAAGACAGCCAGGAGGCAGGGCTCTGGGGCCCTTGGCAGGGGTGGTGGGCATCCCAGCTTGCCTGGCACGTGCACATGGGATCACGCAGGGACCCTGGAGCTGCCGTTCTCCACTCTAGGAGTTCATGCCAGGGCTTGTGCTCACATCCAACAGCGCAAATTGAAAATGCGCACTCAGCTTCTGCTACCGCGCACACCCAGGAACACGATCTGTTGAGCAAAAATGTCATCCCATACAGGAGCCCGTGCTAATTATAATGTCATTTTCCCCACTGAGGTGCAGATAATTAAAGGAGAATATTACAGTGTTTTCAAACTCCTGGGGGTAAATGAGAGGAATCTTGAAGCGACCTGCTGGAGAGGAGAGCTAAAGTGCTCTTAGCTGCTCCCCCGCCCCAAAGGTCACCTGACTGGAAATGGAAGACCCTTAAGGATTGAACTAAGGTGCCCCAGAAGGGGAGGAGGAGGAGGAGGAGGAGGAGGAGGAGGAGGAGGAGGAGGAGGAGGAGGAGGAGGAGGAGGGAAGCAAAGGAACTCATGTTCACCAGGCTCTGCTGTGCTCTAATAAGGCAGCTGGTGGCTTGAGGAGCTAAGTCCTGGCCTTACCCGATTCTAAAGTCTACGCCTGTCTAACCGTGATGGGTCTCGACCACCCTCACCTGCTGGTGGCGGATGTGTGGAGGCCATAATTCTGGGGCACTCCTTCTGCCTCCTTCTGCGGAGCCTCCCTTGGGGACAGCCCTGGCTATGGAAGAGGTCTCCCATCCAGGTGGCCCAGCCTAAGCCTGCTGCTGAGCAGAGCCTGGGACATCTGGAGCGAGAAGTCTACCAACATACCCGGCTGGTGTCACAGACGCTGACATTTTATGTCATTAAAAAAAATTAAATTAAATTAAAAAAGCAAAATGTGTTCCCTGAACTTTTTGGAAATAGCTGGGATGCTTCACCACTTATCAGTAGAAAAGAGGCCAAGGGGGGGGGTGGGACACGGACACGAGCTGAGTGACAGTCAGCTCCACTTTCACAGTGGCTGTGTGGCCCTGGGCTCCATTTCTGAACTTGTGTATCTCTGTGTCATTCAAGAGGACAATATCCAAATGTGGCCACGGATACTTCCAAGACCTGAATAGGTATGGCCCCTGTAGATTGATGTATTTGAATGCTTGGCCCACAGGGAGTGTGTGGCCTTGCTGGAGGAAGTGTGTTACCGTGGGGGTGAACTTTGAGGTCTCCTAGTGCTCAGGCTCTGCCCGGTGTGGAATCAGTCTCCTACTGGATCGAGATGTAGAACTTTGAGCTCCTCCAGCACCATATCTGCCTGCACACTGCCATGCACTGTGATGATAAAGGACTGAGCCTCTGAAACTATAAGCCAGCCCCTATTAAAATGGTTTCTTTTATTTTTAATTTACATTTCAAATGTTGTCCCCTTTCCTGGTTTGTTCCCCCCCCCAAAACCCCATAACCCATCTCCCCTCCCCGTGTTCCCCAATCAAACCACTCCTACTTCCCTGTCCTGGTATTCCCCTACACTGCGGCATTGAGCCTTCCCAGGGCCAAGGGCCTCTCCTCCCTTTGATGTCCAGCAAGGACATCCTCTGTTGCCTATGCGTCTAGAACCATGGGTAACTAACTCCGTGTGTACTCTTTGGTTGATGGTTTGTCCCTGGAAGCTCTGGGGGTTCTGGGTGGCTCGTACTGTTGTTCCTTCTATGGTGGTGTGCTGCAAACCCCTTCAGCTCCTTGGATCCTTTCTCTAGCTTCTCCATTGGGGACCCTCTGCTCAGTTCAATGGCTGGCTGAGAGTGTCCCCCTCTGTATTTGTCATGCACTAGCAGGTTTTTTGAGACAGGGTTTCTCTGCATAGGCCTAGCTGTCTTTGAACTCACTCCGTAGACCAGGCTGGCCTCGAACTCAGAAATCTGCCTGTCTCTGCCTCCCAAGTGCTGGGAATAAGGCGTGCGCCACCACCGCCCAGCAAATGTTTTCTTTTATACGAGTTGCCTTGGTCATGGTGTCTCTTTGCAGCAGTGCAGCCTGAACTAGGTCAACTGTCCTTGATAACTCAAGGTTCTGCGTGACGATGACCTGCTGTGTCGCCGACTGCTGAGAACGAACCCCCAGTGTCCAGAAGCAGAATGTCACTTAGCAGTGATTATATCAAGTTTTTCCTGGGAAAATCCACATCTAATAATGGAGTGTTCTGCCCAGTCTTTGACCTGGGAAAATGAGACACCATGCTTTTCTCTGCAATTACTGGCCTCTCTAAGCGGTAACCCCAACCTTGTTCTGAGTGCTGGTCCTCCAGTGCCATCCCGACTGCGAATGATGACCACACAGGGGCAATGGAATAACTGAAGCACACAAAAGCCAGTGCCTTATGCCGTGATCAGGAGGATCCTGACTGTCAGTGTTCCAATAAAACTCTACACCCAAAAGTGATCAGTACTCTTTAAAGAGTGGGATTCATGAACACCCCAAAACTAATACTGCCTTGAGTGATGCTGTGGTCAGTCCTCAATCACAATACACTAAGAACATGTGTGGTTGGTGGCACAGAACAAAGTGAGAGGAGTTTAAATAAAGGAACAGGGACACAGAGAGGGGCAGAGACTCCAGAAGGAGACCATCAGAGTCAACTAGCCCATACCCTGGGGGCTCCCAGAGACTGAACCACCAACCAAAGAGCATCACTGGCTGGACTTAGACGTCCCCACACATGTGTAGCAGATGTGAAGCTTGGTCTTCGTGGAGGTCCCCCAACAACTGGAGTAGGGGATGTGGGGGGTCTTACCCTGACTCTTGTCTGCCTGCCTGTGGATCCTGTTCCTCTTAGCTGTCTACCTGCCTCGTCTGGCCTCAGTGGGAGAGGACGTGCCTAGTGGTGCAGTCACTTGAGGGGCCAGGGTAGGTTGGCACCCAGGGGGGACCTCTCTTTTCTTAGAGGTGAATGGGAGAGGTGGGTGGAGGGGCCATGTGGGGGGGGACTGGGAGGAGAGGGGGCTGCAATCAGGATGTAAAGTGAGTAAATAAAGGAAAAAAATCACACACCCCTTCCAATAAAAAGTAAAACAAGAATCCATGGGTTTCAAAGAATGAAAAGGTTTCTCTGTGACCTGGTAGTTCTACACACACACACACACACACACACACACACACACTCACTCACAGGAGACAGAGAGCCAAGTCAATGCTTTTTGAACCCCGCCCACCCTCTCACTGGATAAGGCACGGTGAAGAAGTTGCAGTGTGAGCTTAGCGATGGCAGCGGCTGCGGTGGGTATAAAGAAAGCCAGGCAGAAGCAGCCTGGGAATGGGAGATGAAGAAGACGGATCTGGAGTTCAAGGGAAGCCTCAGGGGAAGAGGAAAACCCTGGAAGACTCAAGCTAAGTGTCTCCCACCAGCAGCTTTGGTTTCTGTGGCTCAGCCAATGAGAACTACAAAAACATCTGAGTTCTAATGCTTGAGCCTATTAAAACTGCCCTCCAGGCGAGAGAGAATGATCAGATTCCACTGTGCTGAGTTTACCTGGGGAGGCTCTACATGCAGACTTCAAAAGTTCAAACAAGAACGTGGCAGGGGGAGACCGTACACACACAGCAACAAGACACAGAGTGACAGCCACTGAGAAACCTGAAGAAGCTGGAAGGAACAGGGAATGGATGTCCCCGGCCCCACCCTGGAGTCTCCTGCAAATCAGTCTTGTCAACAACTCAACTGACTTAAGACCTTTGACTTCTATAACTGTAGGAGAATAAGTCTGATCTTTTGTTTTTCTTTTATGTTAGTAAAAAGCCGTTAAAGCAACAGCTAACTAATTAGTTAACTAATACAGTCCTTCATCTTGTTTCTAACACAAATGTTGGTGTTAGGAGACTGCTTAAAGGAGGTCATTAGGTCATCAGGATGGAGTGGGAATGAGATTAGTTACACACACACACACACACACACACACACACACACACACCAGACCCCAGAGAGTTCTTATCCTTGTTTCACAGTGCAAAAACACCAGACTAGCCCAAATAAGATCCTTTTTGTCATAAATACCTAATTTCCCCCTCTACTTCCACCACATGAGGACACCAGGCTAGCCCTGTTGTGCAATTTCTTTCTCTACTTAATGGTGAGTATGTTGAGAATCAGGGATCCTGAAGTGGTTAACTCGCTTGGGGACATCCCCTTCCCCAAACACAGTTTTATCTCATCACAAGTAAGGGTAGTTTTTTTCATAGGGAAGTTTGGATCTAAATCTTCTAAAACCATGAAGAAAACAAAAATTAGTTATAACCCTTGGGAACAGCCAGCCGGCATTAATATTTTGTTTTCTAAATTTGTCCTTGAGTTCCCTGAAACTAAAATCACTTCTGACTCAAACCCCGAGCATTCCTTTGAAGCCATTATTAGAAACAAGCAAAGATGACAAGCCAAATAATTAAAATCAACTGCTGTGCTGTCCTGGAGACACAAACAGCAGCCCCCGGGTCCTCTGGATCACAGCGACAACTGTCAAATGAACTCCCCTCCTGACCGTGAGGAGAGGGGAGGAGAAAATTAGTTGTGCAGGCTCCGCTATGGGTCTCCATAATCAGGCTCACGGGTGAAGGCAGAGGGGCTGCCGGTCATCCCCGGATTCCATCCGACCAACTGAGTGTGGCAGCACGCACCGCAGTGCCCGAGCTGAAAGTGAGAGGGGATCCCTGCGGATTCGAGGCCAGCCGGTCTAGCCTGACCACTGAGCCGCGAGGCCTGGTGAGAGAGCCTGCCTCGAAGAAGGGTGACAGAGGAAGACACCGGATATCATCCTCCAGCCTCCATTTCATGCCCACATGTGCAACACCACACACACACACACACACACACACACACACACACACACAACTATCTGCCCTTAGCCCACTCGGTAGCCAACACAGAAAGATCCTTCAGCTCGTGCCTAACCCCTGCTCTCCTGGAATGGAGGTGGGGAGTAATTGTACCTGTCCTTCCTGGGGCTGGGGTATAGAGCAGCCATGGACTGGGCTGGAGCTCCAGGACAGGCTGTGATATTAGGCTGATAAAAGAACACGGTGGTGACCTTTTGGAAAGATGCCCCCACTGAACAGGAAAACACACAGACTTAAGCAAACCAGTATGTAATGGTACAGGTCACATCAGAGGGAGATGCCACACACCCCTGCTGTCATGACGCTCTCTCTGTCTTGCCTCCAGCCCAAGATGGAACCAGATAACTGAACTCATGAGCCAAAGTGACCTTTTTTCCCCCCGCTTTAACTTGGTTTCTCTCAGGTATTTTGTCACGGTGGTGACGGTAGCTAACAGAGGTCCCTAACGTAAGTGGATTCCTGGAAGACGGTGCCGCTCGGAGGCTCAGAGATTCATCTCTCAGCACAAGTAGGCTTTATGCATTAACTCAGGTGCCTCGGGTAAGTACCAACGCCCTCAGGTGTGCGGTCACACTGTAGAACAATCCAGAGCCAGGCCACCCATCAATAAGCACTCTTTCTTCTTTCCACATTACAGTGAAATTTTTTTTAACAAAGTGTCTTCCCCAGGATGTACAAAACTGAAGCAGCAAAGACAAAAACCTTCCAAAAAAAAAAAAATCAATGACCCATTAAGTCATTGTGAAAAGTCTATCTGAAAACCCAGAGACTTGGAGAATGTCAAAGATGCACCTAAATTTTTAATAAACCATAAAGGATGGTGTTAGAGGAAGAGACCTTTTCAAAGGCGGCTGGCACTGGACAGCCTCTCAAAACGACTCCTGTCGGAGAGCATCTCACAAGCGACAGGAACCGTGGGTGAGTTATCCTCTCCAGGCGACAGCAGAAACCAGAGACGCGAGAAATGAACCTTGCTGGGAACTTCGGAGTTATGTAATTTGGTTTTCCAGACACAGGGTTTCATGTAACTCAGGCAGACCTCAAACTTGCTGTGTAGCTAAGGATAATCCAGAACCTCTGAACCTCCTGCCTCTACCTTCCGGTGCTGAGAGTGCAGGTGTGTGCCCACAATGCCTGGTTTATGCAGTTCTGGACATCAGCCTGAGGGCTTCACGCATAATAAACGACACCCCACCTCCAGAACAGCACCCCCAGCGCCCGGCTGTTATATTCTGTATTTAGGCCTTTGACAATGGCCTACGGTGCCAAGGATTTTACTTTTCTGTTGCCGAATAAAATGCCTCCACAAGGACAGCCTCTGAGAGAAGGGTCTATTGGGACTTGTAGTTTAAGAGCACATCTGTGCTGGCAGGGAACTCAAACGGCAGGAGCTTGGGGTATCACATAGGACCCCTCCCCACCCCCTGCCCCTTACAAGGAAGCAGAAAGGGTTGAAGGGTTCTATTTAGTTATCATAATCCAGGAGCTGCGCAGAGAATGGTGTGCTCGCTGGCTTTTAGAGCGGGTCTCCCCACCGCAATGAATCTCATGAACATAATCCCTGCCAAGTGTCCAGAAGCTAAACAATCCCTCACAGATTTGTCTTCTCCTTGATTCCATTTCTTATGTCGATGATTTATACTGACGCGGACAGTGTGGCTGAGTCGTGGTTTCCCCCCCCTGGAGTCGGACTCGAACCTGCCTACCCCGCCTCAGCTCAGGATCTCCCCTGCCTGATGGGAGTTAAGCCTTGCAGGGTTACCTATGTCATCCTGTCAGCCATGGTGTAGACACTCTGCAGTTCAGTTCCCATCCTCTTTGCTCAGCTCCCTGGTCTCTTCCTAGAAGATCTTAACCAGAACCCAACGCCCGTACCTGGTCACCTCAGAGCCTTGGGGTTCCCCCTGGCCCATCGCCTCTCATACTAGCCAGTCCATCTGCCCCAACCTTGACAGTTAGGAAGAGAGTGCGGTTGTGCTATGTGGGGTGTGGCTCCTCTAGAGGCAGCCTGGTACCCAGTGCACTGTTGGAAAGCCCGCTTTGTAGATACTTTCAAGTCCCTTGAGGAAATAAACACTAAGCAGCCTATGTATGATTTACATGATCGAAATTGCTGTACCCGCAAAGGAAATTGCTAAAGAAACATGTTTCCCTCCTCCTGGAGAAATAGCCCCGCTTAAAAGTGATCTGGTGCTGTCTTTTTGGTGGATTCCATACGTACTAGACTATAATAATGAAGACAAGGCTACACATGGTGGCTTCTTTGCACAAATAAGAGTTATCAAGTTCCCCAGAGGAATAACCTCAGTCTGCCTGTGTTCTCTGCTTCAGCAAAACTAAAGACGGGAGACAGTCACTCTAGAGCGCCTTGGCCAGCTGCACCGATCCTGTCACAGACACCAGACAGGATCAGCGAACTCTGTGTGGATTTGGAAAACAAATCGCCTACGCTAGCCCCCTGGGGAAGACGACTGAGCATGCTCTAAGACAGCTCCCCCTCCCCGCCCCGCCCCCCTGAAGGCAATTGCGCATGCTCAACTTTCAGCAAAAGATGGATGGGAATGATTAACAACCGAAGACTGACACCATCATGGTTGAAAGACCTAAGGAGCCTGGCCCACACAATGGCCCCCATCTGTCAGATGCTCAGAAGGCCCCAGCGTGGTACCGACACCAACGGCTGTGTGCATGGTTCATAGAAGTCGCAAAAGAAATCGTTGGCGTATTAGTCCTATGTCAGCCAAGAGAAACCCAAATAACCTCGCCAGTGGGTGGCCCAGCTAGAATCCCACATTGTGTCCCTAGCAGCTTGGGATCCTTCATTTGTTTATTTTTGTGGTAGCCTTAGTGTTGTTTGTTATTTTAAGTGTACCCTTGTCTTCCTGTTGCTCTAAAAGAAATAGTAATTCTTTTATTTTATAGTATTTATTTAAAAGATAGTATCTTTTAAGTAAAGCACCAGGAAGTCTCCTGCCACTAAGTTACATCCAAACACCTTTAATGAATTAGTCTGTCATAGGAAAAGGTCTGTAAAATTCTCAGACAGAGGTCCTTACAAAGAAAGCATGCCTGTGAAACGTGTGTTAATTAAGGCAGAATTCCATGGTGTTCTCGTGGTATACGTGCACATGGCACGCATGTTTGTGGGTGTACATGTTTGTGTGCGGATCCACATGTGTGCGAGTTTGTGTAAAGCTACAGATCAACCTTAGGTCCTTTTTGGTAACGGCATCTCATCTCTCTGTCCTGTAACTCACCAAACCAGAGTTTCTCAACCTGTGGCTCACCACCCCTTTGGGAATGGAATGACCCTTTCACAGGGGTGGCCTATGACCATTGGAAAACACAGATATTTATATTACAATTCAATACAATAGAAAAATTAATTACGATATGGCAATGGAAATAATTTTATGGTCAGGGGTCACAGCAACATGAAGAATTGTCTTAAAGGGTCACAGCATTAGGGAAGTGGAGAGCCACTGCACCGAATGAGGTAATTTGATGGACTGATGAGCCCTAAGGGTCCTCCTGTCCCTGCCTCCCCAGGGCTGAGGTGACAGTCATTTGCCATCATGTCCAGCTCTCTCACTTAGGTTCTGTGGGTGAAACTCACACTTGCACAGCAAGCTCTTCCCCAACTGAGCTATCTCCCAAGACCCTGAATTCAACCTATCCTAAGGAAAACAAAAATCATCAGTCAGAACTAGAGACATCCGGCACTGACAGGAGGCTCCCTCTAACCTAGCAATCATGGAGGTTATGAAACTATGTTCCACACGATCTGGTACCAACTATATATAAAGAAAAGGACCCCCTGGGGTCAGAACAGCAGAGGTTATAGAAAGTAACGGGCATGGGGCAGTGGGATTTGCAAAGATCACTGTAGAATGAATCACCCTCAAATAGGACTCAGGTCGCGACTGGCAATTACCCTTTTCCCAGACGCACAGCTGTGTAGAGGACGACGAATGGCTCGCGCCTCAGGCAGACAGCCCCAGGACCATGTGCTTACCAGGAATGTTGTGTATGGTGATGGCCAGGATGAGCAGAGCAATCCTTCTCCAGCTGCTGGACGCAGGCTGCCCCGAGCTCCCGTGCGCAGGTCCCGAGGGGCCCGTGCCCTCTGGGAGGTCAGTGGCTGCCACCTTCTTCCTCTGGTAGACCTCGCCATTCTCGCGCTTGTCTGGAAAGAAGAATGGAGAGGGGCGGGGCTGTAAAAATGTGCACGCTGACTTCTGGACTAGCGGCAGCAAGAGGTAGCCTCCAAGCCATGGACCAAGAATCTCTTGATGGCTCAGTCACTCCTTCAGACAGTCAATCAGCAAGCACTCAGAAACCAGTACGTGCCTGGAGTCTTGGTTCTAGGAAGGGTGACGATGTCATACAAGGAGAGGGACACGGAGGCCTGGTAAGGAGCACAGAGTGTGGAATCGGGCCATCGTTTTTATTTCCTGACCCTGCCACACAATAGCTTGAGTGATACTTGCTAACCAGGTGTTTTCACTGCGCTGTACTGTAATGCCCTGATTCAAAACAATGGAGCGTTGAACCTTTCCAGGAGGGTTATGGGGTTCTAGGAGGGTAAACAGATGCTGCTGACTCTGAGGTGCGGGCCGTGTCAAGTATCAACACTGGAACCCCATGGGAGTGGCAAAGCCTTCCCTGGGTGAATCCCACAGGAATGGCAAAGTTTTCCCTGGGTGTGAATATGAATGTGGACCGTGTGTGACAAAAATGTTCGCCAAAGCTCCCTCCTATCCTACTCCCCAAGTTTATGGCCCAAAGACTGCCCCCTACAGACTCCGACCTGATCAGCTCAACCCACGTCCTTGTCCAGCTGTAAATAATAACCCAGTTGCATATAATAACCTTCCTCTGTGGTCAACCGTATATAGGTGACACACCGAATTTCCGGGATGCCACCCTGGCTGATTCCAGCTTGTATCTGCCCGCGTGTCCACTGTGTTTGCCCTCCAGTTAGGTCAACCCTAGAACAGGGCAAGGAAGACTCAACAGGCGAGTGCATGGAGGGCTACTCTAAGTGCTGCATGCGTGAGCTGATCTCGTCGGTGACATGTTCCCTTTATCCAAGAGCTCTACAGACCTGTGACTGTGACCCCGCCCCTGGTCATCCTGAGACTCAATGGGAAGACCTCAGATGACAGGCTCAGCCAGTCAGAGTCCCTCTTCTAGACCACAGGGTGACTGGCAGGTGTGAGGTTGGCAGAATGGTTTAAGAGCAGTTGTAGAAAATGAGAGACAAAGACAGCTGAGCAGACGGACAGAAGGAAGCAATCTGCGCCAGTAAGCAAAGACAGACAAGCATTCAGCCAAACGGACAGACAGACAGAAATACATGGCAGTCCAGGTCCTAAGGAACACTCAGGGTCTGAGTTCCTAGACTAACCATCTGAAAAATCCCGCTTTGATTTGATTGACAGGCATGTTAATTCATGCTCCAAATTCCAGCCCTTGGGAGGCCGAGGCAGGAGGATCTCATGTGTAAGATTAGGCTGGCATACATAGACTCTAAAGAAAAAAAAATAGTTCTCCTGGTTTGGAACAGTGATGCTGTTTCTTAGACTGCCATCTTAACGGTGTTTCTTAATGTGTGGCCTAAAGGTCCATTGTCCCCAGGTTGTCTGTTTATTCCTAATGGATATCTTCAGGTAAATGTCATAGCAAGAACAGGAAGTGGGGGCTTGGGAGAGACAGGCCTAATAAGAGCTTAGACACATTGAACTTTGGGCTCACCCTCTGTGGAGAATTGCAATGACATTGATTATTCTAGTTCATTTCTGTAGCTGTGATACAATACTCTGACAAAGGGGCATCTCGGGAGAGAAAGGGCTTATTTTAGCTCACAATTCCAGATGACAGTCCTTTATTATGGCAGAGTCCCCACAGCAGGAATTTAAAAAGCTAGTCACTTCATACCCACAGACAAGGGCAGAGAGCAAGGCGCACACACATGCTCACGTGCTTGGGCTCAGCTCCATTTCACCACCCTAACACGGTTCTGGACGCCTGCCTAGGGGATGGCGCCACCCACAGTGGGCGTCTTCCCACAACAATTAATTAGGACAGTTCCTCACTGACATGCCCACGGCCAGCCCAATGTTAACAGCCCTTCTTCAAGACTCTCTTCCCAGCTGGTTCTAGATTATGTTGTGCTGACAATCAAAGCTGCTGCTGCTGCTATTTTGTGGAACTGAAAATGGAGTCCATAGGCGTTGATACGGATCTGACAGCGAGCCGCACCCTGCCCACCTACAGCGGATTGTGAACCCGCCCCATCCCTCACGTGTGCCCAGGTTTGGGAGGTCCCTAACTGTGGGAGATGGCAGAAGGCTTACACCCTGGGTCTCTGGGTAGTCCCATCTCACTGCTGCCACATACTAATAATAAATGAGGGACCTCTGCCGCAAACTAAGTGAAATACAATTTAAAATGGAAACACAGCACACCGCAGGGGTCCCTTGGCTCCTCGGTGTGTACATATTTGATCTAATACCTTCTTTGTCACATCTGGCTACTATGGCTGGTCTCAACTTCTGGGATGCTGGCCCTTACGAACAGAGTCCCACAGAGCTGGAGAGATGGTTCGTCCCTTAGAATGCAGTGTAGTCCTAGCTCCAGGCCATGCAGTGCCCTCTACTGGCCTCTGCAGGCACTACACTCATAGAGACATGCATACAATTTTTTAAAAATCTTCAAGAAGAGAAAGGGGAAGAGAGACAAGGGAAGGGAAGAGGTGTGGAGAGAATGAAAGAAAGGAGGGCAGGGGAGAGGAGAGGAGAGGAGGGAAGGGGGATGAAGTGGGGAAGGGAAGGAAGACCTTAAATTGATCCTTCTCAGAATGCAGCATCTCAGTGGGACAGCAGCTCTTCCTGGGTAACCCTTGGAATTCAATCCAGGCTGTGTGGTGTACACACACACACACACACACACACACACACACACACATACAGAGTGATGTTCCTGCCACTTGCTCCATCTTCAATGTCAGACATACTACATAAGCTCCCTGAATGTATGCATAGGTGTTCGTGTGTACCAGACTGGAAGCAGTTTTATACACCTTAAATTAAGAACGTCCAGATGACCCAGACTACAGAGGCTGCTCAGGGGCTCCCACAGTTCGAAGCTCCCAGTCTAGAGGCAGCTTGAGCGCCGTCCGTGCACACAGCATCTGCTTCTCTGCTTCCTCTTCCCAGATACCAAGGCTGGAATTCTCTCTTCCCTGCACTCCGATAGATGACACCCAGTGTGCACAAACCCAGAGCCATGAGCTGAGCTGCTGCTGCCCGGGACGCGGCTGCCCCCGTCATCCTCTCCACGGCGAGGCAGACCATCGTGATCAGCAACCACTCTCGGAAGCACGGTGTTCAGTCACAACCCACCCTTGCAGCCGCACACACGCACAGATGGCCTGGGAGCACGACTGTGTCCTCGAGGATTCGAGACACATCTGGGGAGGCGAGGGCGGAGCTAGCCTCCTCTTCTGTAGCCCTTGGGCCCAGCCGCACGAGGACACAGATGGTCTGTGGTCCCTCAGAGGACTGGTTGGATCAAATGGGCCCAGTGATGGAATCTCAGGCCTCCCGCCAAGACAGCGATGCTAATTAACAGATCACCAGCCACGAGAGAGCGTGACTAAAAGCCCCAGATCTTACTGGAGATGAGTTCATTACAACAACACAACGGGCAAATTCTTACCTCCTGAGCATACACAGCTCCAAATCCCTGAGAAAGGTCTTGTTTCGAAGGCCTTGTTATGAAACACAATAATGAGTGCCAAGGGGTGCCGAGTAACTACTGTGTGCTAATGAAGAGCATCAGCGAGCAAAACAGAGGTACGGGGAAGAGGGCTGAGGGGAACGGCTCGCTCGCTCCCTGTAGCAATCATTCTGCACGCCTGAGGACCTGAGTTCAAACCCCCCCCCCCAGAATCCTTGTAAAAACTCTGGCAAGAAAGAGACTGCCAAGTGAGATTCCTGGAAGATGGATGGTAGAAGGAGAGAACCACTTTTCCTAAGCTGTTCTCTGACCTCCCAATGCACACACTAGATTGTATAAACAAATGTGATTAAGAAACCTTTAAGCCCAGCAGATACCTGTCACCCCACCGGGAGCATGATGGGACATGGCGATCACACAGATTCCTAGACATTCGCTGGCCGGCTGGCCTGGCCTGACCCACTGAAGGTCCAGGCCAAAGAGAAAGCCTGTCTCCAAAAGGTGGGAGGAAGCTAAGGAATAACCGAAACCCGTGGCTGACCTCTGACCTCTGCATGCCTGTACACACGCGAGCATGCACAATCACGCGTTGTATGTTTTGCCTGCGTGTAAATATGTGCGCCGTGTATATACAGTGCCCACGGGAGGCAGGAAAAGGCATTCGTTCCTTGGAAACTGGAGTTGCAGACGGTTCTGAGCCAGCACGTGAGAACTGGGAATGGAGCCCCGGTTCTCTGCCGGAGCAGTAAGTGCTCTTCAACTGGGGATCCATCTCTCCAGCCCTCAGAACCTGATTCTTAAGAGAGTATTGTTACAGTGCATACTTATAACCGAGCCCCCAGTTAGGCTGATTCTCTGAAGACAGTAAGGAAGGGGATATACCAGTGGCCCCTCTTCTCCCATTCTGTCTCCATGTGTATATGCAAGTAAAAATAAATTAAAGGTGGCTGGGCTGCATGTGTCTGAAACCACGGCGTGGACGGCGGATCTCCAAGCTCAACGGGATAGCCCATTTGAGCCGATGAACTCCAGGGTTAGTGAGAACCCCTACACACAGTCACACACATGAGCCTACACTTGTGCACTGTATACATTACATATAATTACATTAAAGAGTGCGGGCCAGAAAAGATATCCCTAAACCCCAACACGGTTTCTTTCAGTACCCACCCAGCCCCTTGTGTCCAGCACATGCATGTGGCTTCTGTCTTCCTGCATGTCTGGACTCTGGGCTGTCATTGCACAGGGACTGGATGGAAGGGTCACAGCTCCATCAGTGTGCTACCTGCTTGTCCACTGCTGAGATAGAAACGCCTCAGCCGAGGCCACGTGTATAGCAGAAAGTGTTTAATTGGGCTGACGGTTCCAGAGGGTTAGTCCATGAGGGCGAGGTGCAGGCACGGCAGCAGGAACAGCCGAGAGCTCACACCTCAGACCACCAGCAGGAGGCAGGAAGCACTCTGGGAACGCCACAAATCGGCTGAAACCTCAAAGCCTGCACCCAGTGATACACCTCCTTCCAGTAAGGCCACGCCTCCTGATCCTTCCCAGACAGTTCCACCAGCTGACCAAATAGTTAAACACATGAGCCTGTGGGGCCATTCTCATTCAGGCCCCTGGGCTCAGTTACAAATGCTGCCAGTGATTTCCTTGCTATGAAAGATGTGCCTAATTATATCTACCTCATGAGATTGTTCCAACAGCTGAAAGTGCCTGGCTCACAAGACACGCAACCCATGGCCCAGTTTTATATTCTGCTGTGGCTCTTGAGAATGTGAGAGCATGTTCTATAGTTCTCAGTCTCTGGGATCCTGTTTAATGGTCCTAGGGCTTTTGGCTATTTCTGAGACCATTATTTGCCAAAGTATTTCTCTTAAATCCAACCAGACACTGAACCACCAGCCAAAGAGCATACATGGGCTGGATCTACGGCCCCTCCCCACCCGCACACATATGTAACAACAGATGTGCAACTTGGTCCTCATTCAGGTCCCCCAACAACTGGAACATGGGATGTCCCATGACTCTGTTGCCTGCCTGGAGATTCCTTTCCCCTCACTTGGCTGCCTTGTCTGGCCTTAGCAGGACAGGGTGTCTCTAGTCCTGCAGTGACTTGACGTGTCATGATGGGTGGGTCGGTACCCAGGGGGGCCTCCCCCTTCTCAGAGGAGAAGAGGATAGGGAATGGGGGGGAAGGACTGTGTGAGGGAGTGGGAGGAGGGGGGCTCCGACTGGAATGTCTGAATAAATAAATTAATGGAAAAAAATTCAAGCTATGACTTGTGCTAAAAGCTGTAGTGACCACCTCTTGCCACACGGAGTCCCATTTTCCTGTTCCTTCCCATCCAAAGCCCCTTCCTGTGTGCCCTGATGCACCAGACCTTTGTACTTTGGCTTTGCAGACCATGTTCACCAGCAGGACCTGTAACAGAGCAGGGACACTTCCCTAGCGCCATGTCAGGCAGCTCACAGCCACCTGTGACTTAGACTCGAGCGGACACGCACCCTCTTCCGGCCGCTATGGGCAACTGTACTCACATGTGCATGCACACACACCTAGGCACACGCACGTGAATTCATGCTTTCTCCGGTCCACTCCCTCTTCGAATCGACCTTGGCCTCACGTTGGTAGATGAGAAGAAGGCTTCAAGAAGAGAAAAACGAGAGAAGTCTTGGCTTTTGATCTTCCGGGGGCCTCGGTCCAGAGGGTTTAAAGGAGAGAAGGGGTTTCCACAGGGGCGTTTTGCCTTGGTAGTAATTTTGTTGTGTGGTTATCTTCAAAACATCTGAGTTGCGGCCCCAACTGTCAGACACCGGGCAGGTGGGTCAACTGCATGCACAGTGGCAATAAAACTGGCCTGTCATTCATCCGGAGACAGTAAGGGTGGGAAGGACATTATGGGCATCTCTGCCCAGTCAATCATCTTCCATCACTAAATCTCCTACCAGACTATACACCAGGAGTGTCCTCAAATCTTACAGAGATACAAATGTAAGGGTCCCGGCTTAAAAATCAATGTCAGGACATTCACCCAAGTGTCATCAACTGACTGCGAACTTTGCGTTGAAGAGATCGCCACAGGATGGGCTCCGTCCATCCTCCTCGCTGTGGGGAAGCATGCCTCATTCAAAACATCCCACCTATGATCTTTCTGGTCACAAAATTGTAAATGCGTGCTAAAGGGACTGTGGGAAATTGAACAAGTACACAGAAGCTGTTACAAGCCACCACGACCTCACTGATGAAAAAAATAATAATGGAGGTGGGTGCCCTTTCTCCCAAGCCTCCTCATGCGGGGTGGCACTGGGCTGAGAGACCACATTATGCCCTGCCAGGCTGCTCTTCGCTCCCACTGAACGCAACAGAAGCGGTTTCTCCTGTGACTCAATGCTCTTTCGGGCCCTGTCGAGCAATACAGATTAGTCCTGGCTTTCTCATGCCTCTGGGCCCCTAGGCTGTTTCTAAATTGTTTCCTTATTAAATATCATCTCAGGCATTAACCTGTGCAAATGGTCAGAAATTTGGAAGGAGCGGGAAGGTGTCGCCGTTGGCACCACTATGAATAACCTTTTGTCACTCTCGTTGGCCAATCTTCAGTCAGTACTGGGTACTTCTCAAATAAACACATTCATGTATGGGAGAGAGGATGTGATATCTCCCTTAAGTTGCATCTCCATGACTTCAGGGAGAGCGGCCTAACATTTGCCACGTCTGATCCCTCTTTTGTGATAGGCCCTTGGCTCAAATGAGGCCTCTTTAAGTAACTACCACGTGGTTGGTTAATTCCTTACAGACAGGTCATTTCCCCATGATCCACTTCCAGCAAACCGTCTCTGTGTTTTGGGCTCCTTTGTAGCTTTTGGAGATCATATAGTATTCTCTTCTAAAACACTGTATCTGCAGTGAGGCACTCTGGTTGGTTTTCTCTGTGTTGAGACACCACTCTTTCTGGGAGAGGGGGGCGGGGGGGGGGACACGGGTAGCCCCTTACTTCCTTCATCTTCCTGCCGCCCCCCCATCCCCACCAGCCGCCCTAGGATCCTTAGAGAAGTCGTAATACTTTTGCAAACAATACAGAGAGGCAAACCCATGGCGAACAGGGCCCCTGCTAACGATGCCTGACACAGGAAATAATAAAAAGCAGGTGGCCGCTTGCATATGAATTTTAGATCAAGAATTTGTTCGTGTAAATATAACCTAAGCACTGCATGAGAAAGTAGTTATACCAAAATATACATTTTTGAAATTCAAATTTAGGCATGCCCTATTTTTTTTTCTTACTCTGTGTGTGTGTGTGTGTGTGTGTGTGTGTGTGTGTGTGTGTATGTGTACACATACTCATTTATGCAGGTGCCCGTGGAGGGCAGAAGTGGATATCAGTTTTCTTCCCCAATTAATTCCAACCTTTTTTCTTCGGGGACCCAAAGCTCACCGTTTTGGCTAGACCGGCTGGCCACAGGGCTCCTGGGATCTCTGTCCCCTCAGCCTTGCGTTCCCAGGTTCTATTGGACGCCACAGCACTTGGCTTTTATGTGGGTCCTGTGACATCAGAGCTCAAGTTCTCACACTTGAGCAACTGCACCTCAGGCCGGCACCCCGCACTTTACCTGACACTCCATTTTGTGTCCAGTCAGGAACCCGGGTCTTATAAGGAACAAGGGGTAAGGAAACTGGATAACACTGCAAAGGGAGAGCAGGCGTGCACTGGCCTCTGTCTGGAGCCTTTAAAGATGCTCTCCCTGTGCCAGGGAAAGATTCTACTGGAGACCAAGGAAACTGTGGGAAGTATTTCCCATGCTCTGTTACTGACCTCTAGGCAGAGAGGCATCTGGGCCCCACCACGGAGCTCAAGAAGCACAATCAGAGATTGATTTGCAACCTCTTTAGCTATAAAGGGTATTTCTATTTATCGCTCCAACAAGCGCCAGCTGCACAATCATCAGAGGGGTCAGAAGCTGCCCATGGAAGGTGGCTCATTTGATTTCCTGGTCTTCTCAGGTAGTGCATGCTTTGACAGGCCCCCAAAGCCACTGCGGCTGTACCTTGAACACTTATGAATAAGCAAATGGGTCTGCATAATTGGCAGAAATTAGATGTGCAGCTGCGGAAGAGGCAGGCTCACTATTAGCGAAAGGTTTCTCATCCATTAAGCAAACCAGCCACCTAATGTTCCTCATTCTAAGGATCCAGGTAAAATAAATTTTATGCTCAGGCAATAGAACCAAAACATCCAGTAATATTAAAAGCATATCCGTTGGACCGGCTGTTCTATGTGAAAGGGACAAGCAGCCACTTCACGGACCTGGATTCACTCCCGGTGACTTAATTGTGATCTCAGAACTGCGTCCTGGCTTTGGAGAGGCCTCTCTGCTGCTCCATAGCCCACTCTAAACAGGGCTGCCCAGTACAAGAGCCCCCACATGCAAACGTGGTCATCACAGATTTCAGAGGACCCGGCAGCAAGACATCTGCATCCAAAAGCTCTTTGCAAAGCCAGGAAGACGCTCAGTTGATAAAGTTCCTGTCACACAACCAGGAGGACCTAAGTTCAAATCCCCAGCACGTGTGGGCATGGTAGTGCAAGCTTGTCCGTTGTTTGGTTGTTTTGGTTTTGGTTTTGGTCAACTCTGACCAGACGCTCAGGATGGTCAGAGCCCTCTTGGAGATCAGAAACCAGTCCCTCATAGAAGGAGTGGGGAGGGTCAGCAACCTTCCCTTGAGACTCCAGCTACTCTTTTCTGTGCCCACTCATCAGCTCTGGACTTGAATGCCATCATGCCTTTGGTCTGTCATTGGTACTGTGTCTGTCATTGGTTCCCTGGCTGGGGTGAGAACATATTAGTTCACATCTTCCCATGATTGCTGCAGACCTAACAGGCTTATGCCTGACCCTTCCCTGCATCGAGCAACCATGAAGATACATGAGATTCTTTCCCGACACCCAGGGGATGGGGAGGGGAGAGAGAGCTCATTGGTTAAGAACCGGTGATCCATTCTCAGCACCCACACAGCCCAGCTCATGGACCCCTGTAACTCCAGCTCCTGTTTTAGCCTCTCTGGTCACCTGCACACACATGCGTATAGGCATACAGACACTCTTCACTTGTTTTTATTTTTAATTTCAAAAATGTATATTTTTTTTAAAGGCTAGGAGGTAAAAAGGAACTGAGTTGCTTTTCCTTGAAATAGAGGAATAGCTGTTTCCTTGCCTCAGATAAAAGTCCTTTCTGAGAGGATTTTGTTTTGTTTTGTTTTGTTTTGATTTTTGGATTTGGTTTCTCTGTATAGCCCTGGCTGTCCTGGAACTCACGCTGTAGACCAGGCTGGCCTCAAACTCAGAAATCCACCCACCTCTGCCTCCCAGAGTGCTGGGATTACAGGCGTGCGCCACCACCGCCGGCCAAGAGGATTTTTGCTCTCACAGCATGGGTGTGGGGGGACAGAGGGTGTAAAAGAAAACACAACCATGGCAGACAGAGTGAGAGGAAAAGAAATTGCCCACCTGAAGGAGGCACTCACCATCCCCGGTCGGCCCATCTAAATCACCCCTCTTACGGCCCGCATCCTCTCCTGTCTCAGGACCACAGCCATGAAAACTGGAAGTTCCCCGGATCAGAAGTTTACACCAGAAGTTCCCCTGGTCTGCCTGGCAGCTTATCGCCTGTATATGGTGCCCCATCCGACGCGCTTCTGTAAAGCTGAAAACTATTCTGCAGAAAGCCACATCAATCTTGGGGAAAATGAGACAATAAAAGACCCCAGGGACTCAAAACCCTGAGGCAGCTCTGAGTTTGCGGATTTCCTTGTGGCTTACGTTGTAAGCCGTGAGTGCCACAGTTGGTGAGTGAGATCCCAGCCCAAGCAGGAGGCTCTGACTCCTGTCTGTGTTCTGAGAAGGCTGGAAGGTTGTGAGAAATGGATCCTCACCAGCTTCAGCCTCGAGAGCTTCCAGCCAGTGCCTGGCTTCAGCCGGGAGAGCTCCTTAGAGTGGAGCTGGGTGCTGTCCTGGGAGGCTGAAGTGCCATCTTGGAAGCCAATGGGGAGCAGGAAAACCTTCTGTCAGACAAGAGCCTGCAACGCCCTAGGTTGGCACCTGTTTCTACAGTGCTGGAGATCATAAGGCTCTACCGAGGTCCCACTGAACACTGAACGGTGTCCCCTCTCTGACTGGAGGTGTTGGTCCCATCTGCCGGGGAGGTTCATCTGGGAGGTCACACTCAGGTCACCTGACACAACCAGAAAATTCAAGAAAGTGACCCTTCTAAAGTCCATCTTCTGACCTGCCTTCCACCAAGACTCCAAGTGGAGACTGGAGGATTCCCAGACTTGCCAAGGGGTTTGGGGGGAGGAAGAGTCTAAAACAGACTGTGCTAATAACCTGCACAATAGAGTTACCGTTGACTTGTTCACTGGGGCCTGCTCAGCTTGCCTTCTTATACAACCCAGGACCACCAGCTCAGGAATGGCACACTGCCCACAACGGGCTGGGCCCTCCCCTGTCACCACTAATTGAGAAAATGCTCCACAGCCAGGTGTTATGGAGGAATTTTCTCAATCAAGGTTCCCCACTTCTGTTAACTCTAGCTTATCTACAGATGACATAAAACTAGATTTATGTAATTAGGGATGCCTAATTACATGCTTAGACACTCAAAGCTCTTATGCCCCTGAAACTCACCCCAGACCTTCCTCCCCTTTACGAAGACACCACGAAATGAAGGCATGCTGGGGCTTGGGTTTCTCCACCAGGTTCTCTTCCCCAGGCTTATGGGAGAGCATCCTAGGAAGTGTGGGACCTCTAGAGGTCTCAGTTGCTTGTGGCTGGCTATAAGGGAGCCTATGTAGGTGGACCCCAGGATGCCTTCTGACATAGCATGAACATGCCTGATCCAGCCCCAAGCCTCTGAACCTGCTGTCAGGGCTGGAGAGATGGCTCAGGGGTTAAGAGCACTGACTGCTCTTCCAGAGGTCCTGAGTTCAATTTCCAGCAACCACATGGCGGCTTGCAACTATCTGTAATGGGATCCGATGCCCTCTTCTGGTGTGTCTGAAGACAGCTACAGTGGACTCATATACATAAAAATAAATCTTTAAAAACAAAACAACAACAAAAGGTCACTCGTTCCCATGACAGAGAGCCCCATGGCATCTGCGTGACAGCAGAAATGGCTCTCTAGCCGACGAGACTCTCTGAGAGCTTTAGGGGAACCCCCACTTCAACTGCTCATGGAGAAAACAGGCCCAGTCAGTGAGAAGCAAATGCATTGGGTAGATGACAGGATGTCTCTTTGTGCCCTAAAGCAATATACATTATTTTCCAGTAAAGTTCATTAAAATGACTTTTTTCTTTCTTTCTTTTTCTTTTTTAAGTGAGGAAGTTGTATTACTGTGGCGTTCAGGGTGCCCCCGAGCTCCTGGGCTCAAAGGGTCATCTTGCCTCTGTTGCCCAAGTAGTGGTGTAGGAGCAAAGGGCAGGGCTCCAGGCTAAAATGTCACCGGATAATACAAACATTTCTATCCTACAGAGAAAGTTCAGAAACCACTGATGAGCACCACGAGAAACTAAAAGTCACGTATCACCCAGTGACAGCTTCTATTTTAAACAGTGAAACAAGTTTTTAACGTTTGTGTACTAGAGCTAAGGGTCAGTCCGGGAAAACGCTTGCCTTGCAAGCAGGAAGCGCTGAGTTCAGTCTCCAGAGCTCTCAATAAAAGCTGGGCCTGCGATCCTGGTGCACACCGTGTAATGCCCCTGCAGGGGAGGTGGAGGTTGGAGGGTTATCCCTGGGGCTTGCAGGTCTGCTAGCTGAGGCTCCGTGGTGAGTTCTGGGCTGAGGAAAAGGCCTTGTCTCAAAAGACAAAGTGAATAAAACCTGAAGAATGGTACCCGAGCTTGAGCTTTGAGCGCCATGTTTAGAAACACACACACACACACACACACACACACACACACACACACACACGGGCTTTGTGACGTGGTTTTCTATGCGGCTGCAGCATGATCTAGACATGTTCGGCATCAGTAGCTCCCAGCGGAATTCCCTTTAGCATCTAGCAGTCGGGGAGCACAGTTTTCAGGAGCCAAACCCCAAACTAGATGTTCATTTTCCCTTTTCTCTCAGAGGAGATGTGTGTTCACTGGCCCAATGATTTCAGAGTCAGGCACAAACAGCTACCTTCCAGCCCTCTACGGAGCCGTGCCGCTTAGAACAACAAAAGCTAGCGAGACGGGGAATTATAAATGGCCACTTAAAAACTGGCCGAATGTCGTTTGAACTTAAAAAGGGCCAATACATCATGTTCTGAGACATCCGCGGCATGAATGTTACCCTTATAAAAGTGCTTTGGGAGCCTTTCCTTCTCCAGGCACAGCTTGAAGGGCTTATTAAAAAGAAAGTACACGTGCGTGCATGCGTGTATGTGTCAGTGTGTATGAGTGTATGTGACTGTGTGAGTGTGTGTATGAGTGTGTGAGTGTATGTGACTGTGTATGTGTGTATGGATGTGTAAGAGTGTATGTGAGTGTTGTATAGTGTATATGTGTGAGAGTGTGAGTGTAAGTGTATGTGAGTGTGAGCATTATATAGTGAATGTGAGTGTGTAAGTGTGTAAGAGTATGTGAGTGTGTGTATGAGTTTGAGTGTATGAGAGTGAATATGTATGAGTGTGTGTGTGAGTGTATGTAAGTGTGTGTGTGTCAGTTTGTGTGTCAGTGTGTGTGTGAGAGTGTGAGGTGTGTATGATGAGTGTGTGTGAGTGTGAGTGTGTATGAGTGTGTGTGTGAGTGTATGTGAGTGTGTGTGTCAGTTTGTGTGTTAGTGTGTGTGTGAGAGTGTAAGGGTGTGTATGATGAGTGTGTGTGAGTGTGAGTGTGTATGAGTGTGTGAGTGTATGAGTGTGTATGTGATTGTACATGAATGTGAGTGAGCATGTGTAAGTGTGTGTGTCAGTGTGTGTACGTATGTGTGTCAGTGTGTGTGATTGTGATTGTGTGTGTGTGTGTGTGTGTGAGAGAGAGAGAGAGAGAGAGAGAGAGAATACATATACATGCCCCAGTGCAGGGCCAAACTTCTTTCTGCAGCCTGGTTTGTCAAGTGCAGCTGTGTCTTAGGTCTTCTGCCTTTCACACTCACACACAGGCCCAGAGAGAAGGGCAAGGGAGGATTCTGTCTGCAGAGCTTGCACGGTGACTGGCACACGGTGGATGTGTGAATATTTGTAGCGGTGAGCACAAAAGCCAAGGGGAGGGTGTTTCCCGGAAAAGCATCTACACACCCACAAGGAACATTCTGCTCCGGCTTTCAGGACAATATGGTTTTCTTTAAGGTCAAGGATGTAGTCGGATAATGTCCTATTCTATTGCTAGAACAACATTCACATACACAAAGATCTACTGCACTGATATATTCAAAGGTCGGCCAACTTTTTTTTTTTAAGGTCAAGATCGCAAAATGTTTGACTTTGAGGGCCATTCTGGCTTTGCCATGACTATTTGCCTGCTGTGGGTTAAAGGCGTCCAGAGATAATGTGTGGGGTGTTGAATCTGGGTTTCAGGAAAGCTTTATCTGCAAAATCAGATAGCAGCTCAGACTAGACCTATGGCTGACTCCTGATATGGCTGTTTAAAAGCAAGACTTAAAACAAAAAAACCTCACTAACATTGCTTATGTTTTGGTCACTAAGTGAACTACTCCCAAGTCGTTCAGATCCCTAAGTTAATTGTCTAGGATCAGTTCTGCATGAGGTTTGAGGGAAAGTTCTTTCCCAGAGGAGAGAAAAGGGGCATTGCAGAGAAAGCCGGGCAGGTATTCTTCAGGCAGCACGGCAGCCAAGATCGGCAGGAGTTGCTAAGCTAGAAGGCGAACCCTGTCAAGATACTCCTGACCGTCCTGGGCTTGGGTGAGCTCATAGCTAATCAGCCAGGGCTCGGAAGGGGCCATTAGCATATCACGCAGATGTGTATAATTTACACATCATGAAGCCGAATGTTTGCATCTAGCAAAGTTTGTTGTCTTAATTAGCTAGTATTTTCATGCTATTAATGTAATCAGAGACTACCTCAGACCACGCAGAGGTAAACATCACCAGAGATGTTTAAGAATGACGGGTCCATCCTCCGTCTCGTAAGGATCGCACACCTGCATGCTTTCCGTGATCAGAGCATAGAGGGAAACAGTCAGGAACTCTGCTAAGCACGGAGCTGAGGGTGGACTCAGCAGGAAAAGCTCGCCGGAGGGGCTGAGAGGCACAAAGGAGGAAGGCCTGGCTTCTCCTGCAGCTTGCTCCCTGATTTATAGTTTTGTCCTGATCTAATTCTTTTGGTTTTCAAAAGGGGGGTGGCAGTGGGGAGGTCCTGCTCCCTTGCCTGAAACAGAGGAGCTTCTGGGAAGTTCTGGGAAGTCTTCTCACATCTTTATGAAAAACCTCTCTTCCCTTCTCCCTCTTCCTTTCCCTCTTCTCCCCCCCCCTCTCTCTCTCACACACACACACCACAATAACATAAAATAAAGTAATATATATCTGCAAACATAAACCTACACATATTTCTTCTGTCTTTCTGTCTCACACACATGCAGAGAGAGGAGACAGGCAGGCAGGCAGGCAGGCAGACACGTATGTGTGTCCACATGCTGATTATGACTTGGTTCATAATGTACCATTCACTGGTGTGGCAATTCTTCTAAGCCCTCTTCCAGAGACTCTCATCAAGGCAAGGAACAGTGGGGTCAGGCAGGCAGCAGTACAAACAGAGCCAGCCGACATCATATCAGTGCTCGCCAGTGGCCTCCAGTCCTCCCAGTGAACGCCAATCACAGAGTCCAGTGACGCCATACAAGGCTGTTCGTCTTTGTATTCTGTGTTCACTTTAGCTTTCTCTCTCTCTCTCTCTCTCTCTCTCTCTCTCTCTCTCTCTCTCTCTCTCTCTCCCCCCCCTGGGTAAGTGTTGAAGGACGCAGGGAAGAGGGCCTCTGGGGCCAGAAAACATGGATCCATGTTCACCAGTTTGTTTTGAAGTTTTATTTTGCAAACAGTAAATATACTGATTAATAGGATCCAATGCGCCTCCATTTTCAAGCAACTATTACTCTGCCCGCCCCCCCCCACACACACACACAGTCATATTGGAGCTCTACTATTTTCAAGTCAAAGATCTTTGGGGACGTCAACTGAGACTCCTGCATCTCAGTTTCCCCACTTGTTATTTGGGGATTAACGCGACCCTTGCTATAAGCCTGTCCTGGAAGCAGAGGAGAGCAGGGCCTGCTTGCCTGACAGGCTGGGAACGAAGCCTCACAATGAACCTGGAGTGGATGTGTAAAGATACAATAAGAAGGACTAACCGTTCTCCCAGTACACCTAATCTATTCATAACTGAAATTTGCCTGTGTTGAAGGAGAAGAAAAAATTGGATCAGGATTGAATTTGGTACAGAATTGTCAAGTAGCATTAAATCCCAAACCTCCAGGAGAGAGGAGAACCACAGTTCGCCTGTAACTCGAGCATACCTTAAAATTCTGTGGTTGTGTTGACATTTTCAACTTTCAGAAAGGATTACCCGCAACTGAAGATAATAGAGACTTTCCATCAATAGAAGGAGGAGCGGGTGCCCTCTCAGGTGCTGGGTATTACTCTGGAATACAAAGTAACCTTCCCTTTATCTTTTCTTTCCTTTGTTACATGAAATAGTAGATTTGTTCTTTTAATTAACTTTACCTAGGGTAACACTGATACAGGTTTGCACTTCCTAAAAACATATCCCAGCCAGGCAGATGAGTATAAAGCTGTATCCCTGAAGCTCACCAGCTGCTGCCTAGGAGGCTACCTTGGTTGGCTAGTAAGAGATTAGATAGATAGACAGACAGACAGACAGACAGACAGCTTCAACATGGATGGATGGATGGAAGACAGTATGGATGGGTGGGTATATGGACATATGTATGGAGAGTATGTATGGGTGGGCAAATAGACAAAGGATGAATGGGTGAATATATGGGTGTGTATATATGTATATACAGATGGATAAATGGATATATACATCCTCAAATATGTATGTTATATACATATATATTCATTATTATTTCATTAAGCCATTCAATTCCCATTTCCTTGGCAAATTTCTAAAACTCCCTGCTCATGGTTTTCAAAACTGCACCCTGAACTGGGACTGGACAGCTAAATTGTGGGAAAGAAAAGGCACCATCCTGTGGTCCATGCATTTGTCTATAGCTGGGGCAAGAAGAGGAAAAGCCAAGAAAACCTGGTTTCCAGGGCTGGAGTGGAGGGCAGCAGGGCTTCCCGGTCCACTTAGACAGCAGCTCTCAGCAAGGGGACACGTCTTATTATGATGTTTTTGTAGAGTTGAGGCTGCTTCATTTTCAAAGGATGCTATCCTTTTTGCTTTTGTCTGTTCTTTGTGGTGTGTGTGTGTGTGTGTGTGTGTGTGTGTGGGTGTGTGTTTGTGTGTGTTGCATAGATGTTGTGTGCACACACATGTACATGAGGGTTCCTTCAGCTGGCCCCACTTGGAGGCTACAGAGCGACCTTGGGTGTCCCACTCTGTCAATTTCCACCTTATCCCTTTGTGACAGAGTCTCTCACTGAACCTGGAACTAGGATGGCAACCATCAAGTCCCAGCCATCCTCCTGCCTCACACTCACCTCTGTGGTCCCAGGGTTATGGGTACTTGAGTCCACCCTGCTTTTTACATGGGTTCTTGGGAATTGAAATCAGGTCCTCACACAGCAACTACCCTTACCAGTGGGTACAGTCCTGAGAAGCCCAGCTGACCTGCCAAGGCCACCAGTTGGAGTCTGGAGCCCTCTGCCCTCTGAACAAGAACCCTGGTTTGGAAGGGAGCCGCCAGGCAGAGAGGTATCTTGGGCTGACCTGGTATTTCTTGAGCTAACGGAGCAAAGAAAAGATTGGTTCTGAGAGAGCAGAAATAAAAGAAATTAGGAATCCAGCCAAGTGGGACTGAGGGGAATTGGAGTGAGGACAAGGAACGGCTGCCCTGACGCTCTGGAGTGGGCATGCCTGGCGAGAGTAATAGACTAAATGAGGCGGGGCGGAAGCAGTGATCGCACGCTGCTCCTTCCCAGAGACGGATACACCGGGAACAGGGAGCAGAATCCACCCCAGGGCCAGAGAGAGTTCTGCCTTCTCTTGGGTTCAGAAAAACCCAAAGCATCTGTCTGGAAACAAGTGTAAGGAGATGGTCCTTGCGATGTTCAAATGACCAGTGGGCCAGGAAACTGAGGACAGAACTCCCCAACACATATTGCATGTACAACCTCCACTCACACCCACACCCATACACACACAACTGTGTGGGAGTCCAGGGCACATCCTTGGGAGTCCTTGTTCTGGAGCCCCCACATGCTATCAGCACCATAGCTATCACAGTCTAGGAGTGCACTCTAAGGAAACACTCTGGGGACCTGCTATGAATGGCGGTCAACAACTGACTGTGATTCAGCTTGGAGGCTGAGGCAGGATGCTCACATGCTCCATCATGACAATAGACGTCTCCTGAGCTGTGCTGCTATAAGTCCAGGACTCCTGCCAACTCTTCCCTGGGAATCTCCATCAGGAGATCATGACCTCAGCTGCTTCCCTCCCCTAAATGGACCCTTCCCACTCCCCACATACAAACCACAGGGTTTTGGTTTTTTCCTTGTATTCCTAAGAGGCTCAGAATGGCAGGCTGGGGTAGGGATGTAGACCAGTCAGAAAACTGTCTGCCTCATAAGCACAAAGGGCCCAATTCCAAATGCTGGTTTTGGGTGTCAACTTGACACAGAGAAGGGAACTTCAGGTGAGGAAATGCCTCTATGATATCAAGCTGCAAGGCATGTTTCTCAATTAGTGATCAAGGCGGGGAGGGCCCATTGTGGGTGGCACCACCTCTGGGCTTGGGTTCTATAAGAAAGCAGGCTGAGCAAGCCAGGGGAAGTAAGCCAATAAGAAACATCCCTCCATGGCCTCTGCATCAGCTCCTGCTTCCTGACCTGCTTGAGTTCCAGTCCTGACTTCCTTTGATGATGAATAGCTGTGTGGAAGTGTAAGCTGAATAAACTCTTTCCTCCCCTCCTGGTCATGATGTTTGTGCAGGAATAGAAATACTGACTAAGAGAGTGGTGCATTCTTCTAACTCCAGCCACAGGGAGTAGAGGCAGGAGGATACTCAGTGAGCCCCAGTAGATTATACCTGAGGATCACTGAAGTTGTCCTGACTTCACACCAGTGTGCACACCCATATACCTACCCACACAGACATGAACAAAGTCTCTCTCTCCCTCTCTCTCTCTCTCTCTCTCTCTCTCTCTCTCTCTCTCTCTCTCTCTCACGCGCGTTCACACACACACACACAGGATGGTGGACTCTACCATCTCTCCCAGTTACAACCCAGAACCTAGATGGAATCAAGGATCAGGACGCAAGAGAAGCCCACACCCTAGACGTGTGTGTGTGTGTGTGTGTGTGTGTGTGTGTGTGTGTGTGTGTGTAAGTGACCAGGGAGGCAGCTCCAGCATGCACTGCCTGCAGGATAGCCTGCTGTGTCTCTTTAGGAGGCTCCGGGATCCTTCCAATGCGGGTGAAGAGGGAAGCCACGCTGCGGCCAGCGGGATGGTGCCTTGTGCATTTCCTGAAGTCACAGAGCTAAGGTTCCTCCAGAAGTGGCCAGCCTTGACCTCCCATGGGTGCCTGTCCCACAGAGCAATCAGGGCCCTGAGTCTACTGTGAAACCAGGATGATCGGAGACTATGCCTTACCAGAGGCAGGTAGGGGGAGTGGGGTGGACTTACTGCACAGTGTGCTTGCTGCCATGGCAACCCAGGACCAACTGGGGATGGGGAAAGAGGCGCTTTGCTTAATTGAAATCCGGCCGATGTCGGAATGCAAACCCCAAGGAAGTTGGTGCCCGATTAGATTTTCTCTCTCCCTTCCCTCTCATATTTAAACTTTAAACATACAGATCTCTCTCTTCCCCTTTGCATCCCAAAACACCTTCAAAGACCTCCAAGTAGACCAGAAACTGCCTCCCTCCTCAGTAGCACACTGGGACAACATAACCTAGCATTTCCCAGCCCACCCACCCCCCACTCCAGTCCTCCGGTAATAGTATCCTGGCCGTCAAAAGAATTTTTTTTTTTAATATGCTAGAGAGACAACCCAGAGCCTGTCACATGCTAAGCACACACTGTATCCATGAGCTGTCCTTAGCCCTCCAAGGGGATTCTGTCTGTTGAAGCTCTTAGGGATGTGTTAGCCTCCCCGCTACTACCTCCATGTCTCTCTGGGGACACTTCGGCCATCCAGAGCAAACCCTCTTTTTGCTTTCTTGTGACTGAGAATCACCTGGAGAGGGTTAAAATGCAGATCCCCGGGTCCCTGCAAGGCTCCGGTGGGCAGAGAAGTCTGATTTACTGTAGCACTCGGACAACTGGTGTGGGTGGCTAAAGGCTCAGGCTCAGAGGAACAGGCAGCCTTCCTTTGCAAGGCAGGTTGAGTTCAGGAGTGGGGGTGTGCATGTCCAGGCAAATCTCATCAATTACCTGCTGCGAAGATGGGAAGATCTGAGTTCGATCCCCAGCACTCGCATTAAAAATCCAGGAATGCGGCAAAAACCCTTTAAGCCCAGTTCCAGTACTGGGGATGACCCCGGGAGCTTGCTGGCCGTCCGGCTGAACAGGAGAGCTCCAGCTTCAGTTTTTAAAAGAAAACGTTATTTCACAGAAAAGAAGACAGAGAAATGATAGAGGGAGACACTCAACATTGACCTCTGGTTTATGCACTCATACACAAGAGAAAGAAAAAAGTTTTGTGCCAGAAAGGGGGAAAAAAAAACCCTGATTTTCGAATGCTCTGCAGTCTGAGGTTCCACTGTCATTGTTGCAAAGGTTAGTTGAGATTAACCTGACTCTCAAAAGGTATCACAGACCA